>CM061914.1:116765504-116895570 GCA_031002005.1 Vandiemenella viatica | reverse complement strand
CATACCTCCTACAACACAACACAGACAACACGCTACACTCCTTAAAGCATGGTTCCTGTCATCCTCTTGATATGATAAACAATCGAAACATAATCACATTTTCCCTCTCACTTGTTCCATTTCAGATTCCTTTCTTGTATCTGTATTATTTCGTCCATCTTTCCTTGTTTCGTCGATTAACTTCTCAGAAGTAACATTTCTCTAGCTTCCATTTTTCTAAGTCATTGTTTACGTCTCTGTTGTGTAACATTGTGATTTTGGCAGATTATATCACTGTTATAAAATTTACACCAAGTTTTACTGTCTTTTAAATCATCGTTGAGTCTTTCCGGCCAAATAATGAACATCACTCTATTTTTCACACTGAATTAACATTTTTATTTTCAACTAGTTTAAATACCCGTAAAAATGACAGTATCACCTATGATGGTATTAGGAATTTGTTTTGAAGACGTTTCTAAGGAGAAACGAATAACAATTATTCGTTATCTTTTTTATGGATCTTTTTTCGTGATGTGAGTAAATTTTCTCTGATTAGATTCTCAGAGTAGAAATATTTGGCTAGGATGTCTTTAAATAACTATATTTGATTTTTATTCACGGATTTAAAAAAAATGTTTGTTATAAAAAGTTTCTAAGTAAAGTATAATTTGAAAAACTAAGAACTATTATTTGTTTGGTGGATATATTTCGTGATTTCCTACGTTTGTGTAAACTTTCTCTGGGTTTTAATAAACTTCCCTGTTTGTTACCTTCTGTTAAAAAATACAACGTAAACATCGAATAATCTTCTTCTTACATACATTTCTGCATCTAGTCGTCATGAATAATCAGAAAGCAACACACAAATTTAAACGAACGTCACATTATAATTTTTATATCTCCGCCATGCAATATATTTTTTATCTCCGTTACACTACAGAGGCTGTCCTAGCAGTTAGTCTTTCTTTTAACAATGTACAGTAGGTGTAAATAATTCGATTATTAATTTAAAAATTATGCTTTCTTTCAACATTTTAATCAGAAATAAAGTCAACGCAGTTATTCATTTGAAATTTCCTAATTAGACAAGCAGCGCCATGGTGGCGTCTAGTGTAACTAACAGTTCTGGTATCATCGGATCCGCCTAAGGTTCAGTTTGCTGCTTGCAACCGACGAGTAAGGAAGTAAGCGGTGCGATAGAGTGAGGAAGTGAGACGTGTTTACCTGCGCGAGTGTTAGTGGCAGCGAAGCGGACTCATCTCCCGGCGACTATCAACAGTGCTAACTGCGGTCGTGTTATATTCACAGAACTTTTGGTGAATCAGCGGACAGTTATAGTATTTTTCATCTAGAGAAGACAACCTAACTGTGTTAATACATCCTTGGCTGAGCTCATCTCGTCGGACCCTTCTGCCGGAGGGCGAGAGGAAATGGCGGAAGCAAGTGATGGAATCGACCCGAGAAAAGAAGAGGCGTATACCGTGTACCAGAGTGACCAAGAGATGATGGAGACAGCGAGGAAGACAAAGGAGGCAAACCTAAACGACACCGACGAAGAAGAAAAGTACAATCTGAGGAAGAAACGTAAAGCTGCAGACAGGAGAAACGTCACGAAAGAGAAAATTGAAGAACCGATGATCACTGAGTCGATTCCTAGCAGAGGTAAGGAGGTAGCGTGCAGCCTAGCGACCCCACCTCAAACAAATCCCAGTAGAGCGTCAGGAGATGGAGGCCATCAGTTGAACACCTTATGTAACCATCTGACAACTAGTCAGGCAAGCCAAGTAAGAGAAGAAGCAGTCAAGCGGAATCCCCCCGCGACGGCAATGCGGAAGAGGCTTTATAATGACCATGCAGAGGGTCCATATATGGTTATAATCGAGAACGCATCAGACAGTGCTTCTCTACACCCAATTCAGCTGGGGAAAATTTTTTATAACAAGGTCACTGGGCTGAAACGACTCAATCAACTTGGGAAAAACAGAATGTCTATGGAATTTTTGAATGCCAACACTGCTAATGGCTTCGTTGAAAACAAGATGTTTCTTCAATCCTTGGGTCTGCAGGCTTATATACCGGCTAACCGAGTAGAACGGAAAGGGATAATCAAGTTTGTGCCTACGGACCTAGCAGAAGAAGAATTAAGGATTAACGCTGTTTCGTCGGCACCGATTATCGATGTACGGCGATTTACCAAGAAAGTATTCAATGACGGCAAGGTGGAAACAGTTCCCCTGCAAACTGTGCTCATAACCTTTTGATAGCCAATTCCTGCCAGAGGAAATCGAGATCTTCTACCTGAGATTCAAGGTGGCTCCCTACATATTTCCAGTAACGCAGTGCTTCAAATGCTATAGATTTGGTCATACGGCCAAATTCTGTAAAGGAAAAGAAAGATGTATGAAGTGTGGTGAAGAACACAACATATCCAGCTGCTCAAATGAGGTCCAAAAATGCGTAAACTGTGGAGGTGACCACAAAGCGAACGATAGGAAATGCCCCGAACGGAAGCGACAAGAAGAGGACAAAGCAAAAATGGCGACGGAAAACAAGAGGAGTATACAACAAAGTTACCAATACAAGGCAGCAGAATTCCCACCTATACAGAGTAAAAGGTACAGCGCGGTGACGATGCCACAGGGAATGAAGCAAATCAGGGAGCACTGCCAAAGTACCGTCAGTACTCCCAAGGAATCTATAGCCACCCAAACCGAAGAAGTAACCAGCAAAGAACAAACTAGTAGAGAGGCAGGAGAAGACATGGTTAATATAATAGTCAAAATAGTGGTCAAACTGCTGGCACAACAGATGAAAGGCAAGCTGGCAGCCACCACAGTGAAGAAAATTCAGGACGAAGCGTGTCGACAAGTGCTTCAAGAAATTAAAGAAATGGGGCCAAGTGGAACCACATCGGAGGCTGCAAATCTGTTAATTAAAAATGGCTAGAAGGACTAAATTGACAGTGTTACAGTGGAACGCACGTAGCCTATTACCAAAATGGGACGAATTTCAAAGAACCATAACAGAACATAAGGCCGACCTAGTCCTTATATCGGAAACATGGCTGCGCAGCTCGTCGAACATAAACATCAAGAATTTTAGTGTGTTTCGGAAAGACAGAGATGATGGGCACGGGGGAGTTGCCATCTTGGTGAGAAGCCACATTAATTGCTCCGTGCGCAGATTAGCGGCGCCAATTGCCAATGTAGAAATGCTCTCTGTCGATCTCTCGTACGATGGACCTATCAAAGCGGCCACCGTCATATATAAACCACCTCAAGTCAACCTAAAGGAAGAAGATTGGTCGGCTGTATTCCATCAGCTGCCGGCAAATAGTGTGGTTGGAGGCGACTTCAACGCTCACCATTCGTTATGGCAAGATAGTTATGTAGACACGCAGGGAATCGAGCTCGCCCATGCCATATCAGCCTCTTCATTTGCCGTTCTTAACAACAAACACTGGAACTAGACTTGGTGCTCCTAGTCAGAGAAATTCTTCTCCAGATATTACTCTCATATCGATGAACCTAATGCATAGAGCGAAATGGGATCTGCTACCAGAGACTATCGGAAGTGATCACTGCGTCCTCAAATTATCATTAGATTGGAATCTCCCATCTGTCCGCCGGCACTCAAGCAGACGGTGGTTGTGTAACAGGGCTAACTGGGCTCGCTACGAAGGAAAGATCAGCACGCTGTTGGAGCAGTGGGAAGGTGCAACCGACGATATCCAATGTCGGTACAACGAATTTCAAAGAATAGTGGAGGCTGCTGCAGAAGAGGCTATACCAGAGGTTAAAACTCACACTAGAAGAGAGCTCACTAGAAAACCTTGGTGGAACAGTGACTGCTCACGAGCTGTCGCCAGGCGGCGCTTGGCTACCAGAACATATTTGCACGCCGCCACTCAGGAGAATTTGGTAGAACTCAAGAAAAGAACGGCTGAAGCACGAGATACCATTAGAAAGGCCAAACGAGAAGGCTGGAAGAGTTTTTGCTCCAATTTAAAATATGGTGTGACGACCCAAGAGACTTGGCGGAAACTGAAGTGGTTTAAGGGTGAGAGGCCGGCTACCAGTTGGATATCGTCAGACAGACAAGCAGCAGAGGAGTTCCTAGCCTCGTTCACTCCTCCATATGTACCAAAACAGGAGGAATATCACAAGAGTAGGGAAGTAGACGACGTCCCAACAGGATCGACGGAACCCTGTTTTCACCTATCAGAACTATTGCATCGCCCTACGGAAGAAAGATACTGCTCCGGGGATGGACGCCATTACCTACACAATGATCGACAAACTTCCTCTTAAAGCGAAGGAAGCCATGCTGAATCTCTACAATACTATGATTGACCTCTCCTATATTCCTGACCAGTGGCGGGAGGTAATCGTTATTCCCGTGTGTAAACCCCACAGGAAGAAGAACATCATCTCGTCATATCGCCCCATTTCTCTCCTGCCGTGCCCGACAAAACTGATGAGTGCAATGATCAAAAACAGGATCGAGTGGCACCTGGAGCATCATAGGTTACTTGATACGAGAACTATGGGCTTTCGAAAACGCTTCAGCACCTTAGACAATATCAGCACGCTGGTGACAGATATTCAGCTGTCATTCACAAGAAGAAACTATTTAGTGGCTGCTTTCCTGGATATTAAGGATGCTTATAACAATGTGCAGATAGATATACTTGTGGGCATTATGAAAAAGATGGGCATACCTAGCAAGTTATGCTCATGGTGTGGCCGATACCTCGCCCGAAGAGTGAATTCAGTGTTTACAGCGGAGGGAGACAGAATCAGTCGGCTAGTCTTCCAAGGTTTACCGCAGGGCGATCCAATGAGCCCCTTACTATTCAATATCTACATGGCAGACCTATGTAACATCCTAAAGGGCCTAGTATCCTTCCTCCAATATGCGGATGATTTTGTTGTATATATATCTCACCCGGACATAGAAACGGCCCGCAGAATACTAGAGGAGCAATTGAAGCTGATACAAAAGAGATTGCTGGACAAAGGGCTAGAAATATCAATCGAAAAAAAGCAAAATTTGTGTGTTTACGCAAAGACAGCTACAAGGAAAAGACTGTGCAATTACACTAAATGGACACACACTGGAGTTAGTTAAAGAGATCAAATTCCTGGGAATGTGGTTAGATTCAAAATTAACATGGAGAAAGCATATCATGGAACTGCAGCAATCATGTATGCAACGCCTGAACTGTTTCAAAGCCCTCGCCGCCCCGACCTGGGGTGCGGACCCTCGACTACTCCGGCATGTATTCTGCTCTCTACTGAGGAGCCGAATGGAATACGGGGGGTTCCTGTATCAAACTGCCGCCAAGTCTCTTCTAACAAAATTGGACTGCATTCAATCAGCAGCTCTGCGAGTAATCGGAGGCTTTGTGAAATCCACCCCCATCGCCGTGATGGAGGCAGAATTAGCCATTCCACCGTTGAGTACAAGAAGAAGTAAATTGGGGTTGAACTTCTGGCTAAAGGTGTGGTCCATGAATGTCACATCCCCTACAGAGGAAGGTGCAGCTCCTTGCCCATGAAAGTTCAGCCAAATCACGTCAACAACAGAAAAAACCCAGCCTGATACAGTATTTTCAGACAACGGCCCTGTGGAATATACACAGACAAGGAGATCAACGAGATGTTCAGCGAAGAAGATACGTGGCAAAGGGCGGAGATCTCGTCGCGAATCCACCTGTCCTTGATCAAGGGCTCGGTAGACAAAAAAACCACCCTTCAGTTAGAATTGAAGCAATGGGCATTAGAAACCTTGAACACACGATGGAAGGAATGGCGGAAAGTATTTACCGATGGATCAAGGGTAATGCAATCCACCAGCGCGGCTGCTTGGGTCGATGCAGACTGTGGCGTTTATGAAGCTTGTAGATTGCCGGCAGAATTCTCAATCTTCTCATCCGAGATGTACGCAATCCTGAGGGCCATACAATATATACAACGGTCAGTACAGACAAAAGCAGTGATATGTTCGGATTCCCAAAGTGCCTTACAGGCTATCATAGGCATTCCTAAAGGCCAGTGCAGAAACTACCTGACATATGAAGTTGGCAGAGAACTTTGGAAAGCCATACACAGAGGCATAGAAGTGTGCCTACAATGGATCCCGGGTCACGTGGGAGTGACAGGGAACGAGCTAGCGGACAAAATAGCTCGACGACATCTCCAGGTTCCCGATACTGAGAACATACCAGTGCCTTATACCGATTTCAGAACGATCGTCTCAGCAAGAGCTCTCAACGCATGGGAAAGAAAGTGGAACGAAAAGGCCCAAGGGAAAGGGCTATGGTACCGCGCCATCGCCAGTAAAGTTACGATGAAACCATGGTTCCAGGAAGTGGATCTGCATAGAAAGGCAATCACGCTGATTAGTAGATTAAGAACGGGGCACACTTGGTTAAATGATAAAAAATTTCTAATCAAGGTCTCGGATTCTCCGAACTGCGAATCCTGTGGCGAAGTGGAGGACATCTACCACTTCCTTCTAAGATGTAGGCGCCACCGAGAATTTAGAAGAACCTTATTAAAAGACGCTCTTCACATAGAAAACATCGCAGATGTGATCATAACTCTCGCCGCGCCTAACAAGAAAGCGATTAGCTTAATCTACATGTATGTGGCGAAAACTAAAGGCATAATATAAATACAAGAGCACCATTACTCCATGTAACTGGCTAAATTAGCCTAAGGCTAAAGCCAAAAAAAAAAAAAAAAAAAAAAAAAAAAAAAGATCCGCCTAAGGTATCCGAGTTATCGAGGTCACGTCCAACCTACAGGTTCACCGCATTTTATTGAAGTGGATTACTCTACGAGAAATTAACTCAAGCTGCCGTACGGGTGCTGAACGACAAACCCAAAGCTTAGTTAAAACTGTCCTGGACAGGCCGGTGTTGAACATGGGATCGCCAGTCACTTTGCTGCTGTTGCAGTGTGTACTGTGATTGGCACGTAGTGAGGTAACTGCAGTCCGGACCTGCCCGAACACGTGCTGCTTACTGCACACCTGGACGGCTTGTTTACGAGTCGACCTTGTGCTCTGTGCCGTCACAGCCAGGAATATCTGCCGGCCGGGTCAGGTCAGGGGTGCGAACCAGAGATCGGCTCTCAGACGTATGTTACGCGTGGCACCCGAGAAAAAGACAATTATACACGCCTCCAGGAATTGTCTCCATCTTTCTGAGTGGGGATCGGTAATTATTATAGTTATTCAAAAAGAAGGAGCAGATTTACAATTATATTTTTCAAAAACTATTCAAAATACATATGCGCCCCACACAACACTGCATAGAGAAAGATTCGCGTATTAGTTCCATCCGCTGCCGCCAACCGCGCTGTTGTCTGTTTACGTGGAAATGGCGACCCCACAGGAGAATTCGTTTTGTATGCAAAAGTAGAATCCATTGTTGATGCACAGCGTGCATTCCGTCTTAAGTTCAATCTAGAGCCATATCGTCGTAAACAGATTTACGATTGGTATAAGAAATTGAGAATGGATTCACTTTTTGCATACTGTAGCACACGAAACATCTCCTTTGGCGTCACCATTTCCACGTTAGGAGACAACAGCGCCTTTAGCGGTAGCGAATGAAACCAATAGGTGAATGTTATAAACGTTAAACCCTCCTCTACCCAGTGATGTATGGCACATATTTCTATCTTTCATAGTTTGTAAGAAATAAAAATGCAATTGAATAACTAGGTATTCCCTTACCTTAACTTCTGGAAAAACCTTTGTGTTGGTGAAATATGCCGGAACGCATCAAATGAAAGGAAGCAGCCACCCTAAAATTGTAACAATTGCTCCTTCAAAGGGCAGAATTTGTTTATCTTATCATGAGAGTACTCTCCTCCCCTCAAATTCCTCAATAAAGCAAACAAAACGAGTATTATAAATGAATGTAATTTTTCTCGGCGTTGTTTATTTATAAACGTTTCTCGGGAAACAAAAAAAAAAAAAACAAAAAAAAAAACCGAGTATTAATGTGATTAATCAAAACTTTTGTCTGCCCAGCCCATGTGGTCGAATTTATAGGAAAAACCAATCGTTTCCTACGCGAAATAAGGACATCATAAAAAGCACAGTGTTCCATCTCATTATTATAGGCGGTTATTTGTAATTCCTTCTAATTTCTTGCATTAATTAATGGTGGAAAAGGAAGCGTCCACAAACTAAGCAGCTTGTGCTAGGTGTTGAGGGGGGTGGGGGGGGTGTTGGGTAAGAAATCTATGCTGGGCTACATAGGGAAGAGGGAGCGAGGGGGGGGGGGGACGGCGTCCGAGCCAAGCCATGTAGCTTTCCATTCATATTATACAAACACTTAGCCCTTCGAATATAAACGCAAGCACCAAAGGATTGCTAGTTTCAGAAACTGGAACTAATAATTGAAATAACAGTTAAAATATTAATGATCATATTTCTTACGCACAGACATACGAATGATCGTGTTTCAGAGAACTCCAACGCGTGAAAATTAATTGAAATGAAGATGTAGAAATTCTTGTTTTCTGATGCCTCACTATACAAACTTACATGGTATTCACTAAAAGATTTATAAAGGTAGCCAGTTTACGAGATCTCATATAACAATGGACTGAAAACATCTGGGCACGAAGATTCATTGTGGGAAGACCAAAAAGAACAAAGAATTCATCAAAGTTGGAGATGTACAGTGAATGAATTTCCCAGATGCTATAACAGTTACAAACGATGTAACCATTGAATAAAACTAACTGAAGACTTTTACTAGAATCATGAATGTGTATATGAGCTTCAAAACAGCACTTAAAAGATATAATAATAATGTTTATAGTATTATTGGCCGAAGACCCTGAACCAAGAGAAGGAGGAAAAAGAAATATGTAATGGAGGCTTGAAACATCCTACATACGGTGTGAAAGTAATTTTAAGATCAGTCAGTTGTTTTTGTCGGACTTGAATAATTACGTAATGGTTCAGTTCTCTCCTTTGCATTCTTCTTATCCTTGTACACCTCTTTCATTCACATCAATAGCTTTATTATACTGCAGTCTGACTAGCTTCTACAATGGTACCGGGACACAAAACTAGAATAGGACCACGATATCACTTTTGTCACTGATGCAGATTCAAAGAAATCAGTACCGGGTAACCGTAATCTCGGATGGTTATCGATGACAGGTGTTCACTAGAGACTATTGAGTATATCTTCGAGGAAGCTTAGAGGTGACAATGTGATGGCTCGGCTTCCTGGAACCGGCGTGTCTGGAGGATCAGCTGAGTCAGGTGCCAGATCAAGTCGCCAGAAAAGGGAGGAGTTGCATGTTGATCGCCGATTGGTGACGCAACACGTGTTCACAACAGGTAGCTCCTGCCAAGGGGATAATGCGCGTAGGAGGAAAACTGGGCGCCAACCAATAGCTTGCATTCTCGTGCACTCGCATTGCTTACATAACATACTTCCGGAAAAGCTTCTGATTATGTGTCTAATACTGGCAGCTGAATGTCGTGCAAATGAGCACATAGTGATGGTTGTAAAGACAACAAACCTGATCTCCTTGTTGGTCTAGCGAGACAGTATTCAGATGATGAATGCCAATGTGTCACGTGTCTTTTTCGTGAGAACTAAGAGCTGTTCAACCGGAAGGACACAGAGTGGCAAGCTAAAAATAGAGTGTTTGGATTTGCTCTTTTTGTCAGATAGTTTTAATATAAAAATACTAAACGTAGAATTTTTTTCCTCTCTAATACTACATCATTTATTTGACTACCTTTAGTGATATATTTTGCAGACTTGAATAGCTTGTAGATGTTGCATGCTGTAAAAGATAATACAACATAGATCATAGCTGATAGAATTTCATTGTCTTGACTCGATCGCAATGTAGGGCTCACTGGTCCATTCAAAAAATAATATAGTCGCAATACCAAACAGTTAAATGTTAGCCCTTAGACCATAAATCAAATACAATTCCACGTTAGTCATTATATTACTAATTTCTGGTTTGCATTAGGTACAAAAAGAATAGCTCTTGCTATCTTGGTCAGTTCTTGTAAACGTTTACATGCATTATGAATGCAGATGCCGTATATTATCACTTGATTATCGTTATCACTTCATCAATACATATATAAATCAATAAGCGGCCATTTCAGCGTATTTTATATGTCCATGAATCACCAAAAAATTACCTAACCGACTTTTAAAAGTTCATGATCCAACTTAAAAACTGCGGCATGTCTTATAGCTATACGTGAACGGAGGACGGAGCAACAAATAATAATCTTTTCGCAAACAGAACAGATAGGTGCCATAGATCACACTGCATCAATGATGACCACTCCTCCTTTCATAAACTGAGCAGATAGGCACCAGAGATCATACTATATCAAAGATAAATACACCACTCTTTGGATTCTGTTAATGTTTTTGCTGGCTACGTAGCTTTCATTACTTATTTCTTCAGTTTTCTGAACTATTCACGACGGTAGCATAGTACCTGTGAAGACAATTTAAATTTTTAAAAACTAATCTCATTGTGTCTTATGAGGGGACTTTCTTTTTGTATGAGGAATGTGATGTCAGCGCGGACGAAGCTGCTAGGAAACGCTAGTTCTTATATAAAAGTGTCAACTAATTTATGATTGGTCACAAATGAAACAACTTACTGCTATATTGTTTTTCTAATACTTAGAATAAATGAAGACACAATTTTATATAGACGATTTCATGTATTTCCAAGCTGCATTTTAGGTAAGTGCTGCAAATATCGATAAATTGGTGAGGGTTAATAAGCTATAACATATCGATTACCTGGCTTTAACTATCCGCCCATTACATGCACTTTATGACACGCTTTGCTGATAAAACCTACGCTGACTAACATCGAGGCTGAAACGAATACATTACGAGAAAGATTAGGTGACAGGTTAAATAAATATTTCACTTAACAGCCACTTTCTTAGGCAATGTTAGCTCGATTATAACAACGTGGATACAACATCGCTCGGGTTTTTACATCAACAAACTCCTTCGTAAATTCTGGTAACGCAAAGCTAAAGAAGACTCACGAATATCAAATAACTATAATGCATAGTTAGCTCTTAGTTAAAGTTATTAAACAACTGTGAAACTTATCAGATGAAAGAAACTACAATACTGTAATAGTTTTTGACCTCAGATGGAACCATGATTAGAAATTATGTTTGGTTTACTGCTTCGAGGCTGAAAATAAAAAAGTAAAAGCTGGATGATTATCGGAGGAGTTGAGAATGTTGCCACGCTATCTTAATTGAGATGATGTTCGGCACCTACCACGGGGTTAACTGGTTCGAACCCCGGTGCTAGAAGAAATTTTCACCATCGCGACTTTCCGAGCAGGGTTAGAGATGCCAAGGTGCACGATTCATAATCACGAAACTGTGTACCAAACTCCTGGAACTCTCCGCTGAGCGTAACAGCCTATAGTAACTCGTCCGTCGGATGTGGAGGTTAAATTTGCTGGAGTCTTTCGGAAGTGTAGGTCCGTAAGTATCTGTAGACTGTTTCATCCTCTTCCTTCGTTAATTCACAACACACTATACTGAACACACATCATTGTGATCCGCACAATACAGTGGCAGTTACAAACACGTTTACACTGTGCAACCCAGCTGGAAACCACATTGGGAAATTGCTTTGGAGGGATAGCATTCTTCGCAGAAACAACCTACGCTTGGGCGTGGGTTGGCACGATACTATGAAGATTACCAGAAAATCCATTGCCATAACAGGAAATCGTAACTCTGATCATGCAATAGTAATCAAATTTAGGACAATTGTAGTCTACTGAGTTATTTACAGACTTACGTTACGTTTATAATTAATATGGCTTATCAGTTGGATACTATTCTGTTTCTGCGGGTATCAACTTTGCGGGTAAGATGTTCTTGAAGCTGTATTCCAATTTAGAGGTATGGCATACCAGACGGGTGTTGTTCCGTAATTTTTGTCGATCTACTTAGCGGGTTACATTACTTGTTGAGAAATATGGGGGTGTCAATTAATTACGTGAGGGGAAATAAAGGGGGGGGCAACGAAATCTCACCAAGGAGGAGGAGGGTCGATGGAAATCTCGCGCCATCTTTTTAGATTCTTGAAGAACAGTAACGCAAAAAAAAACTCACGAGGTTGGTCAGCGGGGGGATGGGGGAGGGATCTCACGTCATCATAGGGGGAAGGGGCCCGACCAGATCTCACCGGGGGTGGGGGGGGGGGTGGGAGGCGACCCGGAATTCTGGAAAAACACCCACGTAATTAATGGACGCCCGGAAGATCATTTTTCCGTCCTCTCCGACAACCTACTGTGGGCGGCGGGTCTACAGGCGCTTGCTCCACAAGTGGTTTATTGAAGTTTTAAAAGGTTGTTACCGAACTCCCAGCATCTCGTTTAGAGAATATTGGACACTGTTTTACTCTTAAGGATGCTATGAAAGATCAGATTGGCACAATGGATAGAAGTCTGGTCTTCATCCACTTACCAAACCGTAAGCTCAAACTGACCTTTACAGTATGGCATAGTAATCTTCAATGTTCTGTTTTGATTGTTTTCCTAACCGTTACACGGAACTGATAACATTCTATCGAATTAAGATTAATTTTGGGGGAGGGTCTGGTACTGAAATCACTATCGAAGGAAGTATTATTTACTAATTTTTACTTTTGAATTTTAAAGCCATTCGACGGAAAAACAAACAGGGCAAGCAGAAGATTGTTGGCAGCGAAAGGGAACTAAATAAACCATGGCCATTTATTAACTACAGTCGCCGAAACTATGGGGAAACGACGAAAGATCAAAATTTAAATTCGCATTCAGAGATTTTAACCCACATTTCCTTACTGACGGATCTGAACGGTATATCTAATCCATATGCTTTGTTTTAGTTTGTGTTTGTTTATGTGATCTCTTACATGTCAGTCATACAACGTTATCACCCGAGGCAAAGTAGTAGTAATAGTAATAATAATAAGAGAATGGAAGGCTTTCCCGTCACATTAAACCAAAAAACTTCTCTCTAGTATTTCGCCATATGTTGGAGTAAGGATTAAACAGCGACAAACCGGAAACTACTTCCACCATTGGGCTCGAATGAAACTTTTAGCTATTTATTTATTTATTTGACGTATGGCAAGCAACTGTTCAGTTTTTTTAGAGTCAGAAATATGCGAGGAGGCCAGTGTGAAGATTTTTCTTATTATGGAGAAACTCATTATTTGGAAAACTTTTCTAGATATCAATATTCAATGATCACATGGAACCGATACCATTGCTGATCATCGTTCCGATTAGTGATTCTGTTGTCTTTTTACAGTCAAGAGTAAGATTTTTGATATAACGTTGTATATACGTATAAATAACGTGGGACAATTGTGAAAAGTTACAGGGTAATCTGAACTGGATAGGATATCTGGTAAGGTAGGTAATCATGTATTGAAGATAATAGTTTTATAGCGTATTAGGTGCAAAAATGTTTTGTGTGAATATAAAGTGAAGGGTGGATTGCTTGCTGTAATTTGATAATAAACTTAGTTGCACAGCGCATTAGGCATGTGCTAGGTAGAGGTTTGAAACTAGTGCGTCTATTGGAATGGTGACGTGGGGATATACGAGATTTCGGTTTTCCATGGTTTCACGAAATAACTCCTGGCGAATGCCGGGATGGTTCTGACAAAAAGCGATGGCCGACTTTTTCCCGTTCCTTGCCCCCCCTCCCCCCTCCATTTCCAGATTCCTCTTCCGCCTGTAATCACGTTGACGAAGCCCGAAGGATAAAAAAAAACTATCCTCTTGATAGACGAGGAGGGCAGCTAGGTTTGTTTGCGTAAATTACTACGTAACACAGAAGGCAGTTGAAAAGACCGCTGGATTGGTGATGAAACCTAGATGGAAATTAGGAAAATATTTAAGACTAGTACGTGGATAGAAACAGATGACCATTACCAACCAGCTCTTAAGTTCCAGCAGGAGCAGAAAGTTTTTATTTGTAGCGAAGGGAGTTATCGGTTGGAATAAACGACTATCGAATGAGGTGCTGGAAGGTTTACATTAGCAGTAAAAGAATTTCAAGTAAAACTTGTGTAGAGTAAAAGTAGTTATATTGGGAAACCACAATAAATAACAGTGATCAATTTATTTAAAAAAATTTTATGTCTTTAGGGACTATTTCCACCCCAAGATACCCAAGCCCAATCAGTGCTATATCTGTTAATGACAACGCGCTGTACTTACTTTTATAACGCAATCTTTTGGCTCTGTCATCGGCTTACCTGAATAAAAAAAAAAGAAAACAGCAATTAGTGATAATTTTAAGACGATTTAATGAGGTACTTACAGTACAGTTAAGGAAAAGACTAATTATGAAGCAAGGGAATTCCATCTCTGTCAGGAGCGAACATAAAAATTGGTTGGGAAATTACTCTCCTGTTTTACGATGGAAGAATTCTAATGGCTACATAATTTGCACCTCCAAGGATTGGATGTGCAACAGCTCGACAGTAAAAATTGAGAAAATTCACTTTATTATTATTGAATATTAATTGTATAATTATAGCAATTATAATCAAGAAACTGTCCATGTTCCACCATCTTCATTTGAACGAAATGTCCACTGAACTGTTAAATTGATATTCATTCACAGTGGCATATATTAAACAGTATATATAATCACGTATAGTACATTAAACTACGAATACTGATACAAAAATGGAGGTAATGAATTTACAAATCTCTTGTAGAATACGCCTTGCAATTTAGAATCAAAACAAAACTGGTCCCTGCAAAATTCAAGGGGGGGGGGGGGGGGGAGGATTGAAAATTGTTTACCACCTAATTTAGGTTTCTTCACATTGTATACACCGAATTCCTCCAGAACAAAGGAAATAATCTAAATTTAAAAATATCATAAAGATAGATAGCTCTGATAATCTTGGATTTAGCAAGATAGGAAAACACTCTATCCTAATCGTGATAGCTTGCACTCTTTACTATCTGTAGCACTTACAGAGTAAAAGGAACACAAGGGCATGTCCACAAAGACATTTTTATCGCAGCCTCATTTTGCCTGTAAAACTGCAGAGGGAATAACTGCACCATATTCGACTCAAAATGTTGAAGCTGCAGAATCACAGCAAATATTATTCAACCGTACGTCATGGCATTGTGTTACTAAACTCTAAATGTTGCCTGAAACTGGACGCGACACACAGAGATTAACAGGAGTACCTCATTCTGTATCTCAGTGTGTAGGTCCCACTCAACACCTCTCGACTATGTTGGTATTTCAAACACGCCACTAAACGCGTTTATAAATCTGGTGATATGACAAATCGCGTCAGTTACTTGTTGATTGCCTGTTCACATATCTGCAAGCCAGAGAAGCGATAAAGTTTATCTTGCATTTCTTCAGTGAAATATGACAAACTCATTTTCAATTAATTAACTTTCTGTCATCCAACAGATCTAGAATAGTTACCGATCTGACAATCTTTTCTCTGTAGCAGAGTAGTGTTTTGGTCAACTTTGTGACTGGTTCCTATAACTGTTTTCATCAAATCTCTACCGCAACTATTGCGTTATTTTAATTTTTGCTTGCATTTGGCGCCATATCTTACCAGCCACCAAGTATCATAAAAATTTCTTTGTAGAAATTACAGTATTTTACGAACTTTTTTTATATAAAGATTTAGTTTCATTTTACATACAATTTCCGTTTCTCTCTCATAGTTCACTCAATTTTATTTTCACATCACTTATTGATGATGTATCTTCTTATCATTAGTAAATTGAAATGGTTTCACAAAACATTTCATTCTCTCCTTAACTGCAAATAATTGTGCTTTTCTGGTGTGTGTTTAATGTACGGAAATAGGAATATCTATATAGCCACAGTAATATTCGTATCGATTTTGTGTTTGTGACCCGTCATCTACATTTAAGGGAGTAATGAAACAAGTTACGGTGACGTGAAACATACCTTCAAGGCCACAGCAGTGAATGAATGGAAATGCAGAACTAAACTTAAAACCAGACGAGAAATCACCCCTCGTTCGATTATGTTAAATCGTTAGTCTATTAATAGCGTATTTCTATTTGCTGCATAAGTTAAACATACTTTGTTAATTCCCACATGTATGGTAAAACTTTATCTGATTGATTAGTAATCAGATTTGAAGTGATTTGGTCGATAAAATTTCACTTATCAGCTTCATAGCAAAATGGAAACTCTAATCAGATCATCGACGAAACACAGGTGCAGAAAATAATTCTAGTCCACGAAAACAAGATATTCTATCTTTTCTGTGATGGAAGTGGACATACCATTTCATGTTCTTGCTCACAATTTCTTTAGTTTTTCTTTTGTTTTACACCTAATGTAACAAAATTTAATTACTGACAGAAAAATGAATTAAGTGATTCTGTCCTATTTAGGACAGCTCAGTTCTATTTCAAGTCAAATCAAATTCGATTTGCAAAAATAAACTAACCTCGAGGATTTTGGATAATAACCGCATCTATTTTAAAATTTATCAATTATTTGAACCGTTTTATGTTATAATCTTAAGTACGTGATGACTAAATTCAGTGCGGTATCACACTGGAAATTTAACTAAGTCTACGAAGACAGGAAGACTGAATAGATTCTTCCAAAGGAGACATAATAAACCACTACGTCGAAGATAAAACTATCAATTCTTTTCCAGTTTAAAGCGGAATCCAAATTATGGAGCGATCACAGCAAATTTCGCATTCACAAAGCAATCATCGCCGGAGGAAAGAATCATGTTAATGGCCTGTAGAAATTGCGGCCTGCCATGGGAACCTAATAAGAAGACACCGCGTTTTCAGGGCAAGCTTATAAAAAGCAATGAACTTAGCAACTGCTAATATGTTGAATTACTGTATTGAAATTTCGTAATAGTTGACCGTTAATTCAAGTTCTAACTGTATGTAAGTAAGCCTTAAGCCCATGGAAACATCCAAAAAATTTATGTCCCGTTTTCTTTTTTCAACTTCTTTTCTTAATTTTTCTAAACGATCTCGGAGACAACATGCATTCATTGTTCGTTGACGATATGGTCATCTGTAGGGAAGTAACGAATTCGGCCGATTGCTTAGAAATTCAGCGCGACCTGGATGTTATTTCGGCATGGTGCGTCGAATGGCAACTTACACTAAATTGTAAAAAGTGCAAGGAAACGTGCATAATTAACAAAAAGAATCCGTTTGTTCAGAAGTTAAAGTAAACTGCTCATATATTGGTATGGTCGATTGCCTGAAATATTTGTTAGTAACAGTAGAAAGCAACATGAAATGGTACCTGCACATAAGTTCAGTCGTAGATAGAGCTAATTCTAGGATTCTGTGATTCACAGGTAAATCTTGAAAAATAGTAATGCACAAACAGAGGAGATAGCGTTCAAAACTCTCGCGCGACGTCATTTGGATCACTATTATGCCATTTGGGACCCGTTTCCCTGGGTGCGTTGATTGACAGTAGAGAGAAAGTGCAGAGGAGAGCCGCTCAATTCGTGCCTGCTTGCCACAGTCATTACGAAAGCGTCACAGAATTGATTCGTAGATTGGGCTGGGATTCTCTGGTAGACAGACGATGTAGGTTTCGTTCGAACTTGCTGATAAACGTTTGTACACCCACTCTCATTTACGAGTGGGACGAAATACTTCGTCCACCAACCAATATGGATCGTAATGACAGGAGAGATAAGATTAGAGAAATTAGTGCCGTGACCATATCATCAACTAAGAATCTGCACTTATATCTGCCGTGAATTCTTTCTTCCCTCGTGGCATTCGGGATTGTAATGCACAGAGATATGTTTTGGGGCAAAGGGAGCGTCCAGAAACTACGTGGCTGGGGTTAGGAGGGGGAGGGGTTGGCTGGAAAGCTACGTTGGACTTCGTGGGGGGAGGTGGGGTTTTGAGCCAAGCCACGTAGTTTTTCATTTATATTATTTGTCATAGTTACAATAAAGTACAGAACACAAAACAGCTTGTTGATATTTATTTCCGTCATTTAATTATCTCCGTATGTAATTTACGGTAGTCTGACAGGAGAAAACAGTACAAAATATCTTCTGGAACCAATAGGGAAATAAACTACGTGCCACGTGGCGGGAGGGGGGGGGGGGGGGAGGGTAGAGGCAAAAGCCACGTCAGGCTACGTGGGGGGAGAGGGGTTCACAGGAGGCCAAAATGGAGCTACGTAGTTAATGGACGTTCCCAAAGTACCCTCTGTCATGCACAATTTTGTGAATAGCAGAGTATATGTAGATGCCGATGTGTTCTGAATATTGGACGACTACTGCACTATATGATAAGAATGAAAAACAAAAGATACTGCGACTTTTAGTAGTAATATTACCAATGTTTCGAATTGTTGTAGATCTAACACGAAAACTGAGTGAAATGAGCTAGCCGCCGTTAGTTCTGGATCGACATTATTGTCGACAGCCGAGCCTCCTTCTATATATAAAATGGGCCTCAGCTATTAGTAGTCGAACTCCCGCAGTAACCCTATCTGCGGCGCCAAAGATAGATCCTGACACATTCTTCACGCCTGGCAGATAGCGCTCTCCCAGACTCACATGGGTTGAAGACCGCGGTTCGTATCTCGGCATGCTGCGTTAACGAAAACGTACGTGGTTACCATCCACAGCACCATCCTGGAATTTTTTGCTTATGGCTTTACGCCTCGTCGTCATCATAGTCATCAGGAGCAAGGAACGGGAATGAATTCACCCATGGCATTTTGAAGGAATCATCCCGACATTCGCGTGGAGAGATTTCGGTAAACAATGGAAAACCAAAATCAAGATGGCCGAAAGGGATCCCGAATGCGAGGCCAGTCCGTTTCCGCTTACCCACCACGCCAGGCAGAAATTTTTTTTTCTCCAACTGCAGCTAAGAAGTCCCCTTGGATTACATTCAAGTGAAACTGATATAAAAATAATCAAATCATTCTATATTTACGGTTTTAATAAGGTTGACGGGATAACATCACGATTTAATTTAATGTGATTAGATGTTATTTATCACTTCTTGTATAAAACGTTTGTTTTTTCGAATACAAAGATATTTTTTTCAGGGAAGATAAGATTATTGATTAAATTGATATTCTAAAGGTAAATGACAATCATATAACGCCTTGTTAATTTGAGTTTCAAAGTGTATTACTATGGTGGAAACATTACCAGAATTGATTTAAAGGTGTATACAGAAAATGAAGAATTTTCTAAAACCTAACAAATCCCTTCGCGTGAAATTACAAAACTATAAAATGGAAGAGATGATCTTTTAGGTCAAATGCAACACAACATAGTGTTTCGAATTTTGTGCTAAATAACTGTTAGTCTTTCGGCAAATAAAACTGACGTTGAAGATCGAAAATTACAAGTCACGTAAAAAATATCCAATGTAATTCAAGCATGCTCCTCTTGATTAAACAATAAAACTGTGATTGTTTATTTCATATTGAATGAAAAACGTAACTTAGACTAATACGTTCGAATTCTACTTCTGTGAAAATTTCTGGTTTGTTCATATTTAGTAAACTATATTTCTGCTTACCGACTAATGTTGATCCTAAACCATAATCTCAGCTGAAACTTAGAAGGACTTCTTTTTTTCACTCTCTCGACTTTTTTGATGCAATCCTCCATTTCAACATACCCGCTTACAACCTACGTCCTCAATTATCTGCTTCATATATTCTAATCTTTGTCTTATCTTATAAATATATTTCTGCAAGTTATTTACATTGTTACTGGAATTAATAATTAAAATTATAGAAGTAAACTTGGCAGCCATGCCGACGTAGTTAATAGCGTGTTTATCTCATATTGCAGAGGTCACCAGTTTGAGTCCGACCTCGATCTCAGGCAGTCTAATTAAGAACGGCGTTCGTCTTGCGTTTTTCTCACTACGTCATAAATTAGTCGCGAGAGGTATTGAGAAATGCAGTTGTCAGTACAATGAGGACACTTGAAATTGGATCAAAAAATTATAAAGAAATTAAACTAGTCCTTCAAACGTTCAAAACGTCAGAAGAAATAGCTATAAACATAATTTAAAACCGATAACTATTCTGCGATTTAACACGGTTAAGAAACTTTACCGTTAGACGACCTACAGTTGTGTTAGAAAGCATTCAGTAATAAGCTAGAGTCTTATTTCTGATAACAGTTACTAATTATATTGATATAATGATGACGCCACTAGTAAGGTGGCATCCACAAACCGAGCGTGGTGGTGTAACGGATAGCGTTCTGGCCTCGCATTCGGGAGGACGGCGGTTCGAATCCCCGTCCGGGCATCCAGATTTGGGTTTTCCATGGTTTCCCCAAATCACTCCAGGCGAATGCCGGGATGCTTCCTTCAAAAAAAGGCCATGGCCGAATTCCTTCCCATTCCTTGCCCCCATCCTTTCCCGTCTCTAAAGACCACGTTGTTAAAAAGGGACGTTAAACTGTTACAAAAAAAAAAAGGCATCCACAAGCAGCTTGACCGCTGAATGATAATTCTTGAGGCACGAAACCAATGGACGTACAGGAAAAAAAAGGGGCTTTGCCTCAAGGCTCGATTCAAAGCCCAGGAAGATATAATTAGTGGGACTGCACCAAACAGGCTGTCTTATTCACGATTATCCTACTTGAGTACAGTTTCCTGCTGAATAAAATATTAACAAAATAACTATCATCGAAATGACAATAAGCCTAAGTTCTCAGTATTTAAATCGACTTGGTAATTTACGGTTAAGATATCGCCAATGAGGACAGTTATCAGGAGAGCCAAAGTACCCAGGTGTGACACATAACTATGGAAAAGCTGGTTTTGTGTGCAAGACGTACACTAGGGTAGATGTTTATCTGTATTTCGCATTAAGTTGTGGGTTCGTTTATCCAGTAGGATTATCGTGCCGCTTGAAGTGTGAGAGACAAAATAGATTCCCATTAAAAAATGCTGTCACGGAATAGTCGTCAGTTAAATAATACTATCAGTATGGTGATACAACTACGTTTACACCAGTCTGCCGTTCAATAAAACCTAATTCCCTCACGAATAACAAGAAGCATAAATTTGGGACATTGATTAGCCCTACGCGTCAATTAAGAACTACGATTTTGTGAAACCACATCATTTGGAAGCATCACAGTAAATAATTTTTTTCCAATGTTTGAATAACTGCCAAATCCTTACTTTTATAAATAAATTCATTTTGACCCATTAGTGGTTTATGGTGTCATCCGAATACTGAGCAAATACGGCCAGAGTTAGCTTTAATCTGATAAAGGCATCATGTTTTTAAATGACAGTTCATCTCGTATTTCCTGTTCTCATACTGACTTGCCTTTAACAAGACGCAATAAAAAAGTAAAGACAAAAGTTATTGAGATAATTTTATATTACATTATTTAAGCGAATTCTCTACAGCTCAATTGGTAGACTCAAGAATCCCAAATGCCACAAGTGTTTTTCCATCAACGCTCTTCTTATCGACTCCCAATAACGTTTCTAATTAATTGTTTTGTTAGTTCCTCCTAAGGTCTTCCTCTCTCCCGTCTTTAAATTGGCTGATTTTCCCACACCGAGCGTGGTGGGTGAGCGGTTATCGCTTTGGCCTTGCATTCGGGAGGACGCCGGTTCGAATCCCCGTCCGGGCATCCAAATTTGGGTTTTCCATGGTTTGCCCAAATCACTCAAGGCGAAAACCGGGATGCTTCCTTCAAAAAGGTCATGGCCGAATTCCTTCCCGTTCCTTGTTCCTGTCCCATCCCGCCTCTAATGACCTCGACGTCGACGAGGCGTAAAGCCACAAGTAAAAAAAAAGACATTCCCACAATTTTATGAACCATGTTTCGTGTGACATGTGTCTGTCTTGTCCATGGCATATAAGTCTATGGCTCTCTATTTCTCAAGTACTGTTTGATTTACATTCATTTGTACGTTTATCTCCTCATCTGATATATGTTATAACGTCAATACTCTTGCACTTCTTCATAATAAATCTATTTCCACAACCTTCAGAATTTTCAGATTCCCTCCTTTCATATTC
Source organism: Vandiemenella viatica (assembly GCA_031002005.1). Taxonomy (NCBI): domain Eukaryota; kingdom Metazoa; phylum Arthropoda; class Insecta; order Orthoptera; family Morabidae; genus Vandiemenella; species Vandiemenella viatica. Next base: position 116,873,469 of record CM061914.1, on the reverse strand, counting down.
CAAATTCCAGTTCCATACAACAGTATACTCTAAATTACTTTCTTCCTTTACGCAGAACACTAAAGTTTATTTCAGTCTTCGTTTTCAGACCATATCTTCATGGGCCTACCAATATCTCTTCTTCTTCTAGGAAGATACTGCAGTGAAAGCTTGGTAAATCTGTAATTACCCCTCCATAGAACTTGGTCTTTCCAATTTTCTCCTTTTTTGATGAAATTCTAATATTCAGAGAGGACATACTCAGTTTTTTTACTTATTTCTTCATTAAATTAGTGTATAATATATTATTTTACACATTATTCAAATTATGTCACAGGACTAAAATAACTACATGACTTGCTGGTGTAATTTTGTATAGTATTTGCTTCTTACCCCCCCCCCCCATCCTCACCTCCCTTTCCGGAGTGAGAGAGCGTAATCAACTAAATGTACTTCCGGTCCTACAGGGTGATAATTGATCGATGGAGATGCTCCCATTCTATCATAAAAAATTAAAAATTGCATGAACTCCTAACTAATTGTCTCTGAATCGGGTCGGAAATACTGGAAAATCCAGTAGTGTAATAAAATATTTAAGATACTGTGACCATTTGTAAAATGTGGAATAAAAGCTCAGAAAGAGAGGAAGTGGAATGCACTATGGAAAAGCGATACACTTTCGTCGGCTGTATGCCACCAAACAGTTCACCAGATCTTTTTTTTTTTTTTTTTTTGCTTATGGCTTTAATCCTCGTTGACATCGAGGTCATTAGAAGTGGGAAAGGGCTGGGGAAAAGAAATGGGAAGGAATTCGGCCATGGCCTTTTGAAGGAAGCATCCCTGCATTCGCTTGGAGTAATTTGGGGAAAACATGGAATGCCCTAATCTGGATGCCCGGACGGGGATTCGATCCGCCGTCCTCTCGAATGTGAGGCCAGACGCTCACCCACCCCACTCGGTTCGCTAGACGTGTATCAGAATGAAACATGAGAGGCGTATTAGGATATACCAGAGTGGTATCTTGAAGGCTGGGCAATCAATCTCGGTTGGTCGTTCCAGGACGGTAACGACGTGTGTTAAAAATATGAGATCCTGTTTATGACCCACCCGACCTTTGGAACAAGAACAGCTCTGGTCGACATGGCGCTATGCCATTCGTCAGACAGGAATGCGTCCCTGTTCCAAATGTCAAGGAGACTCGCTGTCTTGAATGAAGCGTGAGGTGCGAAACAACACAGACTAATTACTGGCCGTTACGTTATAAATTAGGGATACGGGAAGCAGTTATCGTAGGAACTCGATTGTTTCAGAAGCCCGAATAGCCATTAAATGTTAAGAAGAGAACAATCAGGGTTTTTTTTTTTTTTTTTTTTTTTTTTTTTACAAACTAGAATGCGTCCTTAAGGGGGAACATACGGTTGTGTGATCCAACACTTTTTCTCTTGAATGTCTCTTCCACTCTATTTGCCACTCGCACAGTTAGTAACAGAGCAAGGCGGGGTCACTACGTTAAAAGTAAAACATAGTTCCCGTCTATACACTAAAGATCGTTTGGGTGTTTATTGGTTTAGGTAGGGCTCCGAATTGGAACTAGTATGGACAAAACCAAACTCCGAATCCTATACTTTCCAAAGAGAAGCCCAGCAATTCTTTTTTTATATATATATAGGACCGTACAGGGTATAGCTTGTCTACGTTGTGCTCATTAAACCCGGGAAAGAACTGGGAACGGGATTCAATTAAACCGCCGTCTTTAAAAGGAACCATCCCGGAATTTTACTGACAAGGTTTCGGGATAATCTCGTATTAAAGGGGCGTCCATAAATTACGTGAGGTGAAATGGGGGGGCGGCGAAATCTCACCAAGGGGGAGGGGGAGGAGTTAACACGAGAAAGTCGATTTTATGGGGGTATTTCGTCGAAAAATGGAGGGTGTAACCGGATTTGGAAGGGTGAGACCTAAAAAAAATGTCTCAAAAAGTTGCGAGGGCGATTTGTAGAGGGGGGGGGGATCTCACGGACTAGATCTTACCAGAGGGGGAGGGGGTTGGATCAAGTCTTACGAAGTCTCACCAGAGGGGGGGGGGGTAGGTCCGGAATCCGGAAAAACACCTCACGTAATTTATGGATGCCCCCTAACTGGGAATTGAACATTCTTCACCTGGCGCATGCTATGAACTAAGCTTCAGGAATAACAATTGTACAGTATTAAAAATTATACTAACTATACTGGAATGTCACTGAAGTTAAATTGTTCTCCCGTTAATTTTTTCATAGTGAAGGCCTACTCTTCCAAAATACACCGAAATGCGCCGAGTTTTACGTCACCATCCGACGGACAAATCAGCATCCACAGTGTCGTATTCCCTAATGCGCATTACGGAGAGTTTGGGATTAAACCTAGAACTTTGGTGCACAATATGGCGATCAGAAATTGTGGACTACCATCTCTTCTATTTGCCTACCGGGTACTGATGATCAAAATTTCTTCCACCACCAAGATTCGATCCATTTAGCCACTTAGCGTAAAATGTTGGATATCATCATTTTTTCCACGAGCGATTAGGGAATGGAATAGAAAGGATTTACCGGGCGAGTAAACTTAAAATTCGACAGGAGTAGCTTCGATAAAGCTCTCCGGCCATCCTGATCTGGGTTTTCCATGGTTTTCCCGGATCACTCCAGGCGAATGCCGGGATGGTTCCTCACAATAGCCCATGGGCGCCTCCTGCCATATCCCGTATATATACCTTCAAAACTATTACCCTTTCGAATTGGTGCAATGCACCCTCCACCACACACTTTTAGTGAATCGCGGAGTAATAGTAATAGTAATAGGGTGCCCAAACCAACTGAGCCAACTGGGAGAGATAATTGTTAAGATGTAGGTTTATCTTTTTCTCCGCATAATGGTAAATGACCTTCAGTAACATTTTTCCTTCCAAATTTTAGGGCGTCTCTACGTTTTTCAATTTCCTCGATGATCAGATGGTTGAGAGAATACTTAGTAGTCTCGCCTACGGTAATACTACTTGTTATAAGGTCTCGAAGTACTTAGCTTTTAACAACAGCAAGGTGATATTATTACAACATATCTAATAATCGGTACTTAATTTACATGCCGAAGTTAATAAGACACATTAGATGTTCTCCGCCATTAGCTGTGGGTGTCATAAGCTGCAGTCGCATTTTCATTTGCTGCAAAACGAGGTAATGACTCCTTCATTAACAGCTGATTCACACCTTCTTGACCAGATATATTAATCACCAGCCTCCGTTCTCTTCCTGCACGTATCGTTGCATTTTTGTAAGGCAAGCGCAGGACATAGCGAGTCAGCCTTGCACTATAGCGGTGTTTGAGCCCGACCTAGGACATAGTCGTTTTTAATTAAGCGCTATGTTCACGGTATGTAATTCATAGATTAATCCCACAAATAAATATAAATATCATATTTCCTTGTATTTCCTCGAAGCCAAAACCATTTTTCTTCGTTTTTAATTTGTTCTTTTTTTTAACTTTTAAGTTCCTCTTAAAGACACATGATTCGAATCACTGTGCTGCGACTATGTCCAACTCTAGCATTTATAAATCATTTCAATAATGATAGTACCCCTGCGAAAGGTTTTTGCTTTCGCAAGTATGTACACACTTCGACAATAAATTTGGCCGCCGCTGAAAAATTCTATCACTCTTATTTTGCACAATCCTACATCAATGTCATCCTAAGAAACAGTAACGTAATACTGGCTTGCCAGTATTACGTTACTGTTTCCTGGGATGACATTGATGTCAGATTTTGCAAAATAAGAGTGATAGAATTTTTCAGCGGCGGCCAAATTAATTGTCAAAGTGTGTACGTTGAGAGCAGGTTTTGAAACATCCACGCGGGATACACCATTTTTGGCAGCCATGCTTTACGAATAGATATCGTTCAGCTTAAAAGAGATGAGTAAGGGGTAAAGCTTGTCTGTGCCCAGTACAGTGACGTCGCAGTGTTACTCCGGCAGCTGCAAACCTCAACGTTTTGTTCGAGGATGGGTAAGCGGAGCTTCATTAGGATCGTGTCTTTGACAGTCAGTCGCTCTATCGACTAAAGGAACGGTATGCGGAAACATAAGTAAGATTCTTTAATAGCAAATTGATGACGCAGATCCGCATTCCTGGCGTCTGCGACGTCAGAAGCCCATAGCTTCCACTTCAGTGAGTTATCGGTAAGAGCTCCTCAAATAACACAGGCAGTCGCTCAGGCATGACATTACGGTGATGACGTCTTCTGCTCGGCGCCAACACCGCTACAATGACAGATGAAATAATGAATACCGCCTGATGGTCTGCTACGGTTTCACTTAGAGTGTGGTGAATAAACCTCGCATTCTGGGGGAGGGGGGTACGAATCTCCACCCAGCTACCCAGATTTGGTTTTTTCACTATTTCCCGAAATCAATCCAGCCGGATGCCGGGATGGTTCCCTCAATATGTCATGGCCGAATTCCTTCCTGTTCCTTGTCCCCAGCCATTCCCGCGAAGCGTAAAGCCATAAGCAAAAAACAAAATTGAAAAGCCACACACATAGATGGGATGGAGTTTACCTAATAACGAATGCTCTGATCTGTGACTACCGATTTACATCATGCGTCAGAAATGGCATACACTTTACAAAACGAATGAGTCTGAGCAGCTATGGATAAAGTCGTTGATTCTCTGGTTCAAAATCTTTAGCTCTCTCGTAGGTCTATTTTTGTTGCAGGGTGAACCAATATTTATTGTGATAATTGAGAAGATGCCTGAATAAACACAGCAGAATTATAGTCTATCAGAGTAGTTAATTCCGTGGCCTCAATGCAAAATCTCTCATGAACATGTTCTAAACTCTGCATTCACTAAAATTTAAATACCCTGTGTCATTTTTAAATAAAATTCTGTTCCATATTAAGCTGAAGGATCATGAAATATGAAACAAAATTTTCATGATTTATAGGAAGAGCATAAAAATTAAATTTTGGTTGATTAGTTTTTCTGAAGTAACAAAAACAACTAATTGCATATCGTTTTTTTTTTAAAAATTATTATTATGTGAAAACACTTTTCCCGCAGAATACATATTTCTTCTGAAACAAAATCTTAATCCTGTTAATATTCTCGGAGTAAGTTTAATCGATGATAGGATCTTAGTCTATTTATGACGGTTAATGTCTGACTAATGAAACGAATCTAGTCTTTCTTGACTTTTTTTGGTGATTTCATTATTTCTTTTGAAAAAATTTGGTTATAATGCTTATCTCTACTGTCAGATACACTTCTATTTCACTCTTATCTTTGAAAAAATCAGCACTGCGCATGACAAATTAACACTACAAGCAGTGCTACCAACTTAAACATTTGCTTCTTTTTACTTGGCACTGAATTCAGATCTCAACACCTATCCCATCACACTAAAACGCAAGAAAGCAAAGTGAATTTACTGTAATAAAGTCTGAGATTAGAGTCATAGTTTCTTAATTAGCTTTGGATTTCAATACAGAAGCAGATGGCCGAGAATTGTGGTTTTCTTTTCTTTTGTATTTATTTTTGTTCCTAGAAAGCTGAGAGGAAATATACGTACTGGACGAGAAAAGACACTGTGTGATTGGAGATTACGTCATTCGAGATACGCAACTGGAGTGTGTAAAAACAGGTTAATACTCGCGCATCACGTTCCACCACATAATGTAATTACTAGTCACACTAAAGAGAAATACTACTTTCACGCAGTTATATAGGGCCATTGGTGTAACGAAGACTTCTTACAGATGAGAACAAATTCGTTATATTTTTCCCAGCGTGCAATCATGGCAGGAGAATGACGCTGCAAAGTTTCTACAATTTTTTTTTTTTAATATAAATTGCAGAGTACAAACGTAGAATCTGTTGGATATTTCTTAAACCGAATTTTATAACTGACAACATTATATTTCTTCTTTCGTATGACATTCTGTGTTAACAGTGTGGTGAATATTCTAGTCTGTACATTCCTGAGAAATCGATTTTTTTGTTTATGACTTTATGCTTCATCGATGTCGGGGTCATTAGAAGCGGGGAAGAACTAGGGGCATTCACCTAGAATGATTTGCGAAAACCATGAAAAACCCAAATCTTTCTGAATGCGATACCGCTTACCCACCACGTTCGCTGAGAAATATAGCAATTGTTGGCATTTCATTCTTTTGGGGAGGGGGGGGGGGGCGGGGGAATGTTATTTAATTGTTCCAGGCCGTAGTTATTAGAACGGTATTCTGTAAAATAAGGATTAAAATTTAGTTACGTCCTATCAATTCCAGCTTGCCGTTTCTCCTACATCAAATCAAGTGAGCTGTGGAATGAATTGTTTTCGAGATATGGAATACTTGCTTCCAGATGTTCATAATAGTACGCAAAACATAAGATGCAAAGCTCTTAAATCTTGCAGCAGTATCCTAAACTTCTTGTTTAAAGTAGCGTGAATGTTTATACTCAGGAACATTAATGATCTTACTATGAACTGAGTCTAGAGCCATAAATGTTACACAGGACTTAACAGAACAAAATACACAGCTTAACTCTTCATCTGTGCCCTTACATTTAATTTAAAGACTGTTTCAGCTATATTTTGACCGCAATTACTGTGTTTCCTGTGGCAGAACTTTAGATACCTGCACCCCTGTGGCGCCAGAGGTTGTTTAGAGGTTTTCTGAAGAGATACAAGAGAAGAAAAAAACAAAGATAAGACCCGAGGACAGAAAAAAGTTTGTCGTCACTGTTAGTGAGGTGGAGAACTATGGCTTTTAGGTGGTTGTCTTGCCCGGATGCTGGCGCCGATAAGTCGCTAATGACTCGGCCATTAGCGCCCCTAGTTTGTCACCAGTAGAGTAGGGGGAAAGTCCATCATAGCCACTACGTCAACGGCAGTTTCTATCCGTATGCGTCATTACCCACGGCAAACCTCTAGTGACTAAAACGTAGTGACTAACAGGTGTGAAATATGAGAAAACTGCAAACAAAATTAATGCTCCGAGTACTTGGATGGTCATTTCGTGGATTGGTTTGCTGAAGCACCGCGTTTAGCTATGTCTTTAGCCGTCCTCTCCATTTCTCGGTGGTTTTTACAGTTAGCATCATCCATTACTTGATTTATGAACTTGAAGTAGTGCGTTCTTCAATATCTCTCCCCTTCTGACATCTCTTTCAATAGTTTTTCAACCAAGCTCTCAAGACACAGAATATGCACTGTTTCAAACTGCATTGCTCCCTCCTTATAGTCCTCTTCATTCGTTATTTAATCTTTCCAGTTGATCTTCAACACCATCCTATAATACCATCGAACAAACGAGATTAATTTTCTTTTATCCTCAGTCTTTACCGTACATGTTTCTTATCCATACATGGCAACACTCCAAACAAAGGTTTTTTTCCCCCTTATTATCACCTGCTTCTTTAATTTTTTATGAATCTGCTTCCCACATAAGTAAATTATTTTATTTTCTAATATTTCAATATTCCTTATCGTGCATGCGAATATGGATGAGAAATTTAAGTGGAATTAGTGCTACCAAAAATAACTCAAACAGATTCCTTCTGCAGTACTGAGTTATGTAAATACCAAAGGCAGCTAATTTGGAACAATAAAGGTGCATAACTTTTACATTACTACGAAATGACTGATACTAAGAATCTTAGAAGGCTTTTTAATTGCAAAAAATTATATTTCCAGTTTAATGCACAGCAGTAAAACGTACTAAGTCGTAAAGAAAACTATTTCAGTATCTGTTTCCTCACTAAACCCATGCAGCACGTATAATCTGTCTTATCTCTTCCTTCAGATAATTTTGAATACTTGAATATCAATGATAACAGCTACAGTCGTACCTCTCGGAATTAATACCATATCCGCCATCAATAAGAGGCACAGAGATTAATAAAATTTTCTTCATCGTCCACTTTTAATTGTAGTCCCAGACCGAAAAAACTGTATTACGAAATCCTGACAGCCTTAAAACTAAGAGAGTTAACAATATTCTCCTCTCCTCAGTCGCTATTTCTGTAACCTGAAGAACTGATGAACTTATAAATATGCATAATACAGTAAATGGACGTTAATAGACACATGCTTCCACTAAAAATTAATGAATGTGGTTTCAATGACAGAGTGACAATATTTCAAGTCATCGCACATTCAGTCCATTTCTTGGTTGAATCAAACATATAACGTTAGTATCTTTTTAAACAAACACAGTGGTCAAGTTAAAATGCATTTATAAATTATAGGCCTGACTGTAATTCCAACAGAGAATCATCCGTTTTCAAGGTAGGGACATTAAAACAGAGCTTCTAGGACACTCATGCTTCTCGTGTTTTTTATGTTCGACAATAAAGATACTTTGACAAATAAAACAGAGGTGACTAAAGGACATTATTTCACAATGATAAACAGTACACCGCATTCGTGTGGTCCAGAATGCATTCCAATCAAACCACAACGGCATAGCGAAAAGCTTTTCAATGCGATATAGAAATATTATTTGTAACGCTTCATACGATCGTCAAAATAACACTTTCCTATTTTTGTTACTTTTTTTTTAACTGCTTATCGTCTCTTAACAACGAGGTCTTTAGAGACGGGAAAGGATGGGGGGGAGGGGGCAAGGAATGGGAAGGAATTCGGCCATGGCCTTTTGAAGGAAGCATCCCGGCATTCACCTGGAGTGATTTTGGAAACCATCGAAAACCCAAATCTGGATGCCCAGACGGGGATTCGAACCGCCGTCCTCCCGAATGCGAGGCCAGAACGCTAAGCGTTATACCACCACTCTCGGTATGCTTGTTACAGTTTTTGTTTTTCCGAAGGTACATTTGGCGAACAAAGATAGTATATTCTACAGGACGGAAGCAAAACTTTTGAAATGATACAGGCCAAGCCAAGTTTTCTTATCGTAAATGCGAAAGATACAAACGATGAGCTTGATTCTTCCCAACGTTTTCGTCCTAAATCTTCAAATGCAGTCGTTATATTTACGAGTATTTATTATTATTTAAAGTTTCTTTGCTCGCCAACGATTATGTCATGGTAAACTATGAAACGTATGTGGCAAAAAACCTAATGGAAATCAGCCATGGCATTTATAAAGAAATCATCGTGGCAGTCTCCTGAAATGATTTCGAGAAACCGAGGAAAATTTTAAATCTGGAATGGCCTGACCACGAACCGAACCCTGATCATTCCTAACAGAAGACTCGGCCTATCATTAGTCCTCCATAAACAATATTCCACTTACAAAATATATGATCTGCGCTATCAAATCTCCGCCCTAGTTTCTGGTTGAGAGAGAAGGAGATGATAAAATTTGATAGCCACGTCTGTGGGCTTTTACAGAGAGTAATTGGGCGAAACGGATTAAATGATTGATAAGTGTTTCTTTCCCTCCGAAATGGTATGCGTAACTCACAACATTCATAGAAGTATTAGAACTAGGGATTGCAATCCAGCAAAGCGGGATCCCGCAATCCCGTGGGATCCCGCATCATTAGACAGTCTGGCGGATCCCGCACAAAATTAAGCGGATCCGCAATCCGCAAAATGCGGATAAAACGCGTGTCAGTGCGTGACTCGCTGCCCCACTCGGTCTCTATCGGATGTATTGCACTGTTTGCCTATACTGGAAGTTGGCATTTGGCGCGTGTGAACAAACGTTTGTTTTTGTCAACCTTCGTCATTCGTAAGTAAATAGATACACTTTTACGTATTCATTTTCGAGTACACATTTCTGTAATTTGAGTTATGTTGCGTATTTAGTACGATTTTGTAACTATATAATTATTTTTTATGAGTTGCAAACGTTATGTGAACTACAAAGTTACAGCTTTTTATTCACGGTTTCATTATTCCCACTTTCTGAATTTGCAGATGAAGTTATTGTGACAATTTCCTTTTTTTCGGCTGAAAATTTGATTATTCGTTGATAGGAAACTATGTTATCGTATTTTTAATCGCATACCTATTTATTTAGCAGCTATCAAAAGGCAATTGTATATCCTTTGACTTATTGCTGTTTTGGCCGCTGCCTCAATGCGTTTCTTTGACGAAATCCGCCTGTTTACATGTGCCGCTCAGGCTATAGATTAATACCTCTTCTCCTTGTTATTATTTCGACTAAAGGCAAAATAAGTTATAATGAAGTTTTCACATTTGTATCGACTAATTGTGTTGTAGGAACACCATACTTCGACGGCTGCCTCCGCCGTCTCCCTCACGTGTGAAATCTCGTGTTTTTACAATGAAATCCGGAGATACAACCTATGAAAACTTCATTGTAATCATTCGCCGAGAAAGTCTGCTTTCTTACTAAAAAGTAATAATTTCCACTCTTAAAACGTCGTTACGCCACATATGTAAAATTGAAATACTTGACAGTTTAAGTGTTGGTGAGTAGTTTCCTTTAATAGCATTGAATCAACTGTAAGATCAATCAATGAATCAGGAGATATAATAATGAATCCCAGAAAAACAATTTTTGTAAAAAAAGAATGCTTTCTCTCGGTGTTATGGAACATTTATTTAGAATTAAAAAAAAAAAACTGGATAACTTGGCCACTAAGCAAACCATCTTTTTAAATTCATGTGATGTATTGTAAGGCACATAATATGACCTAACACTGAATATTTTCCATTTTTTATTATTTGTTTAAAAATTAGCTTAGATTAAAAAACAAAAATGTAAAACCTCGAAATGTACTTAAGACATGCTAAAAAGTTTTTATATCATTTGCCAATTAAAATATTGTTAAATATTAATTTTTATCATTTAACATTAAAATTGATTTATTAATTTAATTATTATTTAATTTATTAACGTTTTAAGTAACTATGTTTTAAATATAAGCGTTAAAAAACTGTTTGTACCAATCCCACACTTATCCCGCGGGATCCCGCGGGATTGGCGCAAATATCGCGCGGATCCCGCGGGATTGAAAACACTGCGGGATTGCAATCCTTAATTAGTACGTTGATAAAAATAAAACAATACTGTTTTACGATAATAAAATTACATCTTCGCATAACCCCTTGTTGTTTAACAAGGTTAAAGTTGAAAATCTGTGTCGGCGGTCATGGTAGCCAGCGGTAGCATGCTGGCTAGCCTTGCGTTGTTGGAGTCACTGGTTCGAGCTCAACCCCGGACATTGGTGGTTTTAATTAAAAGCCGTGTCCGTCCTGCGATGTCTGATCTATACCCTGTTCACTCCGAACTAGCGGCTCAAGGGCATGTTCCTCTGGCCCCGCTGATCACCTCACCCCCTCTCCTCTCCCCATCCGCGCGATCCGTGTCAAGTAGGGGAGTAGTAAATTTCACCTTCACATTTAGGGGTAAGGCGGCGGAGTGGGGAATAGAGCAGACCTTGATCTTGAGCGTCCTCTGTAAACTGAGCGGTCTATAAGTGGAAACAATGTAGTACCTAAATTCAATCACTAGAAGAATCACAACACTGTAACGGGTCTGGAAGCCAAGTGTCAAATTGTCAAAAAGAATTCTGTGTACACATTTACTCCAGAGACATTCCTAAGTTACCGGAAACGAAGCTTTCAGGCTTTATTCACTGCTTCAACTCTGCAAGTGTATCTCTTGAGAGCCAACAGTAGCATCTTTAATAGGCTTCCTATTTTACACGGCAGTGGAGGAATGCTGTGAACGGGCGCGCAGGAAGAGTGGCAAAACATAAATACACGCCGGCAGTCAACAGGAAGTGGTAAACAAACGCCCGGCCGTCCTGTCCACTTAGCTGCAAAGTAGATGGAGTAGAACAGAGCTCCACTAACAACATGTTAATGGGACTGCCATACGTCCACACTAGTGCGCCGTAATTCAGGGTAGTGTGGAAGTACGTAAGTGGGGGGGGAAAAAAAAGTGTTAGTGCGCCAGTCTCAATGTTTTTTCCATTTATTAGGAATATTAAAACACCATTGCTGAGAAGTTCCTCTACGCTGTTTATACCTTTCTTGAATTCAGGTTTATTTGGTCAGTGTATCAAGTCTACTGTTCGTTATTAATTGAGAAGGCTGGATGTGCGATAAGCATTTTAAAGGGACGAGTCCTCACATCCAGTTTTCCAAGGTTTCCTGATATCGTTCCACACGAATGCAGGGATGGTTTTTTCCTGAATACCATGGTCGAATTATTTCCCATTCCTCCCCCTCGAGCCCGGATCTGATGACTTCTACGCCAACGAGTTGAGCCCTAAATTTCTACTAAATAACGTAAATAAAGAACTTGGAAGAGAAATTGCGTTGTTTGACGGTAAAGCCTTAAGTGGACACAGACTGGACAATAGATCACCGAGAGCTTTTGAGTGTAAGTCTCTCTGACTCAGCAGCCTGAGTCAAGAGCAGAAAAGAAACATCTCCTTAGTCACCGCGCCTCGTGACCAAATACGTCGCCGATGACCTCTTTTTACTGATCATCAAAGGAGAGTAACGTTACTTCATTACTTAACAATACGTCCCTAACGCATCTCTTACGTCTTAGATAATGCTGATCTCATTGCATTTCATTTCTTCAGTGAAGCTGTTCTCAAGTTGTTACCTCATGTCATGTAGCGGCAACGTCATTCACATTCAACAACATTTTGCCTGCTATTTCACAAGAGCGTGGTGGGTGAGCCGTGGCCGAATTCTTTCCCGTTCCTTGTCCCCGGTCCTTTCCTGCCTCTAAGGGAGCGTGCACAAACCACGTAGCTCCATTTTGGCCTCCTGTGAACCCTCCCTCCCCCCCACGTAGCCCTACGTGGCTTTTGCCTCTACCCCCCCCCCCCCCCCCCCCACGTAGCACGTAGCTTTTTTCCCTTTTGATTCCAGAAGACATTTTGTACTGTTTTCTCTTGTCAGACTATTGTAAATTACATACGGAAATAATGGAATGACGGAAATAAATATTCACATGCTGTTGTGAGTGCTGTTCCTCATTTTTACTATGAAAAATGTTATGAAAGGAAAGCTACGTGGCCTGGTTCGGAACCCCCCCCTCCCCCCACGTAGCCCAGCGTAGCCTTCCAGCCAACCCCCCCCCCCCGAGACCGAGCCACGTAGTTTGTGCACAATCCCTAATGACCTCGATGTTGACGAAGCGTAAAAACAAATGTAAAAAGAAAACAAAAGTTTTACATGCTGTTTTCATTCTGTTGTCACTTTTCTTTATATTTTAGACCTGTTAAATGTAGTTTGCCAATAGAATTCCATAAAGCGAAGTGAATACGTTAACATCACTTACTGCTCTTCTGTACTATTACAAAAATTTCGCTGAGTTCTCTGCCTTGCAAAATAGAAACTTTTTGATGATCATAGATACACATTACTTTACTGTTTCGCAACTGAACTAGAATTGCGCCCCTACGTTATTTGTCATATTACAATATACAACACTTGGACCTATAAAAGTTTATTGTTCACACCTTATGTTAGCAATATTTTTCGGTCAAATGATTAAACCTGAACTTTGTGTAAAAGAACACTTACAATTGGAGGAACATTAAAAATTTTGTTTCGCTATTTTTGCATATACGTTTTGTCATTACTTCGGTGCCAACCCTATAACAACAATGAGAACAAGTTACTGCCACTTCAAAGTACATTGCAAATAAATACGTGTAGATACTGTAAAGGTACCGTGTGCTGACTCGCGTGCTTCATGCAGATCAGCGAATATGGGGGTTATTGTTTCGTAAGTACAGGTATTTCCAGACGCATTCCAACATCGGATCGAAGATAACAACCGAACTTAATTGCTACATAACATTAATGCCTAAAATACTATCATTCCAGGCCCGTTGACCCAACATATCATTGAAAGTTGTTGTAAGTTATTGAAATATTCAAAACACACGAGAAATTTTCATATATACATTTTTTAAAGTAAAACACTCATTAGACAAAATTAAAATCAGTGTGATATAGATATCTCGGTAGCCTAATTTTATAACGTTTTATTAATATTTTACTGCCGGAGGAATCTGTATAATGAGTAATTTATATGCAGTAACAAGTACTCATAAGTGGAAATCGTTCACATTTATCTGAAAGTATCTGTCTAATCTCACCCTCTTCAGTTTCCTCATTTCATTTATCAATCTCACTGCCTTTTTGAAAAAATTTCCTGAAAATCCCAAATTATTTCACTTGCAGAAATTCATTTTAATGGCTTGGTGACACCATCAACGAATTTCTTAGCGCTAGTATAGTCTGTTCAGTTCATTTTTTAGCTTCTTGTTGTAGACAATACGTTGTTTACTTCGTCACTTAAACAGGCAACGTTATTATCATCGTCCAGTCCCATCGAATCAGCTGATAAATGTGTCCCACTTCTGAAACTTAACTGACACCATTGATCGTTTTCAAAAGGTTAAATTTTTGTTATCGACGTAAATTCAAAATAATTGCTACAGTTCATACTTGAGTTCCAGAATCTGCGTATATGACAGTGATGGAGATAAACAACAAGACTTTGCTTAATCGTTTTTCTTACACCTTTTTGACATCAGGATCATTAGAGGAGGCATTGGAGGATAGGAGTGGAAAGGAAATCGGTCATGGTGTTTAATGAAGGAACCATCAGGGCATTCACCAGGAGTGATTTCGGAAAAATCATGGAATATCGAAATATGGGTGCCTGCACGGGGTTTCGAACCAGCGTTCTTTCGAATGCGAGGCCACAGCGTTGCTGCTCACCCACCGGGGTTGGTGGCTAAGATGTAAATGTCTCGGGGAATTACTAATCGAATAATAAATCACTGGGAAAATCTACATGTCTCACTCTAAGAACCAGATCAATTAAATTCAAGGTACTAAATTATCTAACAACCAGAGAGTAATGTAATTAGCAGAGTGCAATGTAACAGCGTTGTAAACACATCCTCTCACAGTCGCCATCAGGAAGCTAAATCCACGTGCCGAGAGTCACGTGTTCGAATTCGGACAGGGACATTAGTGGTTTTAGTTGAATGCCGCGGGTGTCTTGTGCTATACCTCACTTTTACATGGTCAAAACTTACATGGTAATTATGTGAATACTCTGGAAGTGGCCATGTGATTTAATCATCCAAATCACGTATTTAAACAAAAAATCTGCCATTCCTTGGTACCTGTTTACTGCGTAGTATTGAGATAGACAGTTGGTTTTTTTTCGGAACAGTTATGCCATTGTATATAAAACAGATCTAGAAATTTCACTTCACTAATTAGTGCCTTGGCTATTGATGCAGACTACTGTTTTCCCCTGATAGACATAACGAAATTTTTTACTAAATATTTTGCTAATAATGCGGCGTACTGGTAGAGTCTGGCTTGAACTTCAAGATCCCATCACAGTTTCTTTCAATCAACTAGAAGAAATTCCTGGGTGTACATGCTGTGCTGTATTGTTGATCTCTCTTGATCAAGCCAACAAAACCAGTTGCTGTGTTTTACATGTACCGTACTCTCTGATAATCGTTAATTTGCGTTAATTTTCGTATCATTTTGACTATCCAATTATTTAAATCTTTAAAAAAAGTCTCAATCAACACTGCTTTGTTTCTCAGTAGTAAATATTTTTAAATACCAATATACCAGTTCTGCAGAGACATTAAAAGATATCCATGCTGGTGTAAGAATTGGAATGTATGGCAGTCTGAACGCAATTTTTTACGATCTCGCATAGCACCATTGCGCTGTTAACCCTTGTTGTCTTGCGGACATATTGCCCAATGTCAAGGAGAGGCAAAACTCGTAATGAGATCAAATCAGTTGCTGCTCTTTGTCTCGCAATCAAAACAAGGTCGTTAACACAACCGTGTCACCGGATGTTTTCTCTTCACGTGGTACTGATAAAACGAACAGAAGACTTGTATGACGGGGTCTTTAAGTAGCTCGTTTGTTTTAATCACTTCACTACTTGATTCCAAATACACGATATCTAACTCTTATTGAGGCTCATTTGTACCTTATTAATAAATTTGTTCATTCGTGCGAGCACATAAAAAATGACGATCCTTGGTTCAGGTATGAAAGTTCAATATGTACGCGGATTTATTATCAACAAGTAATAGATGCGATGGGAGAATTTATTACCTCCACATGACTTCAACGATAGACTAAGTTGCATGCATTGTCTGTTGTTTAATCCAAACAGCGTATTTATTAACAACAGTAACTGATGTATGTTTCAAACTTACATTATTATACATGGCTCAAGTTCAAAATCAATCCTATAAGAAAATTAGATTCAATCTTTGCCGTCATTCCTTAAGTTTCAAACTGTTCATTGCATTCGTTAACGTATTACGCTTTCGTTCCTGTGATTATAGAATACTTCATTAGGGAGCGTGCACAAACTACGTGGCTCGGTCCAAGGGGGGGGGGGTTGGCTAGAAGGCTATGCTGGGCTACGTGGAGGGAGGGGGGGTCCCGAGCCAGGCCACGTAGCTTTCCTTTCATAACATTTTTCACATTTAAAATGAGGAACAGAACTCACAACAGCATGTGAATATTTATTTCCCTCAGTTAATTATCTCCGTATGTAATTTCCAATCGTCTGATAAGAGAAAACAGCAAAAAATGCCTTCTGGAATCAAGAATCAAAAGGGAAAAAAGCTACGTGCTACGTGGGGTGGGGGGGGGGGTTAGAGGCAAAAGCCAGGTAGGGCTACGTGGGGGGGGGGGGTGTCACAGGAGGATACAATGGAGATACGTGGTTTATGCACGCTCCCTTACCCCTAATGTATGTAGTAACAATACGTAATTAAATCCACCCCAGCCCAAAGGCGGTTTCGAAATGTTAGCCATTCTAACGCGAGGTATACGTTAGCCAAAACACTTTCCCTTTGAACAATTTTACCGTGAATCTGGTATAATAACAACTGGTTTACGGACTCCGAAAGACAATAACCAACAATTTGTTTCAGATCTAACTGCTTAGGGGCGGCATAATCGGTATTGCACGCGGGCGCTCAAACAGCTAGCGGCGGGCCTGAATAGACCTCGTCCATAGAAAAAAGAAGGAAACAAAACAGCCGCCCTCGATATTGGGAATGCAAGCCTTCTTAGATTTTAAATTTTTTTCTTTCCTTCGAGCTTTGTGATCGTCGATGTTATGGTCGTTAGTGACAAGAGGGTATTGGTACCAAGAAACGGTAAGGAACCATTCCTAAATTCGCCAGGAGTGATTTCGGAAAATCATGGAAAACCGAAATTTAGATGGCCTGACGGAGATTCGAACCCACGCTCTCCCGAATGCCAGGCCTTACCAGTACCGCTCATCTTCCAGGTTCGGAAAGTGTATTAGACAAATGTACGTCCGAATTTTAACCCGAAAAAAAAAATTGGTTTTGTTAAGGTAGATGATAGGCAACTTTTAGGAATATAGCGGAGAATCAGTTGTGTAGAGTGTTTGCGTTTTGACCTCGATACCGATTCCGGAATGCAAGTATCGATTAATCAATCGGATAAGGAATTGTGTTAACATCTGTCTCAATACAGATGTATAGTTTAGATCAGCAGGCAGCAAAATGAACAGACTGTATCTGGAGCAGTGTGTCTGAACTCTGACAGTTGTCATGATATTGTCCCTGTGACGCAAACACCGTCGTGATCTGGCCTTGCAGACACTGTGCTGTACCGGCAGTAGCCGGTGGCGATCAGTCGCCAGTTCGTGACCGGGCCACACACAACGCAACTTCCAGTTACGACACAACCGCGCCGTCGCTGTCCTATCTCCTCGTCGTGGGTTATCATATAGGATATTTGCAAACTGATACGAAGAAATAGCAAGCTACACCGTACGAACAAAAAGGATCGGCCTGCCATATGTGGAGGAGAGGGTGACTTTGACACATTACGGGCGAAAGAAGATTGTGGACAATGTATGGGAAATAATTTACCCATCACCTTTTGAAGGAGACATTACGCCATTAAGAAAGAGTGACTTCTGTAAACCATTGTTCACCACAAGGTTTTCTGAAGTTGAAATAATAAATCCTTTTAAGGAATATCGGCAGTCAGATATGTGTCTTATGCCCCACGATTTATAAGCCAGAAACACTATATTTTCGTATTTATTAGTTCTAAAGACTCATAAAAATGCTCGATTTTTTTAGCTGGTGTCTAATTGGTATGGTATTTCATGACACGTAAGTGAGATAAGTTCAATCACGTGATCTAGCAGTTTATGTCACATATCCACGATTCCTCTATAAATTATCGCCGTAAATAGAAAATCTAAGTGGCCTAATTCTAGAGCTCCTGATAATCATCTAGTGACAACAGCACGTTAGCCTGCACTATATTACGCAGAAACATCACGCTAAAATGTGAGAAGGCTCGTTCTAACTCTAAAAACATTTTGGATATGGCAAATAATTGTATTTACTTATTTGATTAATGTTTATAGATAGTTTTACATAGTTTTCAGTTAACATGTGCTTTTCACAGTGCACATTAGGACACTAAATCGAACAGCAGCTGCTCCAGTTATTTTGCAGCTGCTAATCTAAATATTTTTGTGCTCTCACTGAAGCTATAATCTTATAACTTCAGACCTTTGCAGGTTCGTGTGGTCAAATTCTTGATAAGAAGGCTTATATAACAAATATTTTTGAGTGCAAGAAATGTAGTTTCTTCTATTAGTCATAACCTGAATGTGTGCCGAAAGGTATAAGAATTCGTAACTCAGTTATCATGAATACGAAACTATTTGTAGGCCTACTAGTTAAATCATTATCTTTCTGTGATACTTTAGTTTGACTATGTACGTTACACTCAAATTTAAGTAAATTAATCAGTTGCTTCTCAATGCACCAAACGATTACAATTATATGTATCTTTCATATTTAAATATCTACAGCATTTTTTTTTTACGGGAAGTTGTTCGAAAAACTATATCACACTATTCCGTAGAAAAAATGCATTTTGAGGAAACATTATTTTATTTTAGCAGTATTTTCTTATAAATTGCTGTCATTTTACACTCAACCGTATAATCATTACTTCACGCATCTAGAACGGAGAGCAGTGAATGAAATAGTGAAATTTGAGATTGTTATCAGGTGTAACCCTACTATTAAATTTCAGCTTAACACACTAAGACAAGCTAATGTATATCAGAGAGATAATTTCGAGAACTAGTCTTCTATCTCAGCTAGTTAATTTTCGAGTAAATATTCAAATTTCTTTTCCCACAAGTCCATATCTAAGGACTGAAAAATCTTTCGGTTTTCAATGAAATAGAAGAATATTTGCTTTGAATAAAATTAGGATTTAATACTTCGATTGAACGGAAAACTGCATTAGTGTATTCGTCAAATTATAACTGTTATTATCTGATGATAATCTTTAAAATGTTTTCAATATTTTTGAAGAATATTTGTTTCCAGTCAAAGCCATCTTTAGCGCCTGTAAATCTGGATTGCAAACAGAGGAGTTATATCCCTCAGAGCGTTTGATCTGCAGCATAGATGACGAAAGTTGCCTCAGAGATCCTCTAAAAGGATCGACGGAACTGTAGAGGTCGTAGACTGTTTATAAAATGCTTATGCCGACTAAACTGTTTAAACTCGAAGACTGAATTCCGTCGTTTGTGGATTTCTTTCCGCGCCACAGTCTGTCTTGTATTGCCTCACCGATAAGAGAAACAATTTGGCAGATTACCAACACGAAGAGTGGACGGTTTATCTCTGTAGAATTATGAGCCGTGAAACTGGGTCAGACGATTAACTCCAACCGCAAACACTGGTTTGACGACCAATCCAATGTTGATTACAGATTTTAAATTATCGCTTACGTCATCTTTGGGACTCCAAAAGAAGAGTAGCGGGGATGAGATCACAGTCGAATGATTTAGCGTGGAATGTTCCAGAGATAAAATATTACATAGCTACTGACAGAGGATCTAGTGTACTAGTTGTAGTATTCACCGTCACACACCGTTTCAACTATAAGATACTACCTTATCTAATTGGTCAACACAGTGCCATACTGTACACGATAGGTACTTCGGGCGTGGGTTGAAATCCTGCCAGCAGTGTACCGATAGAGCCGACTATGGTTTATACGCGGTTTTGTGCTGAATACTAGGATGTTCCACAGTTTTCGCATCATATATACATCTTTCAGAAACAATGTAAAGCAACATATTATCACAAACCGTTCGTGGTTCGTATGTAGCTGATTGTATCCCCTGAGGTGTGATCGTCGTTATTGAATTTATGTTCAGAAATATGTTCCCGTTCTCAAATTCTTCAGATAAGGCAATGTGACATTACAAAATATTTTTTATAAGGAAATCATATTTTTACCTTGAGTGTCGAAAATCAATAATATTTACTCCTAGAAAAAGAATAGGAAAGTATTGGTTGCTATGGAGATAAAAAAAAAATATACCAAGAGATGGTGGCTATCGGCGTAGACGCATAGACAGGTTGCTTGCAATTATCATTGCTGAAACTAACTTGCATCTTCGGAGATTACCCAGTTTCAATATAGTTCCTAGAGGATTAAAAACTTAAAACTGTTTGAAAGAAAAGGACTGAATTATTTAACAGTTATAATCAGTTCACAAATCATCAGTTATAAGTTGGACCGAATCACAACGGTTACGCAACAGCAACACATCTGAAGTACAGTAATGGACCAAAATTTCTGTTTCGGGATCTCTCTAAGCCAGCGAATTTTAAGACGTGTTAATTACTTCTGGCATGATACCTTTTCAGTATGTACGTTTTTATTTCTACATACTTGCTACAGATTCTCCTTAACAATATAAACCTCAGTACTACTGTTCAAATTTGGAGTAAAGATTGTAGCAGGTTTTCAGCCAAATTATTAGATCGTTCACTAAGCGCTTCCATCTGAGGTCTTTTCTGTAAGCATTCTTCTCAGATGTGACTTATTTTAAACTAGCTAGTGGCATATTTCTGATAATTACGAAATATGAAGTAATTACTAGCAAATATGGTATGAGGGAAAAAAGAATTCATATAAGAATGAGTGCGGCACTTTATTTCCCTAATCTTATCTTTCCTGTCATTCCGGCTAAAATAGGTTGGTGGAAGAAATATTTCACTACACTCGTAAGTGAAAGTGGGAGTATACATGTTTACCAATAAGTTTAAACGAAACGTGCGTCGTCTATCTACCAGAGACTCCCAGCCTAGTCTACTAATCAGTTTTGTGACGCTCCCATAAGGACTGTAGCAAGCGGTCACGAATCGAGCGGTTCTTTTTTTACTTTCTCTATACTTTCGATCAACCCCTTACGAAACGGATCCCAAATGGCACAACAGTAGTCCAAATGTGAACGCACAAGCGATTTGTACGCTATCTCCTTTGTTTGTTCATTACAATTTTTCAAGATTCGACCTATGAATCGCAGCCTAGAATTTCTAACTACTAACGAATTAATGTGTATGTCCCATTTCATGTTCCTTTGTTCTGTTACTCCCAAATATTTAATAGAATCGACCATATCAATAACTGAATTGTTTAACTGGTATTTCTGAACAATTGGATTCTTTTTGTTAGTTATGCTCATTGTCTTGCACTTTTTGCAATTTAGTGTAAGTTGCCACTCAGCGCACCAAGCCAAACTAGCATCCAGATCACGCTGAATTTCTAAGCAATCGGCCAAATTCCTTACTTCCCTATAAATAACCGTATCATCAGCAAACAATCTAAAAATGCTTTTCACGTTGTCTCCGAGATCGTTTATAATAATTAAGAAAACAAGTGGCCCTATTACACTTCATTAAGGTACACCCGATGTAATATCTAGATTAAAAGAACTTTCTTTTTCAACGACGACATACTGCGACCAACCAGTTAGAAAATCCTTGATCCATTCACAAAGCTGATCCGATACACCGTATGCTCGAAGCTTCGCTAAAAGCCGGTTGTGTGGCACAGAGTCAAAGGCTTTCTGATAATCTAAAAAAATTGCATCTACTTGTGAACCTGCATCAATAACTTTTATTACGTCGTGTGTATCACGCAAAAAGCGAAATGGTTTCTTAAAAAAAGCCATTGTCGAAATCTTTCCAGTTCCTTGTCCCCTCTCCTTTCTAGCTTCTAATGACCTCTACTAGCCATTAAGTCGGAATCAGTGAAAAGTGGTATTGGTTGGAAACAAATATTCAGCGTAAATACTGGCCATATTTTAGTGTATTATTATATTATAGCAGTTATAATTTGACGAACACCCTCATGCAGTTACTCTTTCAATCGAAGTATCGTATCCTAATTTTATCCAAGAGCAATATTCTTCTATTTCGAACAAAGCCCCCAAAATTTATGAGTTTGTAAACCTGGATGTGTGCGAAGAGAAATGCGTTGTCTAGTATGCACGCTCACATAACGCCTAATTCAGTAAACGAGATTGATAACGTGACCTGAAGTCAACAAGCTATAAAATACTAAACTGCTTTCCGCTGGCCCTCAGCCTAATGGAATCTGCAACCTTGGCCACACGATGGCAGCTACCTTACCTTGAGACACCGAGTTACGCTCCAATTAAAAACGCGGTATTTCTGGACGAGCAAGCGATGAGGCGTCGATTCTGGGTCGCGTCCTAAGTTTTGATGCTGTAACCTGGGCCTTCTAGGAGTAGATATTACAAAATACTTCTAGGGCATTCCGTCCAACGTCACTAGAGAAACTGTGTGGCACTGCAAGAACAGGCTGTGGTTCCTATATTCTTAAGAAATTAAGAATGTATCACTGGGAATTAATGGACACAACGATTTGGATCATTCACTTTCCTTTGATTTGACTGAAAGTACAGCTGAAATATCTGAAAAGCACTTTACTAATCAGACATCTCTCAATACATTACTCTAAATCGACACATAATATCCAATGGAATCTGATTAATGGAATATTTAAAAATAATGTTTTACCAGAAAAGTTTTTCCTTTATATTCGAAGAGAAATCCACGAAGAATTGTGAAGAAATCTCACCAAATCTCATTTAAAGGGAAGGGGGTCAATAAAAATCTCACGTCAATTTTTATTTCAGAGCAGTAAAGCTAAAAAAGAAAGTCTTCAAAATTACGAAGTTAATCTTACTTTAGGGGGAGGGGTGTGTTCCCACCATATTTTTTCAAATCTCACCAAGGGGGAGGGCTCCAAATTTCAGAAAAAACTCTCACGTAATTAATAGATACCCCCTTAAGAAGAGTTGCAGTAGCTTTCAGGTTAACTCATTCTAATTAAATAATTAATGGAGTTTTTGTGAGTCGCTGCGAATATCTAAAACTAATCAATCAATCAACTTTGATAGCAAGACATCACAATTATGACGAACTGTAAGCTCTTATAATACCCTCGTTTGATGGGGGTGAGGAAATTAACAGACATATAGACCTACCTACAATTCCAAATTTAATTTCAAACTAGCAGTTGGGCCGATAGTGTGAAGAAACCACTGTACTGGAGGTGAAAATGTGCAAGTGGGGCTGTTTGTAAAAGTGCTCCAACAGTGTGGGCCACTAACCGTTTTTATACTAAGTATTTTCCTATTTATATAGACAAACATATTTCGCTAACAGAATATCACAGGAAGCAGCAAGGTAAACGTTAAATGCTTTACAGACATTTTACGACGTTTTCGAGCAGTATTTGTCGAGTCTCCCAGGTGCTGTATTGTTTGGTTTCCGTAATAAGCTTATGTTCCCTCCATGTCTTTACTATTATGGCATACACGCGTAGATGACTGTATATTAAGTACAGCATGAATGTTTTGAATTAAATAAACGGGAGGAATAAACGTGGTACCACCATTTAAGAATTGCTGTATGAAGAACAATGAGGGGGCTGCCAGGTTTAACGCCCCCATCACAAGAAATAATCATCACCAACTGCTGCAACTTAAAATAGGCTTTTGTAATCCGGCAATGCCACCTCTTCTGGCTGTAGTAATTGTTTCTTCCCTTGGGATTTGAATGACATAACCTTAGTCTATTGGTTATTAGCCATTCTTCCGCAGCTCTTTGTTAAAAATTTGTAAATGAAAATACCGGCCCTAAACAACTGTTATTTTATTCTTATAAGCTAACGGGCGTTTCACCCTTGTGGAATGAGGCATCATCAGTGAGATTTTTGATAGAAATAGTCAGATGTTGGTCAGTAATTAGCTCTAGTTGCACTTTTTTTTGTAGAGCAAAATCTGTTGTTTAAAGCAATATGGCTACTAGCTGTATGTAAATAAAACGAAATTAAAAAGTTCGACCATTTCAAAAACAGTGAAATAGTGGCGTTAACAAAATAAAAGGAACTATGCTGAAAGGCAGCAACAGGTTGTGCTCTACAAAAAAAAAAGTGCATCTAAACCTATTTCCTGATCAACATGTGACTGTTTCTCACTGATGATGACCATTTCGATAAAAGCGAAACGCGTCTGAGCTTATAAGAATAAAATAACAATTGTTAAGCGACGGTATTTTCATTTAGATAACTAAGCAAAGCAATCTATTTGTCGACAGTATAAATAATAATAATAATAAAAAGCTTACTAAGCAATTTTTTTTATCAGTTTCCTGTTAGAACTAAGAGATTATTTTTTTTATCAAGGTATTGGATTAGTAGAGAAAGTCTGTTATGCCTTTTTACTGTTCGCAATATTACTCTGCGTAACTAACGTTCTTTAATATTCACGCGAATCCTCTAGCATAATTATGAGGTTTAACAATAGGGCTATCGCGGTAAGCATACGTTTCGTAGCATGCTGTTACATTGTTCTTCTCTCCCCCTGAGGTCGTAGCCCCCTTGAGTGGTCCAGAGGCCCCCTTCTCGAGATTAGGTATTGTTCAAAGACCGATCAAACAAACAATGACATCTGGATCGCGACATGAGTCACGCGAACACGGCAGCAGCGCGCAACCTTCGCGTCCACTTGATAGATGAGTTAACCAAACCACAGGAATAACAGATCAAGGACCTTCTACTACTGTCAGCGGGGAATTGTTACAAATCATCGAAGAAGTCAAGGCCAGAAAGGTGACTAGTTGTTGTGACCAGATGAGATCTGAGCAGCTGCCCTAGAACTATCAGTCTTGTCGGTTCTCAAAGTGCAAGATTTCCCGATTAAGCAAGAAGGGGCAAATACTGAGTACCTCTTCCTATAATAGACAAATTCGTAGGTTGCAACAAATAAACCCAGGGTGACTGAATTCTGTTATCTGATAGATGTAACGCACGAATTTGTGATATCGCTGATTTTAAATTTATTGTGCAAGACACGATTTTGTACATAAATATTTTATGTCCGTATTATTAGTGGATGAGGACAATACCTGGCTTTCGTCTGAAAAATATATTAATTATTTTCTGTCAACTTTTTCGAGAGATGACTCTTCTTGAGAAATCAGGTAAATGAGGTAAACGAAAACACTCCCAGCGGTAGGTCCAACACAACTGTCCTTCTCATTTCTGATTGTGTCTGCAAAATATTTGTAAATAACTTTGCCGTGATATTGAGAAATTGTCACTTCAGTAAACCATTAAAGATTTGTTGCAAATTGCTTTAACTGGGAGATGATTCTTTGAACGGAGATGTAGTTTCACTAAAAAAACTTTGCGTCTCAAATCGTGGATTTAAAGGATTCTATTAAACTATTACTGATATCATGATTATGGCAATATCCGATTGAGAGCATTACAAAAAAACGTTAAAACTGAAAGAAATGAAATCTAGAAAATTTAATTGTAAATCGTAATTGTTTAACAAACATAAATATGAAATAATTAATATTTTAATTATTACTATATGTAATTTCATTTTACATGGTCAATATTATCATTCGTGTCACATCAGTTTTCGTACAACCACTTTCCAGAATTATATGTCGTTAATACTAATAACAATACTTGCAATTTTTATTCTTCCCTTACGTATTTTCTTTCTTTCATCCATAAGACAACCATATCCGTAAGAAAACAGAAGAAACCGAAATACACCAGTTAAAAACTTTGGTGTTAACTCTGTTTATCTGATGAACAATTTCACAAAACCAGACATATATTTACAGAAACCAGATTCGAACTAAACTAATATGTTAAGCTGAACTTCAGTCATTCTGGTAATAGTGAACCTGAAATTTCGTTGATTTTAAAAGAGTGGCGATAGAAACAATTATTTCTGAGAAAAAGGAAATTATTGCTCCATTCCTCAACAGACGATGTCATGGACACAGTCTGTAGATGCTCTCTCAGCAATTCAAATTCTGAAGTCTTCCTTTGACGTCGGCGCCTGTGATTCGCACTGGAGCGTCACGAAGCGTCCAGCGAGGTGGAGATAGTGGCGCCCTCAATGTGTGCACAGTGGATAACATGGCGGACAACAGACGACAGATCAAATATGGGAGCAGCTGCAGGGAAGGGTCATAACTCCTGACTGCAGAGCTGGTGAACTCTGTATGCCAAGATTCGCTGTCGATCTACACTTTATTGTTACTCACCTAACTCATTTAACCAGTTTGACTATACCAGTCTATCCAAAAAATATCTTCCTTTAGTATGTTGGCAAGGGTCTGAACTTAATACCTCAAATCTTATTAAATGATGTTTGTTCCTAAGATTTGCCTCTAGATGTCTACCACGTAGACAATTTTCATTTAATTCCCTTTTTTTTATCTGCTTAACGTCTCCCTAACAGCGAGGTCTTTAGAGACGGGAAAGGATAGTAGGCAAGGAATGGGAAGGAATTCGGCCGTGACCTTTTGAAGGAAGCATCCCGGCATTTGCCTGGAGTGATTTGGGAAACCATGGAAAACCCAAATCTGGATGCCCGGACGGGGATTCGAACCTCCGTCCTCCCGAATGAGAGGCCACCACGCTCGGTGGGTTAATTTCCTCGTCTTGCTGCGATCCAAAAGAAAATTCCAACTGACCGTTAGCTCCGAAATTTTTACTCGAGTAGCTGATTCAATGTTAGCACTATCTTATAATTTGCTTACAACTGGGTGGTAGCTCAGTGGTTAACGCGCTTGCTTTCAAAAGTTTGTTGTTTTGGTCCAGGTTTCAAACCCCGATGGGCGCAGGAGTTCTTAAGAGTTCCGTTTGTTAAATGAATTACACAAGGTCGTTCCATCGTTCGGCTTCCACGTTAAACTGTAGGAAAGGAACTGGCCGTCCTACATCTTACACAATGGCTTAGTATGTCACCATTGGGAAGATCCGAGCAACCTTCGGATTGTGGACTAAGTCAGTTTACCAAACATTCTAGTTAATTAATATTTTAAGCGCTTTCCAGTAATCATCTAAACAAAATTGTAGATGTTCAACAGTTCCTACCTCAAAAATAAGTGTTTCACAAACAGAATAATTGAATATATCTACACGAAGCTAGCACGAATCGCTACTAGAAGGTGACAGGAAAATAATAATAAAGAGAGAGGGAGAGAAAGAAGAAGAAGATGGGAAAAAATTGTCGGTTATTGAGGACTACCGACAGAAGTGAAAAAATAAAGCTATAGATATGATACGCTCAATACGTCATACTTATAGCTACAGATATACTAAGTAATAATGTGTGGTCGTAATGACTTGGTAACACGGTTTCAATTGGCAGAGCATTTCGCCCCTAACTTAGCGACCTTAACCTAACCCAACAGCGCTGCTAGATACAGGGGACCTACGGTTTAATGTGGAATCCGAACCACGGAAATGTTCTGTCGCCCATGACATCACACAGCAAGCTGTGCCCAAAGTTATTTTTTACTTAGCGCATGATGCTACATGACATAATACTCAACTACAATCATACTGAACTTAACTTTCTTTTAAAATAATTATACATATATATATACATGGTTTAGCGAACAAGGTCTCTATGGCAGGATCGCCAGCCATAAACACTAGTAATATAGCATCGATGTACTCCAACCAGGCCACCGCCTCCGGAGTAGCCAAATTTAAATTTCCAAGGCTTCCAGGAAAGGCTCGCAATGGGCAATCCTGCACAATATGTGTTACAGTTTGAAAAACCTCACCGCAGCCACAGCCCCAAATGGGAGAGTTGAAGCAGTTCTTCTCGTACCACATCTAATACAGTTTAATTTACACCAGATTGACCGCGGTAAGTTGAATCCTGTTAGTTTTGAGCAGGGATTGCTAATACGACCTATGCCCAGTGGTGTTGACGATGACCATCCCGCAGTCGAAAGTGAAGGTCAGGTTATAAATCTATGGGAATCCTCGCCGAGACAGAGATTCAAACCGGCGACCTTTTGTGCCCCAGTCAGACCTCTTAACCACTGAGCCACCAGACCGCAACAGATGTAGTGTTAACGTTATCATGGGGAGCGTGCACAAACTACGTGGCTCGGTCCAGGGGGAGGGGGCTGGAAGGCTACGCTGGACTACGTGGGGGGACGGGGGGTTCCAATCCAGGCCACGTAGCTTTCCTATTATAACATTTTTTACAGTTAAAATGGGGAACAGAAATCACAACAGCAACTGAATATTTATTTCGCTCAGTTAATTATCTCCGTATGTAATTTACAGTAGTCTGACAAGAGAAAACAGTACAAAATGTCTTCTGGAATCAAAAGGGAAAAAAGCTACGTATTACGTAGGGCTACGTGGGGGGGGGGGGGGGGGGGTACACAGGAGGCCAAAACGGACCTACGTGGTTTATGGACGCTTCCACGTCGGTGACGCGAACTAATAAGATTTTACCCATTCAAAAATCGCCCAACGCGGCTAAAGAAGTTTTCACTTCAAAAACTAAAAAAGTCCAGAACCCGAAGATTGGTCAAATGTACTCGGTGGAGATGTACAGTACCCAGCTATTGTGTCAGGGTCCTTATTTTGAACAATACCTGTGCTAAATATTATTCAAATCTGATAAAAACTGTGGGTTTGTATGAACAACGTTGACAGAAATTAAGTGAGGGATGAAAGGAGGAGAGGTTAAGATTTTTGTAAATCAAACGTAAACGTATTTTTATATTTATTTTAAAGTATACATGTGCAAAGTTCCATCAAAATCGGATAAAAACTGTGTGTTTGTATGAAGAATATTGGCAACAAAAACATACAGACATTCAGTTTTCATATATTAGATACAAGTGTAGTCTGTACTTCAACTGCTTTCCAAGCGCAACACGTCATGCGTATAGCTACCATTAGCATGTTGGTGACGCGTCACCAACGAGCATATAATACACGCAACACGACATAGCATGTTGGTGACGGGAATTCGCGAACTCATAGATTTACCCCTATCCAACCATCGCCTAACGCGCCTATAGAAGTTCTCACTTAAAAAATATCGGGTAGAAAATATTTCCAGAGGGAACTCTCAAGGAGTTAACTAACTGTCAATGAGTCCTTCCAGTTCACTAGATGGATATCTCCCGTGCGCAATCACTGCGAACGTTTCGTGTAACTGTTGAGTGGAGCGGAGCGCACACTAGGTCAGGGTTCCGCTTCTTTCCCACGAGACGTGTGCTCTTGAACCACCGCGCAGGCCAGAAGGAAACGCCCAGGCGAGAGAAGCGTGCCGGCTGTTGCAAAAGGGAAGAAGCAGAAGCGAGCGTGCGATAAGCTGACAGCGAGCAGGAAGGAAGCCGATAAGCAACCGCACGCTTGCAAAACGCACAACTGGAGAGAGCGACAGACAACCGCACTGCCGAGTGCATTAGAGAGCTAGGGACATTCAATACAATACAATACATTCATTTTCCATTGATCCCAATATAAGAGACTGGCTCTGTGGGATGTGGAAAGTTGTCAATTTACAGATAAACAGTTGCATAACAAAATAATACCTACCCCGATGTGCACTCATAGCATTTTTTTTTTTTTTTTGCTTTTGTCAGTCTTTAGACTGGTTTGATGCAATCCTCCATGCCTTCCTATCCTGTGCTAACCTCTTCATTTCTACATACCCCTTACAACCCACGTCCTCAATTATCTGCTTCATATATTCTAATCTCTGTCTACCTCCTCAGTTCTTACCTTCGACTGTTCCCTCCACTAACAAATTTGGTACATTAAACAATTCCGTAACAAAATAATACATACACCAGAAGATATACACACATAGCATACATGGTACACTAAACATTCGAAATGCGAGGGTTCAATTCCCGCTATCAGCGTCTATTCGGCGTTCAGGTGGAGAAGAACCGACAAAACAGTCACTAGATAATTATGAACCCTTTCGCGGCGACAACATTGTAGATAAACGTCTCGGGGCTCAAGTTTCATCAGATTCGAATCGACTGGCGACGTTTCGGAAGTTGGCACTGCTACATTGTCAAGTCCCCTCTCAACGTCGCCAGACGCGGCTAGAATCCCGAGAAGTTTCTCTACAAAATAGTCACCGTTTATCTCTCACTATATAAATTTGATTATTCAAAAAGAAGGAGCAGACTTTACATTTTTATTTCGCATAAACTAAAAAAGATAAAAATACGTACCACACATCTCGGGATAGAGGAAGGTTCAAAGTTTGTAACCGCTGCCTATTAGTTACATTCGCCGCAGCACAACGGCGCTGTTGTTTGTTCACGTGTAAACGGCTACGCAACAGGAGAAGGATGACAAGGTTTTCTTTTTTCAAAAAAAAAAAAAAAAAAAAAAAACGTAGCATACAGCTTATAGAGTAGTAACAGGCGTTTTAAATTCTCTTACTCAACGAGACTTCCCTAAATATTAGTAATCTGAATCCTATTCTTTTTTTTTAATAGTTATGATTTTACGATTCGATCACTAGAGCCGAGAAAGGACTGGAGACTAGGAACGGAAAGGAATTCGGCTATGACCTTTTGAAGGAAACATCCCGGCATTCGCCTGGAGACTGATTTGGGAAAACTACGGAAAACCCAAATCTGGATGCCCGGACGGGGATTCGAATCCGCGTCCTCTGTAATGCGAGACCAGAATGTTAACCATTCACCCACCACGCTCGGTATCACAATCTTAAAATCTCCCTGGAAGCGACAGCCATTTCCCTTTTCCAGATGCTAAGGGTATATTTAACACTTCGAAATTTCATCTGGAAAAGCTTATTTGCTTCGAATAACGCGTACTATAACGAAAATATTTTACTCAGAGCAGGTTAACTATAGAAGAGAATGGAAGAAAGAATCAGGACTGCGAGATCAGATATATAGTATTATTACCTTTGTAGCTAAACAGGCAGACAGGTACCTTGCCGGGGAGGGGGGGGAGGGGGGAGGGGGGAAGAAAAAAAACCTACAATGTTAGACAGTAATGGAGGCAGGTTAAGAATAAACTGTAATAAGGACGTTTATGGCTACGATCACTCTTAATATCATAAGGAAGAAGAATAACTATGTGATGTTACGACTCCAAAGAATGGAGCAGTACTGACGGTTAAGCCTGAGATGTTGGTGAGGCGCTGAATAGACGGAATCTGAGTTACGCGCCTACCTGGCGCCAATGCAACTGTACTCTACTGTATACTCTCTGTCTGACTGGAGTAGCGGGCTAGGCTGACGGCTGTTTACTACTTCTGCTATTCTCTGATGTGACACATGACAGTTCGCTAAAACCTGCTCCACATATCGTGTAGCAACACGAAACATTTTCTCCTGAATCAGAAAAAGGCACGACATTCTATGGAGCTTGTTTATTAAATGCCTTGTCACAAGAAGTAAAATACATACGAGATGATTAACGTTAGCAAGGGGATGTGGCCGTAAAGCCAAAGCTCCAAACTTGATCATGTCAACGATTGTTAAAACTCATCGAAGACAGCAGACCTCAAAATGTTAAGAAAGTGTGGAAAAGAAGAATTACTGCTTTAGAACTCGTTCGGTTCTGCGACAGAATTTTCTTCTTGGAAAAAGGTAAATGTAAAGGACTGAAGATGCTTACTATACATATTTTGAGATATAGAAGGCAAAGGTAGCAAAGTTATTCTCCATCACCGATGTGTTTCTTTTTTCATTTTTTTGAAAAACCATCTGCTGATGAATCAATTAAACGGAAACTACCGAACACGATGGGTGAGTCGTAAGCTCAGGCCTAGCATTCGGGAGGACGCGTGTTCTAATCCCTATCAGGACATCCAGATTTCGGTTTTCCACGGAAAATATGTTACGCAAAACGATTGCGCGAAATGTGAACGACCTGTAATACAGCTACGATTAAATTAGAAGTTCAAATAAATAAGTTTCGGAAATAAAATTCAAGGTAATAGCTGTGTTTTCTAAAAGTTGAGAACATTTAAATAACCGATTACGAGTGTAAATTCAACTCTTTCCACACAAGTGAGATGTTGCGCTATAATCTCTACACGCTGTATTCCCCCCCCGTCAGTTTGACAGTTCATCGGCGATGATGTCATTAGAGATTGGACTGGAACGTTGGTAAGGATAGGAAAGGAAGATCATCATATTCTGTACGGAGAACGCGAAATTTGCCTGACTGACTGGGGTAAACCCACGGAAAATTGAATTTTGGGTGGCCGCACAGGGGATCAAACCAACGTGTTTCTGAACGCCAGGTCTGAACTTTAACCAGAATTGCCGCTGCTCTGTAATGTACTTAGTGTTGGAGCACTGGACTTAACTGCAGGACTGTGGTTTAGTTCAAGAGTGGGTAGGACCAGTTTTATGCAAGTATTTAGTAGTGTTCTCTTACTTAAGATACAATATACACAATGCCTGGATTTTTTAAGAGATATATGGAAAATGATTTTTTTTATGGCCTTATGCCTAGTCGACGTCGATGTCATTAGAGGCGGGGAAGGATTGGGGGTAAGGAACGAGAAGGAATTCAGTCATGGACTTTTGAAGGTAGGATCTCTGGAATTATATGGGGAAACCATGGAAAACCCAAATCTGGATGCCCGGACGAGGATTCAAACCCGCGTCCTCCTGAATGCGAAGCCAGAACGTTAAACGTTCACCCACCATACTCTGCTTTGCAATAAATTCAATACGATACACACAGCCTCCAGAGATATCACCTGGCTTCAGTCTGGGCCAAGTAAAGAAGAGAAAAATAAAGACGGCGTGTAAGTCACCGAAGGCAACATGTGCGCAGTTGGGTTTTGCGCGATGTGTCGTGCAGAAATTTATTGAGGAGGCCACCCAACATTTCCGGCCGCCAACGAGGCCGTAAATTAGACCTGTGCCAACCTCGCCTCGCTGACGATCCAAAGAGACCACCCGTCGCTCCAGCAACCAACTCCTGCTCGCGAGAGTTCCACTCAATGACGTTATATCTCAGAGTGGAATTGTGTTCTTCACTATAGCGGCTGTCTAATGTAGCAAAAGCTTAGTCGCATCTACTCAGCACTCCTTCTCAAAGCGACCATTGTAAACACACGAGAATAGCAGGACTAGCAACAAAAGAAGCGAAATTTCTGGCAGAACTTATGCCGGAAAAAAGTCAAACATGACAAATGATCTTCAAAAGACCTGAAGTAATGAAGGATAACGAAATAGAAAGGATAGTTTAAAGCTCTTTAATATGGCAACAATTTGAATTTGGTATGAGTGCGTCGGCTAAATGTTACATGCTTTTTTTATACAGTCGTATACTAATCAAAGAAAGAGTTTTTCTACAAAATATGATCTCGTCATATTTGATACACCAGTACCGGTTTCGATACAACTTCATGTGGAATACCATATGATGTCACTAGGGAGGGGGTATGGCTGGAAAGCTAAGGGTGCGTCCATTAATTACGTGAGGTGAAATAGGTTGGGGAGGGTACAGAAAAAAAAGTCTACAAATGATGCGAAAGTCGATTTTAGGGTGGTATATCCGCCCTTGGAAGCATGAGACCTAAAAAATAAAATTAAAAAAAGTCTCAAAAAGTTGCTAGGTTCATTCGTAGGGGGATGGGGGGCGGGTCCGACCAAATCTCAATAGAGGGGGGCAGGGTCCGACGAAATCTCACGCTCACCAGAGGGGCGGGGTCAGACCAAATCTCACGAAGTCTCACCAGAAGGGGGGGGGGGGGTCTGACCAAATCTCACGAAGTCTCACCAGAGGGGGGGGGGGGGTCCGGAATTCCAGAAAAACACCTCACGTAATTAATAGATGCCCCCTAAGTAGGGCTACGTTGAAAGGGGACATCCAAAAATTATGTGACGTGTTGTTTCCTGATTTCCGGACTCCCCCCCCCCTCTGGTGAGATTTCGTGAGATCTGGCCCGACCCCCCCCTCTCTAAGATCTAGTCCCTGAGAACCCCCCCCCCCCCCCTAGTAATCACCCTCGAAACTTTTGGAGACCTTTTTTTTGGTCACAACCCCACTTTTATACGAAATACCCCCTAAAATCGACTATCGCGCAATTTGTGTAGACCTTTTTTTTATCTCTACAGTACAAACAATTTTTCGCAAAACCTCACGTGAAATTTCCGTAGCCCCCTCCCCCCCTATTTCACCTCACGTAATTTATGAATGCCCCCAAAAGGGACGGGGTGTCCGAGCCAATCCACGTGACTTTTCGATCATACTGTTTGTCATAGTTAAATAAAGTCAGAACACCCAACAACATGTGAACATTTATTTCCATCATTTAATTATCTCCGTATGTAATTTACGATATTCCGACAAGAGAAGACAGCATAAAATGCCGTCTGG
Source organism: Vandiemenella viatica (assembly GCA_031002005.1). NCBI lineage: Eukaryota > Metazoa > Arthropoda > Insecta > Orthoptera > Morabidae > Vandiemenella > Vandiemenella viatica. The sequence goes on along the minus strand of CM061914.1, from coordinate 116,838,896 downwards.
AACCAAAAGGAAAAAAGTTAAATGTCACACGGGGGGGCGGGGGGGGGGATAACGAGTGTTTAGTCAAAAGCCATGTCAGGCTACATGAAGGGGAGAGGGGATTCACGGGAGGCCAAATTGGAGCTACGTAGTTTATGAACGTTCCCTTATCACGATGAGCGAACGGGAGGGTTCTGTACCCTTTATCAAAAAGTTATTTTTAATTTTCTAATACATAAAGATGTTAAACCAGCAGAAAATTTGCGCAGATTGTATGCACAGATCGGTAATGGAACATTTTCGAAGTCTCTAGAGTAAAGGTAGTATATGTTATTTTGTAGTGGTTTGAAAGTAGTTTCTAAAGTCACCCATTCATGTTGTCCCAAAAGATGACAGTTTTGCAAATTCAAGATCTTATTCACGAAAACGCGTCAGTAAGTATCAATGCTGTATGCTACTGTAAACTGTTGGTCAAAGTTGGAGAAGCTTTTGACTTAAAAAAACGCAAGATTCCAATGCACAGCATCTTTCCTCTGCAGGATAGCACTTGGCCCCACATTGTCACATCAATGCAATCTATTTTCTACGAACTACTATGGACAGCTATGTATCACGGTTCACACAGTCCAGGTTTGTCACTCAAGGTGAATGTAAGGATGGTTCCTTCAAAAAGCCATGGGCGAATTTTTTTCCGTTCCTTGTTCCTTTTCCGTCTCTAATGACCTCGACGTCGACGAGGCGTGAAGCCATAAGCAAAAAAAAGAAGAGATAATATTATTTCTTGGAACCCTAAAAATGAATTAAAGTGGAAAGAATGTTCTATAGATGAATAGATACAAGAAGACTTCGTATGAAACTGGGTGTATACACATCGAACAAACTCTTAAACGAAATTTGTTTAAAAACAGAGCTGCGATGGAAAGATGTGTGAACAAGAGGGAAGCTATAATTTTTATTTCTTTCCTGTGTACTAATACAATGGTCTGGTCATATTTGATCAACCTGTACCGGTTTCGATACCACTTAATACCATATGGTGTTTGTTCGTTCTGTTACGGTGGGCATGTTTTCGGAGCATGACAGCTGTCATAACAACTCACCCAGTGAATACCACTAAAGCGTCCAGTGCTCACGGAAATGTTAGATTTAGCACAGGTGCCGTGCGTTATACGGAAATATACAGCAATCTAAATTTAGAATCAGTCGAAAAACTTCTTTTTTTGCATTCACTTGTAAATGAAATGAAAGAAATCAGATAAATCAGGGGAAATATTAATTTCTTTTCGTGTCTGGAAAAAGTACAACGGATGAGAAGAAGTATGTGATGTTTTGCACTATGCATGCAACAAACTCTTATAATTAGACAGAGTGATAGAATTCGCGTTGAATGTGAAGATGTAAGAAATGGGAGGATGAGAACCGTTTATGCTTTTTTTTTTAAGTCTAGTTTCTGAGAATATAAAAAGGGACTTGGAGCAAGTCTTTAGTACACAATCTAGTGGCTAGAAATTGTGCATTCAAACTGAGTGAATCCTTGTTATGTAAATAATTTTTTACTTCCGTGCAATGTGACATCTATCTTCGATCCAGATGTAAATGATCGGAGCGGACAAAGATGTGACGCCCAGTGGTTTTAAGTAGGATTTTTATATTCTAGGCTTATGAAGTTTTGTTTTTCCTCTCAGGCACAATCTTTTAGAATATCAAGTCGTGTAATCTGGTGATAAAATAACAAGTTAATTTTAATTAACTAAAGCGGATTTATCCTCGTAAGGAAAAAAATATCTACATGGAAATTACCAATCACTTACACATCCATTTTAGTTATCAAAGAGAAATAAGATGTTTAATTCATCACAAACTAAACTCAGCACAAAAATTAAATCAAAACTTTTTTTATGAGACAGCAAGTAGACTAGATGATGTAGCAGAGTTGTGAAACGAGAATTTACACCTTACTCGTTCGGTATTCAAACGTGACCATGACTCATTCTCTAATTAGAGTCGTTTGAACAACCAATTGTGACTGCAGCTTCAACTCACAACTCGTAAGATGTTTGTTGTGATATAAACAAGCCGCATTATTCGCAAACAAGTCCACATGCAGCATTCAAAACACTCAACGGTTCCTGCCACCAACAAAAAAGTTTGCTAAATGCAAAACAGCATTTCCTACAAAACAAAAATACTCCGAAATGTCCTCTGAGTCCAACGGAAGGTCGACAGTAATTGGCTGTCACCGAAAGCAATGTAGCAGCCGAAACATAACGCCGCCACCACCAGACCGTGAATCAACAACGCAGAGTGGTTTTCCTGGAGTTCTTTTTCATGCAAATGTCTTGGCCGACGCACGTAGGTTCCTCGTACAGTTGGCAGTTGGCACTAATTCGCGTGAAACTAACCTGCACCGTGCCAAACTTGGTGCAAACAGACTTCCTTGGCAGTGCTTCACGGAAACGACATTGAAACCTAGTTTTGGAACAAACTCGATGTAAAAAAAAGAAGTCTCATGTTGAGAGATAACTTCTTTTGCTTTATTTTGTGAAACGATGTAGGGTAATTTGATTGCGTTTAGACATATTCTAAAATCATTTACTGGATATTATCTACAAGTATCGAGAAATGTAAAATTAAAATCCGATAGTCGATTTTATAACGTCAACATTGCAGCCAACGTTGAGGGAAGCGAAGCTACCAATCATAGTAATGAGGCAAAGACAAAACGCGGGAAAAATATCAAGAAAGAAGATAAACTATGTATAAATAAAATAACAACCGTCGCAAAACCTACATCTGAACTGTACATGGTGAGTCCGTCATGTTAAAAGCTTTCAAGGACGATGGAGAATGGTAAATGTATCAATTTGAGGTAAGGGGGCTTCGACTGGAAATGATAGAGCCGAAAATTATAAGCGAAAATCGTTCTGATACTTCTGAGAGTAGAACACATGAACAGTTACTGTTGTTGCTGAAACTGTATGGTAAGCAGTCCCGAAGAGCACTTATTCGTCAACGGATGTGGTTCCAACATGATGTAGCCCCACCTCACTTTACATTGAGGGTTCGCGAACATCTGGATCAAATATTCCCTGAAAAGTGTTTTTTTTTTTTTTTTTTTTTTTTTTTTTTTTTTTTTTTTTTTTTTTTTTTTTTTTTTACTGCTTAACGTCTCCTAACAGCGAGGTCAAAGATGGGGGGCAAGGAATGGGAAGGAATTCGGCCATTGCCTTTTGAATGAAGCATCCCGGCATTTGCCTGGAGTGATTTGGGAAACCATGGAAAACCCAAATCTGGATGACCGGACGGGGATTCGAACCGGCGTCCTCCCGAATGCGAGGAGAGAACGCTAACCGTTACACCACCACCCTCGGTCCCTGAAAAGTTGATAGGCAGAGGAGGTCCCGTTCCGTAGTCAGCACATTCTCCTGATCTCACTCCACTTGATTTCGTCTCGTGAATTGTGTACAGACGCCTGTCGAGAAAGCAGAAGATCTGGAAATAATTATTGCTGCTTGCAACACTGTTCAAACGAGAGCGGGGTTATTAGAACGGGTACGACAGAACTTTGTGCGACGATTCCATGCCAGCATTAACGCTGGGGGACACCATTTTGAAAAACTGTTGTAAATGTAGCAGTTTGTGGAACTTTTGCAGGTAAATACAATTCATTATTACTGTACCGTAGACTTAGGATTTTTGGTCTCTGTGACATCAAGTTTCATGTGTCGTTGCTAGTCCATCAACAGAGAGAATTAACTGAGGGTAGGGGGAGTATTCAGCTGGAATTCTGTGCGTCATGATCATGGTTCAGAAGTTGGTCCTTAGTTTGAGCGCTGCACGAGGCTAAGGCAGAACTTGAGTGGATTTTCGTTTATAACTTTCGACTCGGTTGTTTTCCGGACCAGCGTCCCTTATCTCTAATTGAACCCTTCTCCATCATCCCTGAAAGTCTGCAACATCATCATGGAATCATCCCTTTTCCAATTTCTATAGCAACAAATCTTTAGGCCTCGTATCCACTTGAGCAAGCTCAGCGAATGAGGCGTTCATTCTTTTGAGCGTGCTCGTTTGAGCGTGCTCGAGGAGAAGGAAATTTTGGTCGAACGAGCTTGGTGCCAGTGCTCAGAAAAATCTCGGTTATTCTGTCGTCACGTGAGCGCGCGGCAGCTACGACCTTTATTATTATCCGTACGAAGGAAAGTACCAAGGTGGCGGATTAGCGAAGAAATTATCTTAATTTAATCCGCGGATAGACTTTTGAAGGAGATAATGAATCTTTTCAAATCTTTATGAGAATGTCAAGAATTGATTTAGAACATTTCCTGCGTTTAGTTGAACCTCATATTAAAAAGCACTGCACACCTATGCGTCAGGAAGTAAATTAATGCTAATTTTTAAGATTCCTTCCTTCGGGAGATTCAGATACAAGCCTGCAGTAATGTCCAAAGTACCCTACAGCGCCAGCCTTTTTTATACCGATAGTCTGTGACAATATAGTTCAGTCGCTACAAAATTATATTTAGGTTGGTGCCTATTTTTTTATATATATATATATATAGACTGTTACTACCAATATATATTCAACGATTGTTTTATACTTTTTTAATTTTTTTTCTTTACATCATCATTACCATGGTTTAAAACCTCGCTGATTTCACGCCATGCATCCTCTGTTTTACTTCGATTATAAATGCTGCTCGTATGAGCTTTCCCATAATAACTTCTTTGATGCGTACCGATTAACTGTTGTCAAGCATGTGTCGTTGTCCCGCATGCTCGCGCTCATTATAAAATCCGCCAAAACACCGGCCACACTGAGCGCCGAACACACACTGGCTCGCCTTTGAGCATTCTAAAGCCGCGTATACACTTGAGCATTTGCCCCGAATGAGCATACGGGTTGAGAGGAGGGGGTGCGCACGGCCACCCCCCGCATAGCAGTGGGCCACTGTGTTCGGACCCCATGCGGCCCGAACAGGGAACCCAGTCTGCTTTGCGCAAGTGCTGAGTACACTGCAATGGTTAACCGGAATTTGTTAACAGTTATTGTTACATATATTTGTTGCAAGTGTTCGAACAAGAAATCGAGAAAGCGGTGGTGGAGAAGAAAACTGTTTCAAGAGAGGTTCAACGCTTTACTATTAAAAACATGAAACAAATGAAAACTTTAAAAATTTTACAAGAATGTCACCTGAGGATTTTCAGTTTATATTGAATAGTGTCAGGACTACAATTGAGAGGCAAGACACAACATTTGGAAAATCCATAACTGCCGAAGAACGCCTAGCTGTGACACTGCGATTTCTGGCTTCAGGAGATTCGTACTCGAGTTTCCAGTACCTCTTTAAAATTTCAAAACAAGCAATTGGCAGAATCATACCTGAAACCTGTCAAATTAGGCACGAGACACGTGTGTCTACAGCAGAGGATTCACTGAAACTGGAGGGGGCAGTCGGCTCATATTGTTCGGTTCGACCGCATACACAAATCGCGTACCCACTGAGCACGAACAGAGCACGTGCTCACTTTGAAGTACCGACAACCCTCGGATCGGGCTGAGGCATGCGGACCTATTCTGCTCGCCCCGTATACATCTGAGCAAAACGGGCCGAACGCATGCTCATTCGGGGCAAATGCTCAAGTGTATACGCGGCTTAAAATACCGACACACGATCGGCTCGACCCGAGCGTGCTCGCTGTCACTCGCTGCGAGCGTGCTCTGGCGTCCACACTTGATCCGCTCGCTTCACTGTGCGGCTCATTCGCCTGAGCGTGCCCAAGTGGATACGAGGCCTTACGAGTTGAAAGACGTTCAGACTCCTGGAGTTTCACTCCTGCGTATTCAGGAATATTAACGAGGAAAAGACTCAGTCTCTACACCCGCCAGTGTGGCTCACTGCGCTGAGGCGCCGCACACTGCATTTGGGAGGTACAACGGGACCGGGCATGACTTCTGGCCACCGCGGTGCACCGTGTACCGGCCGTGCTGACTGCGGTTTTTAAGGCGGTTTTCCGCAGCCACCAAAACGAATGCCCAGACGGTCCCCAGTCTTCGCCTCATGAGCTATACATTTCACAAACAAGATATACCTTTCCAACACACACAGAACAGAGTTATACCTTTCGTAGGCAGATGGAAACACTTCACGTCCTCCATCATTACTTAACAAGCTTAACTGGGCAGGATACATTGGTCAGGTAATAGGAAAAGGTTTCAAAATTCCGCACTTGTTGGAGAGAGTGATGAGGGGATGTACGAGAGAAGTAAAGGAATTGGGTTACAAAACTTTGGTCAGACCATTGCTTGAATATGGTAGTGTAGTACGGGACCCACATTTTGAGTATCAAATACAGGAGTTGGAGAGGATGCAAAAAAGGGCTGCTAGATTTGTTTCTGGAAATTACCGCACAATTCAATCAGTTACAGATATGATAAAAAAAAGCTGGAATGGGATTCATTGCAAGACAGAAGGAGGTCATGGGAGTGTTCAAGTCGTATGATGGTGATGAGGCATGGAAAGGTATTGGTGTAAGAATTAGAAGTAATCCATGGAAGGGAACAGATGACCATGACCACAAGCTGGCACTTGATTTCAGGCACAAAGTTGTAAGAAGATTCTCTTTTCTGGGGAAGGGTGTCATGGATTGGAATAAGTTACCAGGAGAAATGATGAATAATTTACCAAAAAAGTTGAAAGGATTTAAAGTTAAAATTTGCAGACGTCCATTGTAGGTGGGTGTAAGGAAGGGGAAGATGAGTGGTAGGGAAATTGCCACCGGAACGTGCGCTCCATCGCAATTTCATTTAATTAAAAAAAAGAAGAGAACTACCTTTCAGTATGAATAAAATGCTTGACGGTAGCAAGGATATGAGACCGTAAAATCAAAACGCTGATTTTGAGCATGCCAATGATGAGAAAAAGTCAAAGATAGTTGACCTGTAATGTTGGTAAAATGGGTGAAGAAGAAAACATTCAGTCTTTATCTGGGACGAAATTTAAGTGTGGTAAGGACTAAGCGAAACAAAATGGAAAGGAACACAAAATTATGGAATTAGGAAAAGTCTACACACTGTGGTGGTTTGCATAACTAGACAAGGGACGTAACGGAGCTGAGATTCTATGGATATCAGATGGCGGAAAGAGCCATAAAATCTAAACACATCAATAGGAGCATAATGTAACTGTTAGTCGTTGTAATGAAGAGATAACAGATATTATTCACCTGTACCACCGCAAGTTGGGAGCACAGAAGAAGGGAAAAGGGTATTTATACAAGACGTGGAGGAAAAAAAAATGGAGGCATAAAATAATGTCAGAATTGGAGATCTAAATGCTAAAAATAGGAGAGAAAAAACAGAATACGAGATCGTGGAAAGTCATGGCTCAGAACGAATAATTAAGGAAGGGGAAGACTTGATGGATCTATGTTTGTGGATTCTTCAGTAGTCGGCAACGCGGATTACACGCAGAAGAGAAAGACAGAGGTGTGTCACAGGGAATGTGGTGCAGTGGAGTCACACAATTAGCCACCGATGGCGGCAGAATGCATTATTGCTGCAATTACTGAACGGAACAAAGGGAGACCAATTTGTCTTCGGTTTGTCGTTCGCGACGCAGTGGGTGTGAGAAGCGCAACCTGGGGCGGTGGAAGGCAGTAATAGCATCTCTGGTCTGCCTCCTGGGCAGACGGTCCGGCGTATATTTAGCCTCGCAGCCACGTCGGCGACGCTCTGTCCCGGAGAAGGCTCGGACCAGCTTCTGCAAGGCGGCTAAAACCGTCTGCTCGCACTCCAACATTGCGCAGGATAGTTCAAACACATTAGGACGAGTTATTAGTTATTTCTCTGGATCTAGGGTTTTTGGAGTCACTACTCCAACTCATAAACAGTCGCACTTTGTGCCAAAGCAGTTGGCTCTACGTATTAGAGTTAATCCCCCGTGCTTTCGACTTATAATTATTCTTTTTCTAAGAAACAGTGGATCGTAAATATAAAACTTCATAACCATAGTCTGAAATACCACAATTTAGTATGTTAATCGTTATCAGTTAATTTACACGCTTCAAGCTTTTGCTCTACGTTAACGGTGACTTATGATTTGTGAAATCAGAGATATTATACGCTTCAGAACATAAAACATCTTCCATCATTGAAAGATATAACATTCGATCAAACATTTTATCGATGTTTGAGGTGAACTAAAGAAGATATGCACTGCTTAACTTACAGTAACTGTGGTGGGTCTTTAGAAACTCTGATGAAGGAAAATGTATTAAAATTGCGGAAAATGATATTGTATTTCGAGGAAATGAATGCGTAAACACATAAACAATAATTATATTTGAACCAGAGTCTCCGCAAGAACTATCACTGTTCACAATCGATATTCAGAACAACCAACACAATTTTTATTTTTTACTTTTATGCTGCCTATTGTGAAATCTAAAAATTTCGATGTTGACTTCTATGGCCATCCTCAAATATATTTCCATTTACTATAAGTTTAAAGACCGCTCTTTATCGCCGTTTATGAACATGGTGAATGTCATGGATGATTTGTTGGTTGGGATTCTCACTAAATTGTATCATGTTCTTAATAGTGTACAAAACCACACAGCAGAGGAAATGTAGCCAGCTTATAAAGCTGTCTTCGGAAAACAGGATTTTTCACCACAGACAATCAGGATTAGAATGTCCATTCAGCATATTTATTTCAGGTTTGACATTTACTTCGTCATTTCATTACTGGCGTCACGTCAATTGTAAATAGTAATTTACACAAATCTTCTATTGTTTCTATATCCTATATTCTTTGCAATGATTTCTACAGTCAAAAATTGAGAAATGAAATAATAAGGAAAAGCACGTAAATTTGGTCGTATCAAGGAGTGCCATAAGTGAAGAGTAGCATTAGAAACTAATATGCCCATCCACATTTGTTTTCCTGATAATTCAACGAATCGTTTAAGCGAAGTGCAAGGAAATCAAAATAACATAGCTCACGGTCCGTTTTCTTTCAATCCCTTGTCAAAAAAACAAAAAGAGAAAAATCTGCATAATATAAGCTCTGATTATTAAGATTTCGTAAAAAAAGATTGACTGTCATCGATAGACTTATTTGGCATCAAATTTTCCAGTTCAGTTTGAAATGATAATGAAAGAAATCCAACACTTCGTTTGGCCAGTTTGTTCCAAAATACTGAAAACAAATGAAAAAAAAATTAGAAAAATCTTAGAGCTGTGTTGTCAATAGGAAGGGCAGGCCAACATTTTTTTCTTCAAAGTTAAAGCGTAGTATAACCATGAAATGTACTAAAGTCTCACTGTTCTACGTTTTCACTAACTTGTGCCGTTGCTAATGAATAGTATAGTTCTATACAACTTAAAGAGTGATTACTTCATAACAAGTCACGTGTTGGGATGACACTTTTCGAAAAATTATTGAGCGATACAATATCTCGGTACATAGAAGTAACTCTTTACGGATGAATATCACGTATATCTTTAAATTCGGTGTTTTTATTTATGGCAACTAACTTCACTGAGGTGTTCGGAAATTCCAAATAATTGCAATACCTCTTGGGAATTCTCCCAAGAAACTTATCTTTGTCGATGAGAATTTTCTCTGAATACAATCTTGATCCGTTCGCTGTCGTTTATTGTTTCGGCTTTCAATCTTTGGAACTGGATGTATCATTCGCTCTTTACAACAAACATTCATCGTCAGTCCTTTCTTATTTTCCATAGGCTGGCGTTACGCATGTGAGGATATTCTGAGACATAGAGCCATAGATGTTACATCTTTCTCTCGCTTTATCCCCAAATGTTTCTTAAACCAATCCTTCATATCTAAGTCTTTCGTTAACCACTGTTCTTCTAACGGCATTTATGTAAGCTAATAAAGATTAAAAATTACTTAAGTTGGTTTTCATAAACATTTTAAAAAAAGTATAAAGATTACGTAGAAATTTCATTATTTTCTCTTTCTGAGTAATTAACCTGGGACGGGTACAACCAGGAGATGTTAGCTCAATTTTTCTCTGCTTGAAATCTTCTTCTAAGCTCATGCTTACTGACAGATAAACGAAAGTGATATTGACGTTCTCCAATCCAAGGAAACTACGAAGCGACAACATCCAGAGGGGATAAAATTATTAATTTATGGTATCATCAATTAAAAATGCAAAATTAAAGTTTTAAAATCTAATATTCCTCACCCACCTTGTGATAGTTATTTTGATACATAATTTAAAAGAAAGAAATCTCGTAGCCTAAGTTAATCTAGTTATGAATGTGAAAATGAATCCATGAAGTCAAACGTAAAAATATAGACTTTGTATTTTAATTCTTCTAGCAAACTTTAAGCGCTACAATAGCAGCTGCTTCCCTTTATACTGAATCTTCTTGTATTTTTTATCGTAGGCTAATGAAATATTTTTAATCTTCAACATAATCCATCAATGCTGATTTGTGCTAGGACCTAGTTGTGTCTTAGGGACTGGAGAACTTTAGAATTTAACTTCTTGACTATTAGCATATTTATGTATTACTTCAGACTGCCTCAGACAAAGAATTTTTTTGCGTATGAAATACATAAATGGTCTAAATACTGGCACAAGACTTTAAAATAAAATTCAACGGGTTTCCTGAGTTTACACGATTTTTAATTGTTTACTTCCCTGTAGAAATAATTTTGTCGTCGTCTTGTTCGGCTGACGCGCACAAAACAGATTTTAAATGTGAAATTAGGTTGCATTATGTGCTAGAATTACTTTCGTGTAAAAAATCGTGCCCCGTGATTCGCTGAAGATCATTTGCTGGCGATTAAATATTACGCCACTCCTCCAACGCCAACGAGCCCCACTGGTTGCCTAAGATCGAGGCGGGGGCTTCGTCCCTCTTCAGCTTGCCGGAAGGTGTCTGGTATCATAATTCGTAGCGTGATATCGCAGTATGTAACACAGTACCAGAAATAATAACTCAGCTACGGAGCTTAAATTGCCGCCAGTGAATGTGAGGAGAAATAGAAGATCAGACAATTTGATTATCTGTTAAGCACGATAAAAGATAGAACATTTTTCGATATTTAAAAGTTGTATTGCGTTATGTAAGGAAATGCAAATGATAAACCAGAAAATTTGTTCGTGGAAAATCAAGCTATCACCTTTTGTCAATGGTATTCATTTTCCAAAATTATTATGATTTCTTTAAGAAGTTCTGATTATATGCTATACCTACTATGTTAGGAATTACTACTTGCCAAAATCGGAACATCTGCGGTTTGGGGGTTGCAGCTGGATGGATCTAGTCATCAATATGTGATTTTTTATTTGTTTTAGCGCAGATTATTACAGACGAGTAATTATTTTCTTTTCTTTAAAGATTTTGTCCAAGACGAGAATATTAATAACCCTTTGCAAAATTTTAAGTAATGTCATCCTAGTCGTTACTATTTAATACCCATTCATATATAAACACGAAAAATAATAGCATTACTTAATATGCTCATATATTACTGTAAAATACTGATTTTAGAAAAGGGTTTCTGAAAAATAATGTGAAAAAAACGAATATGAATTTGTGATCTCTAAGATATTGAAGCCAAAATAATCCTTAAATTGAGGGGTTCCATAAAGAGTTAATAGACAATAATTTTACCGCGCAGAAACAGTAATCGGGAGAGCATTTTGCAGTTTGTGGCATATTAAGAGACATGATTCTAAAAAACGTCGAAGTTATGGAAAAGTATTTCCAAATTCAACTTTACGTTTAATTCAAGCACATATATGTGGTAATTTAGAAAAATCACTCCTTCCTTCTCGTTTCAAAAGGAAGATGATGCATATCTCTTAATTACACATCTATATCGAAAAGACTTCCATTCTATTTTAATAATAAGACCACTCGTATTTTGTAACATCGTTTGAACCAATTAAATGCGGATACAGTCAGCCAGTTATTACAGTAGTAACTAATGTCATGAATCCACGGTACTTGTCTTTATCTGCCTGGCCAATCGCGATAGTGTCATCGAATATACCTTAAAGTGAAAAAGTATGATTTATTCAAAGGGTTTTGATATACCAAAGTCCAGCCAATATACCAGTACCAAAGGCCAAATATTCTGAAAATATTTTACGGTTGTCTTTCAAAAGATGATTGAATTTTCACTTATTTACATCAGTCCATAGGACCAATAGAACCTCCTAACATGGATTATGACAACTGCTAGGTTGCGAATACCAAATGAAATTTGTAGGATTAACATGCTCTCCGTCATCATCGCGACTTCACCCTCAGCAATCGAATTGCTCTATAAACCTTCAATAGAATGACAGATGGCTCAACAAATAACAGACCGTATTCTCTAATGAAATCGGAACTTGCATAAATGACCGTACAATTACGGTATACAATAATAATTAATCCTTGCGTCACAGGTGTTGATGGTAGTGTTAGGTATTTACCACTTATCCTATCCGAGGATTTGGAACATAAAGTAAAGTAGCCATAGCCTATATTATGATACCATACTGGAATTAACCTTCTTTGATTCCGGAGACCATAAAAACGAGAGATATGTATTGATTTGGAAATGTATTCGAGAAGACGAAAGTTAAAATCCCCATCCGGCCATAATCCCATGGGCAAATTCCGTTCTTCGATTGGAAAAAATACTCGAAAGTTTTAATTCTATCGGTCTTCCATAGTTAAACTACTATATGCATTGAAATACACGTAGGGTATTTTCAGCATAAATTGTGCATCCTCTTCCATTTTAAAGCGTTGTAAGATGGGCGATAAAATTATACATTCGCCCCTCTGTTTAATTTATTACTTTTCTAATTTTTATTTCTTTATTGCTGAATCTTGTAACCAAAAATTGATGCAGTAGTCATATAAGTACCAAAAACATAACTGATCGCTTATTTCATCTGTCAGTATGGCACCCAGTATTACTTAATTGTTAATTTCTTTCATGTGGCGTCCACGCTAACGTTCCTCCTATAGTTGGAACTCTCCAAAATGTGGACAGTAAACCCTTGTCTACCATTCGATGTCGGTTCCATTTCATATTTGTTAGGAGACGTAGGTCCAAATACTTAGCAGAGATTTTGAATTTTAATTTAATTTCTCTACACGTAAAAGACCAGATTGCATTTGTGAGTTATCCACATCACTTCACACTTTATTCTGCTTATTCTGAACTGTTAGTTATCACACTAATGTAACAAGAGGATATTACATCCTAAAATAACTTATATTAATCCGGCCCAAATTAATTCGACTCCTTCTGATTTTAATGCTAAAGTATAGAAGCGACTACGCCGTCAGAAAATGTAGAAAAGTATTTTATTTTTTATATATATAAAAAAATAGCGTTTGGGATCATTCCGAACTGATAATCGATCTTCCATTTTACATAGACAGCACAAAATGAACGCAACAATTATTTGAAAGGCGTAATTCGAACCGGCGTCCGTTGAAATGGACTACGTATGCAGACTTACTATCAGCCCTTCGCTTTTATGCTTGTGTCAGTTATGTCATTCACGAGGATAATAACGACGAGCAACAGTGACCCCTCCGGGGATCGAACTGAGGACGCCGCGCACTCACCTTCTGAATGACGAGCGGCGTGCCGAAGTCCTTCCCGCCCTGCAGACGGAAGCCCCAGGGCGAGGAGTCGAAGCGTGACAACTTGACGCTCATGAGCTGCGCCATCGCGTGTTGGTTGTGGAGTGGTCGGAGGCTGCCTTTAGACTGCCCGCTCCTCCGGGCGCCGTAGAGATCATGCCGCCACGCGCATGCGCCGTGCGCGCTCGCGTGCCGGGTGCAACGCGCCGGGAGGCGCTCACTGCATCAAAGATAAAAAGGGAAACAAACCTTCGATTATCAGGACGAAACCGCAGATTAACAAAACCCAGAGAACTTCGAATCTGGTAGGTTACACAGTTAACATTCTAGAGACCATAAGCTCAAATACAGTTTCGACAATACCTTTATCGGCAGTAGTAAAATAAGAACGAGGTTAGAAGGAACTGTACTATTCGTTTGAAATTTGTCACACATGTTCCTCAGTTCATAACTTTTGAGAAAAAGTGTACACGAAAGTGAAATGAAACGTACCATAGACGTGGTGCCACACGAAAGTTACGAAACGATGCAATCTAAACTGTAGAGGCCGCCATTTGCATTCAAGTTGTTCACGCCAAAGATAGTATCTACACTCTATTGTAATGAATGTAAATCACTGCCACGTTTTCGTGATAACAGACCCGCTGGACCAGATTGAAGAAATGCTTAAATTGTTACAGCAAAGAAGAATTTAGTTTTCATTAATAAATTAAGGCCGCCTGATTTTTTGGCGGCAATGTACTGGCACGGTGGTTAGGTTGTAATGCAGCATGGACAAGAGTGAAAAAAACGCGTACTATTTTACAACGGTATTAGATGTGACGAATTTGTTTTAAATTCTTTGCTGTAGATTACAGATACTATCTTTGGCTAGAACAATTTTACTGTAAATGGCGGGTTTTTTTTACTATTGAAATGCATCGATTCGTAACTTTCGTGAGGCACCATGTCTAAAGTATTTTTCATTTCGCTTTCATGTACACTTTTTCTTAAAAAGTATGACCACAGGAACATGTGTCACAAATTTCAAGCGAATAACACAAGTCCTTCTTACCTCGTTCTTATTTTACGGTCACCTAATTTCATGTAGATACATAACTTACTATATAGATAGATGTGCACCTGCGCTACACAAGACCATTATTTTGTGTTTACCTAAAAGTTTTTTTGTTTTTATTTCGTTAGACCTCGCTGACGTAAATCATATCATACTTATTGATGGTAGGACGAAACCACAGATCAGCAAAACCAGATCAATTCGATATGGCAGGTCAGAACTAACGTTCCTGACAGCCTGAGTTCAAATATAGTTCGCCATAATTCAAGGGGCGTTACTCTCTCTATACGTGTATCTACACTAAAATTATACATGCGAAAATAACTCCGTCTTTCTGTCTGCGTCTACTGGTGAAGATGATAAGGCAAGGAAGTGAGGGAACTCTGTTACAAAACCTTGGTAAGACATCGCTTGATTGTGGAGGGTAGAAGGGTACCCACGTTATGGACATCAAAAAACTAATATAAAATGGGTACAAAAGAGGGCCGTATGATTTGTTGTAAGAAATTACAATTAAAAACAAGGTATGAAGATGTTTATGGCGTATATTGGTGATGAAACTGGATAGATATTGGGAGAAGAGTTGGCAGAAGTATGTGGAAGGGAAGATGTGAACATAACCACAAACCAATACTTCATTTCAGTCATATATGGCGAAGTTTTGTTGTTGTTAAGGTTGGTTAATTCACATTTCCAGAGACCGATTTTGCTTCGTTTCTGCAAACAATATGGTAACATACGTGTCTTAATGTCCCATAAGACAAAAATAATCAGATTGTTGTGAGGATATGGTTTTTTTGCAACTATGTTCATGATTACACGAATCAATATCCATACGATTGATGTGTATTGACTGAAGAGATGCTGGATGATCTAAGATACGTAGACAACATCGCGGAATTACACATACCTTTTCGTGGGGCAATAATGGATCGTTCAACGCATTCGTACATGCGAAGCACTCAAGCAGGTTTGGCATTGTCTGACACCACAGTTGATACCATCTCCTTCACGGAGAAATGCTTGTAAGCTTGTATTTCACTGCAGTTTCCTTGAATGGTGGAAGCCTCGGATTGCAAAAGATTTTATCAGAAATTATGGAAAACTTTCCCTAGACATTTTCAGAAAATTGATTCATTTAAAATATGATTCTATCGAGAGATGTTGAAAATTAAGTGGTAAGATAAATTACAAAATGAATACCTGAATGAATAAATCTATTCTTGGACATGTGGATGGAGACAAAGTGAGAGCAAGGTAACTACAACCAAATCACATTCCATGTCTCCTCTGTCAAATTAATTTTAGACTGCAGACAAAGCACAAAGAGCGAAAAGTTTCTTGGAGAATGGAAAAATGATATAATCATTGGAAGAGTGATTAAGATAAGAAAGATAAGGAATACAGCAACTGATTCTGGTACCGGAAGCTCTACAACTCTACAAAGCGGTTAAACAGTGCCCGTCCCCCCCCCCCTCTCCACACCCTCACCGAATGAAAGTGAAGAAATGTGCGGAAGGACATAAAAGCAAGATTTTTAATAACTTGGCTAAAGCCACAAGATACAATGTTCAAAATGTCCGCAGTACTGGAGAAAAAAGCAAGATAACATATGATTTGAACAAAATGTTTGGTGCATCTTGGGCATCTGCGAAGGGCGTAGAGTCAGATGTGGCAAGAGAAGTCGAACTAACGGTTAGGTGCGCGTTCGAAGTGAATTAAATCATCTTTACGAATACACTGAAGTTTAGAGACACAAATAATTTCATTATATAAAGTACAACAAACTTACAGACATACGAGATCGCAGTTTTTTTAAAATGTTATCAAAGCTATGAAATACGTGCTTCCTCATTGGGATTAAATTAACAAAAATTTCTTATTACCGTTGAAGGTGCAATTTAGAATTATTTAGTTCACAAAGTCTCTCTAAGCAAGCAGGAGAAGTTTACTGTTGACAGTAGTAGGTTTCCTTAGTTGAATATCTCATTTTCTTTCATCTGTCATAGAAAATTTATGACACTGCTTTCTTTTTTGTTAGATTATTCCGTGCCTAGAAACATCAAATCAGATTATTCTAGAGAGTATATCTCTCCGTCTCTAGAAAATAAGCAGAATTTAAATTTTGAAAGAGTTACTTAAGAAAAGTTTCAATTTGTAGCTGTGGAGTAAGGACAGACTTACAATCGTGATATATCGTGAAGATGACCGCGGAACACGCAGTCGGAATGTAGAGTTGAGTAAATAAAATTGTATGACATACCCATGTAACCTCAAAGCAAATCATTGACCCATCGTTTCCTGACCGCTGCTTTGCAAGAAGCAACATTTCAGAAATCTTTCCATTTCTTACTACCGTTAAGCACAGGAGACCCAGAAATTGGTTTTCGGCTCATTCGAGCAATATGTCATTGATATTGGCCGACATAAAAGGTCAATTAAATTAAAGTACGATATAAAGAATAAATACCAAACAAAAAGCTGTTTGATGTCGATTAGAACTTTGAGGTAAATGTCGAAAGACTCCTAATACTAACCTACGGAGACTTTATTGTATAAAAAGATGAAACTGGCTTGCCAGTTCCAGCTTCAGAAACTAATTGTAGCGTAGACTACGTACTACAATTCTCAAAAATTGTTGCGCCTCTGAGTAAGTTAGTCGAAGGTGAAACTGAAATGTATGCCAATTACTTCGTTGTTCCAGTTAGGCTTTCTACTTGTGTCGTCAGAGATCCCGTTAATTGAGTATCGCTGACAAGGTGCGATTTACCGCCAACTGAAAACGGCCTGTGACGTTGGGCCCGATGCGTCACAGCTTCCTCACTTTAGCACTTTGCACTCACGCACTTTCTCCGATTACCTTTTACCGAGCCTGCTGAGTGAGTGGATAACGCATGCGCCTGGTATTCCATACCGGATCCAGCTATCCAAATTTTAGTTTTACGTGGTTTCTCGAAATCACTCCAGGTGATTGCCGGATGGTTCCTTCAAAAAAGCATGCCCAAATTTCTTTCCAACACCTGCCCCTTGTGTTCTTATGAACTCGACGCACACAAGACTTCAGTAAGTAAAAATAAGAAATATTTGCAAGTCTTTAAGTAATGTAGAATCCATTCTGTCGTCTAGAAACAAGGTGATCTGAAACTTCCAGGTATTTTCCTTGGTTGGTTTGTGGCTCCTCCTTCCCTAATCGCAGTTTGCCAGAAACTCGGAACAATTTTGATCAGTCCACGTCATCCTGCATGACATAGCTTCACATACTAGCGGGCTGCCCATGAAAACACGGTGAACGATTCATCACTCAGTCCTAAAAGTTACTTTCCGAAAGAGTCATCATAATCAGGAAGAAATATAAAATCGTAACAACTGTTGAAAACCTTACTTTCATTTGCATTCGAAGTCTGAACAGATTACAGTCTCTGGTTTGAATCGCGTATATCCGTGGACAGCGATAGTACATATTCATACACGACACAGGCGAGAGGTACTATGACTTAAAGCCTCGTCAATACAGTCATAACGGGTTGTTTTCACAGAGCGAGGTAAGCAAGTGATAACTCTCTCGCCTCGGACTTGGGTTTACATCCCCATTCGGCCCTCTAGATTACGGTTTTCCATGGTTTCCCGAAATCACTCTAGGCGAATGACGAGACGGGTCTTTGAAAAAGCCGTGGCCAAATTCCTTTCTGATACTAGCCCCAACCCTATTCTGCCTCTAATGACCTTAACGTTGACGAGGCGTAAATCCATAAGCAACATCGGTTATCTTCAAAGAAAAGGCCTAAGGCCTTATTACTCGCGGAATGTCATGAGATAGAAAGAAAACTGCATGGAATGTTTTATGAATGAATCGTGCAGTAATTTTACTGGAAATGTTATGAACTGGTAGCTACGTGTTTTTCGGTCTGCTGCGTTCGGACTAATCTACTAGCCTCGGGTTGATAGCGTTTCTGGTTTTAGTCTGGCCAAGATCCCTTGATTATGTCTTCAAAATATTTTCTTAGTCAAGAAAGCTATTATATATTAGTTTTGTGTTATTATTAATGTGATCTTCATGCAGTTAGGAATATTAACTTGTGCTTTGGGATTTATGCGATCATTAATATCTTCATTACCAAAATTTTCGAAACAAATAGTAAAATTATAAGCAAATAAGTAATATGTAGAGTATTAGGATAAGAAACATTGTACGTAAGGATCTTCAGATGTGTGGTGCATAAAGTATTTATTAAGTTTTTTTTTCAGACAGTAGCAAATGACTGGCAAGACACTGGATATGATTCAAACGAAAATTAAATCAATCTTTAAGTGGCTTAATAAAACTCATACATATTATCTTATTATACAAAGTATATGAAAAAGTGCAAAACAGACGCAAAGGAATAGATTTCCACGATTCATGATCATTTTACAGCTTTTGTGTATTTTTTTTTCTTGCCATTGTGTTTTAAATTATTCTGCCGCAATCAGATTTCATGTGAAATAATTTGAAAGTGACATCATTTCAAGTCTAGCAGTAATCAATTGAATAAAACTCGTATGGATTTATATTTTACCGAATACCATTGCTGAGAGTAGCACTGTTTGAAACAAGTCAAGAAAAAAGACAAAAAACTTGATAAGAATCGGATGTCCAGTCATCGAACACATGGAATGTTGTATGAATGAATCGTGCAGTAATTTTACTGGAAATGTTATGAACTGGTTGCATCGTGTTTTTCGGTCTGCTGCGTTCGGACTAATCTACTAGCCTCGGGTTGATAGCGTTTCTGGTTTTCAAAATCAACATCCCGATTTGGGATCGACTGCGTATGATATGTAAATACGATACGTTTCATGAGAAGAATGTATGTATGTATGGTTAATCATTTCAAGGAGTATCATGCGCCAGAAGAAGGAACGTCTTCCATCAAGAAACTGAAAACACACTTTCATCTGTTTTCCACAATTTGGTCTCAGTTAGGAGTGTGACGTTGTTGGTCTGCGTCACTGATGGAGCGATGACGTCATTTAGTGGGAGTGCATGGAAGACTCACGTCATGATGAGTCTCTCTAGTATTCACCTCGCATTAAGGTTGTTCTCATTAACACAAATTTTTTCATTTCCCTCAGAACATAAAGGAATTTCTTTAATCAGGCAAATTCATCTCGAGATTTCAGCATACCTTAACATTCGTGGTTTCTTTAAATCATTCTCACTGTCTTTCACACGATTTCCGTGTCTGTAGCATAATTCTCTGTGCTACGATTTTCTAACACCATGATTCGAGTGTCAATGATCAGAATTAACTTAATTTCTCTTTTAACAGTTGTAATACGGTGTCTCCATAATTTTATATTGTTATCTGTGTTTTTACATACATTTTAGTCTTCTGGAATCAGGTTTATTTACTTTTGCCGTGATTTATGTTCCCTGCCGCATATTTTTGTAAACACGATAACAGTAGTTAAACATTATACAAGAATAAGAACCAAGTTTTTCTCGGCGTTGAGAATTGATATAGTCTTCTCGGGAGACTAGCCGAGTAATCAAGGTGTTTAGATAGATAGATAGATATGTTCACTTTGATCCCATGTGAGAATAATCTCGGGGATGTGGAACAGTACATACACTTATTAGTAATGTCAATATTACTATATAATTGATAATATTATATATTGACAAGAAGTTAGTTATGACCCATTAGTATAACCAATATTTCCTGTAATCTACAAATACAATCCCGAGTTAGTTAATACTTATTATGTGGAACAGTGTATAAACTTGTTACCAGCATCTAACAACCAGTTATTTTCTTACCAACCAGTTACCACAACTCATAAGCAGTCAATTACTTATAAACCTATTAGTATTATAATTTTTTACAGCAGTTTTTGAGTGCATGCTATCCCATGTTAGTTACTATATATGAGTGAAATTTTGTAAACAGTGTAATTACTTCATTTGTCAAAAGTTTCAACAGAAAGAAAAACCATATATCATTTTAGTAATTGTGGACAACTTTGTCACCTTTCCCTTCCATACACCATATATACTATTTTATCAGTCATTCTTAGTTACCAAATTCCAAGAAGAAAATTCTTTTACAGAGTAAAATTGATTCTGAAGCAGAAACTCTTTCAGTTTGGACTTAAAGTAGTTGGGTTTTTGTAGATAACATTTAATTTCTGTTGGTAAGACATTGAATAAGGAAGCTCCAGTAAATGTTAACCCTTTCTGTACAATTGACAGTGATTTGTAATCCTTGTGAATATTATATTTATTCCTAGTATTATGGCTATGTATGTCAGCATTAAGATTGAAGTGTTCAGGATTTTCCACTACAAATGATAGTACAGAGTATACATATTGTGCTGGCATTGTTAGAACACCCAGGTTTTTAAATAGATTTCTGCACGACGTCTGTGGGCTTGCTCCAAAAATAGTTCTTATAGCACGTTTTTGCAATTTAAATACCCTCTGTGCTTGTGACGAGTTTCCCCAGAATGAGATGCCATAAGTGAGCATGGAATGAAAATATGCAAAATATACTAACTTTCTGGTTTCTATATTAGCTATTCTAGATATTACCCTAAGTGAAAATGTTGCAGAATTCAGTTTTTTAAGAAGTTGTTGAATATGCTGTTTCCAGTTAAATTTGTTATCTATACATACACCCAGGAATTTTGTGAAATTACTTTCATTGATTGCTTTTCCTTCTGATATCACATTATAGCTGTCCTTTGTTTTATTTTTTGTAACAAACTGAAGTAACTGTGTCTTTTCTACATTAAATATTAGTTTGTTGGCACTAAACCACCTGTTAATTTTCTTTATAGCATCATTTGCTGTGTTTTCGAGGTTTTGTGCTGATGGGTCTTTCAACGATATGCTGGTATCATCTGCAAAGAGCACCATGTGTTCATTATCACCTAGTATATGTGGGAGATCATTTATATAGATTAAGAACAGCAGAGGGCCAAGAATTGTGCCCTGAGGCACACCACATTTAACTATACCCCATTCTGAGTTTATAACATTTCCTGTATTAGCATCTTTCAGTGATACACATTGCTTTCTATTTTCCAGGTAAGATTTAAACCAAAGTCCTGGCTTACCACTAACTCCATAGTGGTCTAATTTTCACACTATATTTCGGCGAATCTGAAACTCCGTCGCCAACTTCACAAGAAGATGGCGACGGAGTTTCAGACTGCCGAAATATAGTGTGAAAACACCTTGATTACTCGGCTAGTCTCCCGAGAAGACTATATCAATATACAAGAAATTTGAATGCTTAAGTATGGGATCTAAAATTTTGAATACGTAAGTATTTAATAAATTCTGTCATTAATACACTTTCACCAATCTTTTTGTAGATGCAAATTGGAATAAATGTATCTCAATTTGACCTCCAATCAGCTACTGACAAAGCCATAGCATCGAGAAGAAGAAGAAGACCAATTTTTTTTTATTTTGTATATAAATAAAACTTTAAGCAATGAAGCTATTGCACAAAACTCTTGAACCGTTAGGCAGTTGTATAATATATTTGTTTTAGGCTAAACACATTTTGGCAACCCATCGAATTTTGTGTTGTCATTTTACACAATGTGATAATGGTTTTCTGGTGCTCATCTCGTTCCTTGCAACACCTTCTGCCTTCTTATCTGAATATTGAAAGCTATATATAGAATTAATAATACATAATTTCATGCTTAAAACTTTATTTTTAATTTAGCTGTATTGTTTCCTTCAGTGTCTCTAAACTAGTTTTGGTATGAAAGTGTTTGTTTGAACGAGTGGGGTGGTTCAGAAATGGAAGTTCATCTGCTAATAAGGCGTAACACCAAGATGAATCAGCCTCATTTGCTCTTTCTAATGAGACACAGCCCGTGAAAAATTTGTAGACATATAAAGTATAAAGACTTATTTTACGTGGATTTTCTAAATATTCGTGCATGATTCCTGATTAAGCGATATACACTCAAAAAACCAAAACAGTTTTGAGAAAGAATTGTACCCTTGTGGCATTTTACATTTAATAACAGAGTGTAAATTTTACTAGACTACAGCTTAAAATGAGCATCACTTCTGAAACTTGCATAGAATCAGGTGCACATATATGTGATTCATTCAGTAAAATTCGTAACTAGTTCAGTTAACTAGTTGAACAATTATTTGTTAGTAAATGATGGAATATTTGTTAGTTCCACAAAAACAGGTTGCAAAAATAGATTATTCATATTTTCATATTGCTGGAATTTGTGTTTTTCAAAAATCTCTCTCTACTCAAATGTAATTAATAACAATAAACTTATTTGTGCTTTGTTGTTCCAATTAATTTCAAGTAAATGGCAGCAATTACATCAAATAATGATGCAATTTATGTAAACGAAATGTTAAATCAACGAAGCATATTTTTTTCCTTAGATAACATGTTTTTACTTTAACTGATGGCTATAGGCTGTTTTCAAGAAACGCAGTAAACTCATCCACTATTCACCCAGCGTTCATGGTGCAAACATTTGATTTAAGAGGAATTAAAAGTCAGCGGCCACTGAGTTTTAAAGTGATGCTCGTCAGTTTACTTAGCAGTTGGAATAAGTTCAGTCTGGATTGCACAACTAGTCGTAGTTCCGACAATAGTACAAGGATAACGTCAACAGGATGTTTGTCTCAGTCAGGTCGACGTCCTAATGAAATCGTTTGAATGAAAAGCTCCTAAGGGTTTGTAGCCCTGTCGAGAATTTGTAACTACTGTTGTATATATATATATATATATATATATATCTCTAGTAGGCTATCCTATCTTGAGAGTAATTTTTTTTCCAAATCACAGCAGTACCAAAAAATCTCTTACAAAATAGTATAAAATGAAAGATTTTCTGCACCATAATTCATTTTATTCAGAAAAGTACTTTTCTTTGTAAAATATAAAACTAAGAAACCAATATATATATGTTTAGGAAGATATTCTGACAAAAGCTGCGATAAATCTTATGACTCCATGAGACCGGGAACGCAGCAAGAAATGATAATTCGTTCGCGTCAAGAAAAATGAACGCCCCAGATGACACTATATTCCAGATGAGCTCTTCTTTAGGAGTTACCCTCCAAAGATCACGCTGCAACACACATAACTCTATCGTTTTTTTTTAACTAAGTAACTTTGTTTATTTCTTCAGTTTTCTGAAAGATGACAGTCATAATACACGGAAAATGTTATTCAAACCACTACATCAGAGATTAACACTTAAATAAATGTAAAGAAATTGTGGAATTTAATTTTGAGTAAATGTTACAAAGATACTACATTACAGACGTTATGCTTTGCTGTTAGACACAAAAAATAACAAAAGACAAAGGTATTAATAATATCCGTGATCCTTGAAGCATCTGGAAAATGCTAGTTGCTTATAAACTCCGTAACCGGAAATGGTGTGATGCGGTTTTTAAACTGCAACTATTAGTAACATCAGTACGTCTACCATTATCTGTTTTTTCTTATTTTTACGAAGATGATTTAAAATCGAACTGGTTGAGTCAGAACCTAGTTAATATATGAATTTCCTAACAAAGTGGTACACTATTTTCATCATCACCAAAGTTGTCACACGCAGTGGAAAATATATACGAACTGGACGAAGGCCGTAGTACTCCCCTTATTGAACCCTAAAATTAAAATTTTTCACTATCATGATACTTGGGATGATTTATATGAGTGCAAGAATTTCGATTGCTTCCTAAGGTCCAATCAGCTCTGTAAGCTGATATTATTAAAATGTCTATCGATGGAAAGCTTTATCAGGTATTACGTACTTCTACATTTAGTCCTTATTTTTAATTACATTTTAATTAGCCATCCTTTTATAAAGTACTATTATTGAAACAAGATTTAAAACGAGTGACTGTATTTATTTTTTCGTAAGTTTTATGCTAAACACAAGTCGGCGATTCCTCGAATTATGTGTCATCACTTAAGAGCGACCCTAATTTTACTTCAGAACAATGCTCTTTCCGTACTGCATATAAAGCGTTTAATTATTAATAGTGCGGATTCTGGAATATTGGAGCAGTTTATAATACAAATGATACAAAACCAGGATTTCTCCAAATATTCCTTCATTACTGCCTATAAATTTTTTTTATTTAAGTGTTGAAATTCTAGTATTTTTGTTTATCTTAGAAATTTATAATAAAGGCTATAATATTCTTTTATTGTAAACTGCACTTGTAATTGACTTCCTGGTACATAGTAATTGACGAAGCTCTGAAAGCAATTGGTGACTTAATTTAATGCTAAACTTGAAAATTCAAAACCGTACTCTAATTGTTTTTTTCATCGTTCTTCACAATTCAAGAAACAGAATACTTCATGGAATGATTGAGTGTAGAATTAAGATATAATATCATAGTAATCTCTAATTAACATTACGTATGGCCTGGAAGTTTTGAACAGTTCAGAACTTATCCATTTCGTGAAAATATTTTTAATCTATAGGAGTCGACAGGAAATTGTATAACACTGAGAAACGCATCACTTGATTAGCGATTAAAAATAGTTTTACATTTGCGATTTTCCATACATTTTTTCGTTATAAATGTAACATTCCTCTAATCTATCCTCAAAGTTGAACAGTAAATCTTAAACTGACAAAATTCACATATATTTTATTTAATTTTTTTAGCTTAAGATTTATAGTCGATGAATTTAATTTAACTAGTTTTCATTCCGACAATAGACGTTTATTTCAAATACTTCAGTTTTTAAGATTCAAATTGGGAATTCGAAGATACTATACTATTTCAATATGTAGAATAAACGAAGAGAACGTTACTTACGAGAAAGACGGACACCCTTGTTTAATTTTCAATGGAGATTCCATGTCACCATTAGCTTGTACTAGTCGTTAAGGTTACCCACGCACTAGATGTGATTCATCAGCTTATTAGACTGAGCAAGTGGGGTCACCGTCAATTCCAATTCCGACTTGGCAATTTCCGACATCAAGCAGTCATGATGAACGACTTCCTTACTGCATATGTAATTGTGATAACCATAGCCTACTGGCAACAGCATCCGACTGAAATACATCTGTACAAATTCTATCGACGTAATGTCTTTAAACACTATATCTTGTTAAAATTATTTAAAAGAAAAGGAGGGCTTTGTGAAATAGACGTAAAATACCATTTAACCACATGTGTGCTGTGGTAAACGTCGAGAAATTGTAATCAATAATTTCCATGTGGGATCAAAGCTCAGAATGGTCTGGGAATATTGTGATTAACAAATTTAATACATCACTTTGAACGTCATGTGACACAGTGAATCTCCTTTCTTAAGACACGACTGTCAGTACAAGAGATTTTAAAGTTGCTAAAATGAATCCACTGAAATTTGAGAAAGTAATCATATCCAAGACGTATCTCAAGTTTAATGGATGCTGTTTAGTTCTCTCCGAGGCTGGGTGTTATGTGTCGTGGTGTAGCGATGTGATTAAAGCCCTTGACGCTGTCGCGGCCCATTTGACTTAGTCCAGACGGCAGAACAGGAGCCCCATTGACTAGCCCGCCTCTCCGTCATCGCTCCATCGGGAGGCGCTTCCGCAGTTGCAGAGGGCACAGTTACACAGCTACAATATTTACACTACATCAGTGTTTGGAACTACTGCTCCACGGGCTCATTATGAATCACTAGTTGCGTGGCCAGAATATTTTTTTTATTCTTCTCGTGCAAATTGTAAAGTCACAGATAAGAATTATCAATTTTTTGGTTTTTGCTTTTGTTCTGGCTTTACGCGACGTCGACGTCTAGATCATTAGAGGCGGGAAAGGATCGGGGGGCAAGGAATGGGAAGGAATTCTGTAATGGCCTTTTGAAGGAATCCTACCCGGATTTGGGAAAACCATGTAAAACAAAAAACTGGATGGCCGGACGGGGATTCGAACCTGCGTCCTGCCGAATGCCAGGCCAAAACGTTACCGCCCGTCCACCACTATCGGTGAGCTATAGAAATTAACATTTAAATGTTTTTACTGTCGGAGCAGAAGGGAAGATGGTGCTAGAGAATACAGAACACATTGGGGTAAACATTTAGATTCGTGGCTCTCAAGTATTCGGACAAGACGTAAATTTTAGTGGGAAATTATAGCATTTTTACATGTAATAACACCACGCAATGGTGATTGTAGTAATGGTTGCATAAATTGTATGTTATGAAGTATCTGTTCTGAAGTACTGAATGTGAAAGAAATATTGTTTATAAAGAAGAGAATAAATGGAGCTTTGCAAATTACGAGGTCACTTATTTTAGTAGATAAGTACTGGGAAGTATGTTAAATTGAAAAGTAAATAAGAACAAGAGATTATCAAAGATTGTAAAAGAAATATTGATTGAAGAAGAAATTATTTAAAAGGTATATTTTTTATTAATCCTGTTTCATTTATAAATAAATGATATGACCAAGTTAAAGACAAAACCTGATCAAACCTAACGAATAGATATGAAGGATTACAATAAGGAAAGCTAAAATTGAGGAAGAATATATGATTAATATAGCAAAAAGATTTAAATGTAAAAAGGAAATACAACGTAAGATTATAATGAGAGGGAAAGGAAAATTACAATAGCCATTAATCGATATCTACGATTACGTTTTTTTATGTTTTGTTTAATAAACACACCACTAAAGCTAATAAGCAGCTTAACAGTACAGTGCGTACCAAAACAGAAAATATAAGCCATGCCAGTTCCTGCCAATCCTATTTAATATTGTCCCTCTTCAACTAAGTAGAATATCAGCGCTCCAAAATAAGATTGAGAAGAATCCTGGAGAACCATTACACACCCACTAATAAAACTGAAATATGCCGGTCCTGGCAGTGTAGGGGCTAGTGCGCTGGCCTCGTATTGTAAGGGCCGCCGGTTCGAGTCCGGCCTCGGGCATGGGTGGTTTTAATTAAGTGTTGTGTTGGTCTTGTGCTGTCCTCATTGTAGTGTCAACAATATCATAGTGAAACCCTGATACAGCAGTTGGAACATAAACAAATTGTAGCTGGCTAAAATGGTCGCAACGACCGAAGACCATATTTAAAATTAAAAAAAAAAAACCCTGAAATATAGAATAAATGCAGCTAAACTCAGAATAACTGACAGAGAGTGTGCAAACGAATTGAGCCCAAACAAACCCAATAAAGGACTACCAGCAGAAGACCCAATGACTCTTCCTGACGGCTTTTGTGACGCAAGAGCAAGGCAGAAAACAACATTATAACAACGAAGCAAATAGAGCTAGCGCGTGTGAAGAAAAGCGATATAGGATAACTTAGCGCAAGTCAAAGTTAATACTGCTGGAAGGTACGCAAGAGAAATATTGCTAACAAAAGATTTGAATTCACGTCCGGGTTTTTTTTTTTTTTTTTTTTTTTTTTTTTTTTTTTTTTTAATGGCATTTGGCAACGGAGGCCATACATCCAGCTCAATGTAATTATTATATCTTTCAGTGTATATGTCGTCATCCAGTATATATATTGTATTTTTCCTATGTATGGACGCTACAGGACGGACAGGACATTCACACAGACACACAACATCCATGCCGCAGCCGGATTCGAACGTGGAGCTAGCACTCTGGCCCCTACGCTACCGAGGCCGGCCACGTCCGGGTTCAATTCATAACAAACCAGTGGAGGGAAAAGGTAACAAACAGTATTTAAGCTACTAGGGAGCACTCAGCCAGCACTGCGCTCTTTGAATGAACGAGCGCAGAACAGCGCCTCTTGGTTCAGGTAACAGCTACGGAGATGGTGTCAGGCGCCTTACACTGGATCGCTGGTTTGAGTCCTGGTTATGGAAGACAGGGTATGAGACATGGTGGTGCACAATTCATAATAGCCAGATTGTGCACCAAATATCAAACCTCTCCACAGAGCGTATGTAGTGAGGGCATACGACGCAGTTGATGATTATTAATTCAACGGATGGGAATGTTAAATTTGGCGGCCCACTAGGCGTCTTTCGGAACAGTAGGTCTGAGTGGGCTGGTACCGCGCTTTACCCTCTACCTTCCTTCATTCATTCACGACGTACATACGCTTCCTTCACTGGGAAAAGCAAGCGGAAATCACCTCTGTGAAATTTCCAAATTAACTCGAGACCAGCCATCAATCTTGGGTAACAGGGTAATGGGCGATAATCATCATGCAGAACACCAAGAGAAAATCGAGCATTTTGTATGAGTGAATTATGGAGCATTTATGTTTAACTTGATCATCCTCTTGATCGAGATAGCTAAGACGCAGTATTAATGTTTGTCACTCGACACTGGAGTGCAATTTCGAAATAATTTTCATGATACGGATCAATGTCAGCGTGGTAGAAGAGTTGGTAAATCCCAAACCCCTTAACCGACCGTGGTGGGTGAACGGTTAACGTTCTGTCCTCGCATTCGGAAGGACGCCGGTTCGATTCCCCGTCCGGGTATCCAGATTTGGGTTTTCCATCGTTTCCCCAAATCTCTCCAGGCAAATGCCGGGAAGCTTTCTTCAAAAAGCCATGGCCGAATTCCTTCCCGTTCCTTGTCCCCACTCCCATCCCGCCTCTAATGACCTCGATGTCAACGAGGCATAAAAAAAAAGAAACTTTGTAGTGCGTACTTAATGAGGGCATATGACACACTTGATGGCTATTCGTCCAACGAATCGAAACAATATTTTTACGGCCAGTGCTGCATAAAAAGATATGAATTTTTTACCAGCAATACATACCAGTGGCAGAAATACTGAATTGGGTTGCACAGATATGAAAGAGGCGAGATTTCATTTCCAATTGAAATTCTCTCATCAGGCCATTAATGGTAAATGAAATTATCATTATTTTTAGCGAGCCATGTAGGGGCTGCGGTTATTTCGTTAAATTAGATTTGAAAGGAATGAGTTTAGTGCCACGATTTGGCTAACCAAATTTCCTGAGGCCCTACAGACGAACGTTGTCCGCATAATTCTTGACAGATTTTCTTCTGCTAAAGAGATTTTCCTCTAATGAACTACGTATCATTGAGGCGTAAATCCTCAATAACCACTATCATAATCAATATCTGATTTTTTTTATTATTACTACATGCAGAAATGTTTTAAGGCTTTTCTGATAGCGAGACCACGTCAGCGAGAATTTGTTTTCTCAGTTTTTGCCCCCAACGACTGTACAATCAATACGTTAGACATGTTTTACTTAGTTGCCAGCTCCCATAACATCAACAGTCAGTTGCGTGAAATTGAGATCTTCTTCGTTTTTGAGATGTCATGTGCTCACACCAGCCGAGGCTAGCCTTAACAAGAAGCCGTGACTCGCTGTTATCGAAGGTAAACACGATATCTTCCCTCTACGGCGTCATTCCACTTCCTGGAACCACAGTCTTCCGATCAAACATGGAATTCTCTGTAGTCTGAGTTCTTAGAACGAATGTTCAGAAAAACTAAAGATTTGGTATCAATCATTAATCCTAAACTACTTTTTATCTGGCAGTTACAGTTTGTCGCATCTCTTCTAAGCAGTCCTTTGTATCATAATTAAAATTCATATCAGTCTGTGGAGAAGCGCTTACAGAAATTTTTCGCAAATAATGGCAACCTGAGAGAACTGATAATCTATGATCATGTATCACAAACTCAACACTGACTTAAATGGAAGACTTTAAATCTTATTTCGTTGTGCGCAAAGGAGCTTAATCCTTCGGCAAGTTTCTGAATGTTTCTCCGCTCTAAGTGTGATATTGTAATGTAATCAGATTTATATGAATGATGGTACTGGACTGATTTGCTAATTATTTGCGGAAAGTCGTTAAAAACCGTAATTCACACGCGATGATATTAGATTTCGAGCCAATGAAACACCAATCCACTGAACCAAACCGATGACTATGGTGAGCTGGAAAAGTCGGCTGGAAATGTCCGCTAGGATTTTCGGAGGTCTTCAACTCATTCTCATCTCCGGCAACGTGTGCTTTTCGGGTCTAGAAGCTTCAGTGGTTCGGATATCACGCAAAACTAGAGTTACCCTTTACGCAATAGGTATACCGTGTTGAATCAAGCGCAGCCATTTAGAAAATCTGTCAGCAGGCCATTAACACCACGCTAAATATTTATTAGTACTGTTCGCGTATTGTAACCTTCCTAATATGGTATAGGGAAGCAGATAATCAAAAACGGAGTTAGAAAAAGCAGCAATATAATACTCTACCATCGAATGTGTTGGGTGACCCGCTAAAGTTCAGATTTGGCTTTTAGAAGGGCCCGAAATCGATTCCCAGTTCAGCTATTCAGAGATCGATTATGTAGGTTTCCTCTAATCGACTGGCTCGAAGAAATTATTCCCTTAAATTTTTATGTGACAGTATTTGCAAAACACATACACAACATTTATTTTGAATAATAAGAAGCATTTGCAACGTACATTTGTATCTCCGTATCATTTGAAGATACAGAGGAAATTATACCGTATGTTTCCTCAGTATTGTTGAAATCTAGGAAGTTTGTTCACAAGTGTCTGATTTCTTTCATTCCTACGTTTTTCATAACTATGACTAATTCACAGGCAAGAAAAAACAATCACAACAATCAATAACAATCACAACAATGAATAACAATTCACAACGATCAAACTGTTGTTTTAATAAAATTCTTGTAACTTGCTTCCTTTTTTACTTTAATTTACTATCGGCTTCCATTACTAATTCCAATCCTTTTGTATTTCTACAAAATATGAACACTGAGATTCAAAATTATTATCTGTCTAATTTCAAACTTTTTAACTTCTTTCACTGTACTTCTCAGGTGAGGCACATAATTGGACGATCTGCATGATTTTATATCACCTTTGTAGTTTGGTCTGTTTGATCCGATCAGACTCTGTAAATAGCTGCAAACTGTGAAATGATCAATTACAGTAAATTTACTAATGAGCGCGAATATGGTAAAACCTTTGAGAGAAATTTCGTGTTCCTGAAGGGCCCAGGTAAAATTTCGGTAATTTGTTCACTGGACAGATCATTTCGCTACCGATGACGATGATGCCCTGTTAGGGATGGCTCCGAAGTGGATAGAGGAGTTTGAGAGCGAGATTTGGACAGAAACCATGACAGTGACGTGAGAACGTGAAAAAAGCCATCGACAGTCCATGATATATTCTTTGCCAAAGACTTGTATTTACGGTACTGAAAGTGCGTGGATGACGCAATACTAATAAATCCACTGAAGTTAAGAACAAAGCGGGCAAACCAAGTTTGTAACTTCTGTCTTTACCACCGTTTCGGAAATAGAAACATGAACAAGAGAAAGTATGATATTTACGCCGTACTTGAATTGAACAAAAATTACGCCATCGCAGGAAATTGAAAGTACGCACAGCTCGGAGGAGAAGCAGGTTTGAGGATGAAAGTAGGGTCCAGAACGCCGAATTGTACTTTCTGACTCGAGAACATCAGTACACCCCATGTTCTGACACAGAAGATAGCGCGGCAAATGCTGACATTTCTGATACTCTGCATGAGAGCTTAATTCAGAAAAGTGATCACTGAAAGTTAAATCACGCACGCTGAGACATGAGATTCAAATGCTGATGATACGGCAAAACAAGGTCATTGAAATGGCTGGCCGTATGGTTTGCTATTCGTATCAAGAGGGAACCAGTCCAGGATTGAAAACTTTTGCTCTCGTTTTCGGCGAAGGGACGAGGTGCTATTGGCGATTATAAATCAGATGACAAAAACTACAGCAAGTATCGACACCTGCGAGACGGTAAAGTGATAGTTCGATAAATAACATACAAATTGTCTACACCGTTTTATAGGTCTTTTTTTGTTGTTGTTGTTAATCGGTAAATGTTCTAAGGCAAGGCCGCCCAACCAAATATGGATCTGGGCTACGATTTCGATTCTAAATTGGCCTGCGGGCCGCATAATACTTACCTTTTGTTACAGTAGATTTTTAAATATAACAAAGGTATAAGTAACACTGTTTAATTACAATAAAAATGTAAAAACCATCAATGAGACCTTTGAAGAAATTTTTAAATTATAATCAAAAAGTAAAAACTTTCAATGAAACCTTTGCAGTGGTTTTTGAGCTAGCATATTCTACACCAGCGGTTCCCAATTTTTTTTTGGCCGGGACCCTAATTGATCATACATTTTTTGGCGGATCCCCATTTTTATAAGCGTAAGCTGAAAAACCAGTGTCGCATCGGTAAGTCGTCACAAACGCAAGCAGAACCATGATAGTACAATTATGACTCTTTTAAACGATCATTTTATTTAATTCTTGAACGGAACGCTAAATCCCTGTGACCCTTCCACGGAACCCCAGGGTTACGTGGACACCATTTGGGAACCACTGTTCCAGACCGCTGTCGTTGGCGGACAAATTGAAATGCGCTGGCGGGTTGTTCTAAGCGGTAACTCGATGTAAAGCCAGTTCATGATTTTATTTGCTATTTTTAAGTAATTTAATTTTTTTTTTACCTATCTCACTTCATAATACATTCATAGTGCCTATATACTAGTCTGGTAGGAATAAATAGCTTTTTCATACAAATAAATTCATTAAAGTTTCCATTCACGATATATTTTTATCATATCTGTAAAATAAAGTGGTGTGCATTTGTTGACTTAATAAAAGGGGTGAATATGGCTCTATAATTTTGCCATGGACAGGGCAAAAGAAATGCGCAATGAATATATAATATAATACAGTAATTCATAATGAACTTTAAATATATATATATATTAATCAAGAATTGTAGCCATAAGGTAGTATTGCCATTATCACGCTTGAGGTAGAGCATAAGACTTATTATAACTGTTTAAAATGATGATGTTGCAAAAGGAAATTTACTTTTAATGAGATTATGCACCACTTGCTCCAAAAAGCATTTGCTAAATTTTTCTTTTTGTGGAGTAATTAATAAAAAACAATTTTCCTCAGCAATGTGTAGTTAAACCGTTTCTGTGGACGACGATGTCATTAGCGCCTTGTTGAAATATATTGTATGGCTGTTGATCGTTCACTGTAATGCTAGCCTCCGTTGTGCTCTATGGCGAGTATTTTATCGGTGGAGTGTTCGGACACGGCGTCTATTTCTGCTGCTGTCACCCGAGACCCCAACAAGCGTTGCGTCACGGTTTGGCAGCGTACCATTGCCTCACGCTCCCCACACCTCCAACATTGTACAGTATTGCCTAGGAGCTTCTCTCACCAACAACAGATGGGCGCGGTGAACTTGAAGGATTAGAAGTTGAGAAAAGTGCTGAAATCTGTTGCTTATGCTCATTTGAGATAAAAACTCATTTAAAGTAATGGTGAGAGAAAGAAATCTTCAAATATGGATCGTTATCAACATCATATCCTTTAATTCTCAGAGGTGCATCTGGCTTTCACAAAGAATGACTTCTGTAATATGTCCTCTGCCATTTCTTTTGCCTGTCGCCAATAGTTCGATATGTATTTTTTTTTTTTAATTGCATTCGGCACCTAAGGCGACATAACACCACTCAACGTGTTTATCATAAACCTTCTAGTGAATCAGTTCGTCCAGTATATTGTAGCTTTTAAGTATGGACACAACAGTTAAACACCCGTGCCCTCGGCCGGACTCGAGTCTGCGACCTATGGCATGCGGGGCCAGTACTCTAGCCTCTACGTTACCGAGACCGTCAGATGGATAACTTCTAGAGCTTAACGCCATCAAGGCGCAGATCCTCTACCACCTGCACAAAAGTCCTATATATGTGGCTCCATCTGTCAGAATAAAAGGAAAAACTCTACAGGAAGTGGAACCTTTTCCTTACCTCGGTAGCCGTATCTCACAGAGGAAAACATTGACCCCGCCGGCCTCGGTAGCGTAGGGGCTAGAGTGCTAGCTCCACGTGCCGAAGGTCGCCGGTTCGAATCCGGCCGCGGGCATGGATGATAAGTGTTGTGTGTCTGTGTGTGTGTCCTGTCCGTCCTGTGGCGTCCGCACTTT
The DNA here is from genome assembly GCA_031002005.1 of Vandiemenella viatica. Lineage (NCBI taxonomy): Eukaryota > Metazoa > Arthropoda > Insecta > Orthoptera > Morabidae > Vandiemenella > Vandiemenella viatica. The sequence goes on along the minus strand of CM061914.1, from coordinate 116,804,217 downwards.
GAAGACTATATAAACACTGGATTTAACTGATTCACTGGAAGCTTTAATATAACACATTCAGCTGGCTGTATGGCCTCAGCTGCCAAAAGCCATTAATAAAATAAAAAATAAAAAAAAATAAAGAAAAATACATTGATCCAGAAATTCAGTATCGAATAAGATGTGCTAGTACAGCTTACCGCCGTCTCCTAAAAATAGTGTTTGGCAATCTTGATATCTGTGCTCGGACAAATCTTTACGTTTACAGCACCATTGTAATACCAGCTCTATGGTTTCTACAGAAGGGGCTTAAAATGGCTGGAGAAGTATCACAAACGCTATTAGAGGAGAATACTTAAAGTAACTGGCGTGACCGTCAAACAAACGTCACTATCCTAGAAGAAGCGAGTACCAAAAGGCATTGAAACATCGATAATTAAGCACCAACTTTGATAATAATAATAATAATTGATAAAATTACGATGGAGCACCCGCTCCGGCGGGCAATCTTCCTACATCCCCTCCCTTTCCCTTGCAACATACTTTTGCCCTTTACTAAATTTTACGTTAAATTCTTTCAGTGTTTCCGGTAAGTTATTCATCACTTCTCTTGGCAATTTATTCCAGTCCCTCACTCCCTTTCCTATGAAAGAAAATTTTCCCATACCCTTGTGCCTAAAATCAAGTGCCAGCTTATGGTCATGGTCACCTTACCCTTCAAAGCACCTCTCTTAATTTTCCCACCAATATCTTTCCATGCTTCATTACCAGTATAGGCTTTGTACACTCTCATGACTCTCTTCACCCTCCTTCTATCCGCCAATGAATCCCACTTCAGCTCCTTTATCATATTAGTTACCGATTGTGTTCTGCGGTAATTTCCAGAGACAAACCTGGCAGCCCTCCTCTGCACCCCCTCCAGCTCCTGTATTTGATACCCACAATGGTGGATCCCAAACTACACCACCAAATTCCAGCAGTGGTGTGACCAAAGTTTTGTACCCCAATGCCCTTACCTCTCTAGTGCATCCCCTCAATCACACTTTCCAGCAGGTGAAGGATTTTGAACCCTTTCCCTACCACCTGGGTAGTACATGTCATCCGAATGCCGAACAGTCGCCTCCCGAGACATATAATGTATTCACAACTAAAGAATGGTCAACGAAATGAAACGATACACCATTCGGCATACGACCAATCTTTAAAAAATGTCATAAACACAAACAACTGGGACGATGTTGCCTCTGATCGATCTGCATGGTGGCAAATGGTTCATGAAGACTCACAACATTTTGAAAAACAACGTCGATGACTAGATTCCGACAAAAGAAATCTTAGGCAGGATGAGAAGGGTTGTTTCGCCACTTTCCCGTGTTGGAGTATTCGACGTGTGTTATCACTGTGTAAGACCCCGCGATTCCAAAATTGTAGTTTTTAGCCACTTAAGGACCATAAATAATAAATCGAAGGCATATTTATATTCGCAAAAGAATGAATGTTTTGAATGAAGGTTGGATAACACACTTTATTTGCAGGAAGAGGTACGTACAACTGTGATTTCCCGAGAAATTCATACTAGCCTGAAACTAGAAGTCTAAACAATACCCCAAGCCATAGCATGCAGATATCATAGTGACACGGTAAAACTGAAGCCGTAATAATGTCGGAGAAGAAATTAGAATCGTCATTCAGAAAACGATATCACTTGGCGAAGATATTTTATTTCATGGAACCCAAAAAGAAGTGAGACAACATTCAGCATGCGGAAATGTGTCTGCAGTATCCACATGCTTCATTTACTAATCTAATGTACATTTATTGAATTACTTGCATACATTTGTTTTCTTGGCATGGAAAGAATAAGGCAAAGACTTGCTAATAGATAAATGGCTTGTGAAGTACATAGTCCTTACTAGAAATTGTGTTCCTGTTTGTAAATATATTTGTATAAAAGTAAGATCATAGAGTGGCAATTCAGTTGATAGGACAGAGAAATCGATAGTGACGATCTGGAGTATCAAACAAAATTAAGAAACGATGTGCAACAGAATGATTTGATGGAAGCCTGAGCATGAGACAATTTTTACGAAAGAGGAGGCTTTAAGAGAAGAAACTTAAAATTAAATTGTATCTCCCCTTGTAGTAGACAAGTATATGAATAATTGTTAAAGAAATGTTTGAGTTCTGAATGCAAAAGACAAAGAACTGGTATATGACTTGTGAATGTTGTATGCCAGTAGGAAATGATGTATCGATAAATGCACCTAAAATAAATATTAATTGTATAGTTGATGTAAGATACGAAAATAAATTGTATGTTGATGATTCAAGCAAAGTTAAATGAATTATCGGAGAAAATTAATGTAAGTAAATAATTTAATGATATTAAAATTAGGGGGCGGTAAAGCGCCTTACCACGGCCCGGACAACCGGGGTTCGATTCCCGACGAAGCCGAGGATTCATCCTCGAAACTGAACCTCCGGAACGGCCCTCCAGGCCCACCCAACCCGCCACCAAATCAGTGCCGTGGGAGAAACTCCAAAACATCGAAAATCACAATTTACTTATTTATAATGTTAGGTGGGACAAGATGTTCAAAATTTTAAAAAAGTCAGGGCTAAAGTATCGAGATAGAAGAATATAAACTATATAAGAATCAGGTGACTATAATACAAGTAGAGAATCACGAGAGACATGCATCAGTTAAAAAGGGTGTGAGACAAGGCTGTAGTCTATCCCCGTTAATATTCAACTTGTATGTAGAAGAAGCAATGAAGAAAGTCAAAGAAAAATTTCCATGTGGCATAAGTTTTCAGGGAGAAAAAATCAATATGCTACGATTTGCTGACGACATTGTCTTATTAGCAGAGAGGGCTGAGGATATTGAGAAGTTATTGAATGGCATGAACAAAATACTGAAGGAAGATTTTGGACTGAATATAAATCAAAGTAAAACAAAAGTGATGAAATGTAGCAGAAATGACACCAATACTAGCAGAAGTAAAATTACAACCGATGGCCGAAGCAGGAATGATGTTAAAAGCAGAATAGCACTAGCAAAAAGAGCCTCCATGAAAAAGAGAAACCTTTTAGTTTCAAATATTGATCTAGGAATTAGAAAGAACTTTTTAAAACTCTTTGTGTGGAGCACAGCACTTTATGTTAGCGAAACATGGACTTTAGGAATACCGGAAATAAAGAAAATTGAAGCATTTGAAATGTGGTGCTATAGAAGAATGCAGAAAATTAAGTGGACAGACAAAGTAAGAAATGAACGAGTTTTGGAAATGATGGGTGAGAAAAGAAGTTTGTGGAAGAGGCTTACGGAAAGAAGAGACAGGCTGGTAGGTCATATTTTGAGACACGCTGGATTGGTTAATTTGTTAGTGGAGGGAACAGTCGAAGGTAAGAACTGTAGAGGAAGACAGAGATTAGAATATATGAAGCAGATAATTGAGGACGTGGGCTGTAAGGGGTATGTAGAAATGAAGAGGTTAGCACAGGATAGGAAAGGATGGAGGATTGCATCAAACCAGTCGAAAGACTGACGACAGCAAAAAAAAAAAAAGGCATTTCACAATTTACTTATCATTAGGCATTTATCACAGAAAAAAATATTAAGGCACGTAGCATAGTATGATAATAAACTGTTACCTAAACTTACATCGCAGTGGCCTTCACAAATATATATTGATGAGTTTGTAGACAAATAAGTTAGATCGTGTCTTGAAAGTTTTAGCCATTTTTTCCTTGTTAGGAACATAAATAAACAATTTGTTTGGTGTTTTAGTTGATACGTTTACACAATGAGGAACTAGACACTATTTGAAAATTGTATAACTCATTTTATTTAAAAAAAAATAATAACCAAACTGCTACTTTGTTTATAGCGGCAGGTATTGAGACGTGACGTCACAAGACACGAATGACAGATACTAGCGTTATTGGTGTCAATAGTTTCTTAAATTAGTCAAGTACCCTACTGCTGTCTGGCGTTGAGAAATACTCACTGCATGTTAAACATTTAAAGGTCCTTATCCAACACGCACTCCTAGCTTTTGTAGGAACTACAGTAAGCTTTGTTTGGGATCCTACAGAAGATTTCAATAACATACCCTAATCCATTTTGCTTATAGACGCAATGAAATATTCAGCCATATAACTGACCAACGCATTCCGGGCACACTTTCTGCAATTCTGTGTTACTTCACACGCTCACAACGTTCATGGTTTGTGGAGAATATGGGAGGAAGCTACTGACACTTTGGAAGGATTAAAAAAAAAAAGATTCTGCTGTTGAAAATCAAGCAGTTCTAACATCTTAAATCACATTATAAAGAAACCCGTCATAGCTGAGATTAAAGAGAAGTTCTGCGGGGAGAACTTCCCCTTTGTAGAGAACATCCTTGTTCATTTCACGAACGGAATCGGTACAGTGGAACTAACCTGGTGACACGCGAAATTATCCGCCATCCGAGAAATACGAAGGATGTGAATTAGCTCTATAACACCGTGTTGGTTAATGCAAGTTGTGTTGCAGTTAGTGACAGAAATAGCTACTCAAGACGGCGCGATGAATCACGGTTCAGCCGTAGCGCAGCTTATCGTCGGTTTCGTTTCGTGGTGACTGGTGAATAAATCTAAAGACCACCACTAATCAAATACTGGTATGTGGACCGCCCTTGAATGTGACTCACTATAATGGTAAAAACGAACAAGACAAATGCTTTTCTTCTACAAGATAATACTTGAACTGAAACAGCACGCATCACTAAAAAGGCACTGACACTAATATTTCGGATTGTTTTGACGCCTTTTCGTCTGCATCAATGTTCTTAGCCATTGTGACATACGAGATGATTGTACAGTGTTCTCTCAAGCTTGTAGTGACTCTACTAAGAAGAAATCCATTAAAAGAATCCACTACATGAATGCAGTAAATTTAGACGCCCTTTTCCTTGGTATAAAATTGTCCTGAACCATTCAGTCTGCATACTAACGTGGCAGCCACAATTCTAGAAATACAGATACAAGTAATAACCCTACAAAGGGGAATGAACGCAATCAGAAACAGATATGATAAAAGAGCTGGAATGGGATTCATTGGAAGACAGGAGGAGGGTGAAGAAGGTCATGGAAGTGTACAAGGCGTATGTTGGTGATGGGATATAGAAAGATATTGGTGTATGAATTCAAATTAATGCGTGGGAGAGAAAATATGACCACGGCCACAAGCTGGCACTCGATTTCAGGCAAAAGGTTGTAGGGAGATTCTCTTTTTTAGGTTAGGGTGTCGGGGGTTGGAATAAGGTACCATGAGAAATGATGAATAATTTACAAAAAACGTTGAAAGAATTTAAAATTTGTGGAGGGCAAATATAGATGGACGCAAGAAAGGTGAAAAATGGGTGTGCAGGGAAATTGCCACCGGAGCGTGCGCTCCATTGCAATTAAAAAAGATACATTAAATTAAATTAGTTTAAATCGTTAGCTACTCCGTCATCATGACAAACAATAAAGCCTCCGTACAAAACCCTAGCTAATTAAGAACACAATGGAAGAGTTTGCACTTGAAATCAACATAAAATTCCTAAAACAATTTTCAACTTTGAATTTGTAAATCAAAAAGACTTGAAGGTGTAGAAGAGATAAAAGAGGATGTGGAAATGGCTTCTGGAACCTTATTGACACGCTTTTTATTGTGTACAATGTGAATTGAAGATATTCAAATAATTTTCCTAAGCATTTTCCTACTTCTTAGAAACAAGTCAAGCTACGTAGCGGATTTTGCGCGAGATCAAAGAGACGTTTGTATTCTTTCAGTCATTGAATAAATTTTTGCAGTTCGCTCAGCAGGCGACGAAAAGTACTTAATTGTCTTAGTATTTTCGCCTTGACAATCTGCGAAATAAACATTTCACAACATTCTGCCTGGAATGTGACCGTTCACTATTCAATACCAAGGGCGTTTGGTGTGAAATATAGAACTGTTTACTCGTTGAAGATTCCGATCTCGCGTGGACACTCTTGAGCAACCGGATCCAAGTGGCGTCACAGATCACTGCCCTGTCATTACGGAACGCACATCGCACACTTAGGCAGTAGATATCGACACAAGAAAAATGTTAACAGTCTGCATTCATTATGATAGCATCATATTGCGATGGCGTTAAAGAATTTGAAGAGAATGTTCTTGTGCCTTATTGCTGAACTAGTTTCTTGTCGTTCTAAATTGTTGTTCGCAGAAGACTACTGGCTTGTAATACCGATTATTTAAGTTACCAGAATACTGTCTTCCGATCATTTGTTTTCTCGCAGCTGTTTAATCAAATTGAATATTTATTAAAGAACACTCTTCTCCTTGCTATGAATTAGATAATATAATTAATTAGCATTTAATGAAACGTTCATTTGCTGCAACAATGATATAACTAAAAAAACGAGCTGTCTTGAGTCATAATCTTAGAGTGGACAATTCTCGTAAATACAACAACTGATACTGTACGTATTCCCTCCTTTTATATAGTATTATATCAATAAAACTTTCAGGTAAGTTATCTACCAGTGAATGCATAAAGTTGTTTCACACCAGACATTTCAATTGGCCCTTCTATAAATTTGACGTTTTTGAGTTGCGTCACTGTTGCAGTAAATGAGCGATATGTAGCCAGTCAAATTAGCCTGAAAAATAGGGGTACCCTTGCATAAATTCCCAACAAGCTGAAAATTTGCATGACTGTTCGGGATACCATTATAATGAAATTGTGAAAAGTCCCCATCGATCCCGTGTTTGCAAAAAAATTTATACAACAAGTTCGCAAAAATGTTTGTTTATTTTTTAGCAAAACGGTTAGTTTTATGATAAAAAAATAACTCAGACAAAAATTTTTGATCACGTAATTATCTACAAAAATTGTTCTTATACTTTTTTCCCCTAAGATTTATCATTTCTGAGAAAAAGCCATTCTAAAATTCAATAAAGTTGTATTCATAATATGCATTACTACGCTGTCTATGTACACACTTTGACAATAAATTTGGCCGCCGCTGAAAATTTCTATCACTCTTATTCTGCACTATCTGACATCAATGTCATCCCAGGAAACAGTAATACAATACTGGCAAGCCAGTATTGCGTTACTGTTTCTTAGGATGACACTGATGTCAGATTGTGCAAAATAAGAATGATAGAATTTTTCAGCGGCGGCCAAATTTATTGTCAAAATGTGTACATCATTGGACGCATAATATAAGTGTAAATATAAATCTGCGTAACTAATACGTTTATATCGAATGATAATTCTGAGAATATGAGTTGAAAAGAAACCCAGTCCCACATTTTATGTGACACGTGGCCTTGAACAACATCTATCTGCTGTTCAATTGTCTACTTGGGAGTGCCCGTCTACCTGCTCTGTCTATTGACCCTGTGTTATTATTTCAACGCATGAGTATTACTACTGTATTTGGCGACAAAATTGAAAAATATTTTTAATATGAATTGGCTCCCTTCCCGATGTCCTTATTCGATGATTTTGGAATGCGGAAATCACAAAAATCAGCTATTTATGATTGCTTTCAAAAGTAAACATTGATATTGACAATATAAATGCTACATATACTATATATGGAGGATATTTTATTGTACCGTGTTGCATGGGATCGAGAAGATACATTCAGCAACATCTCAGATAAATATGACCAGTATACACGTAGACATTTTGGTCAAAAAGTAACCGTAGTATATGATGGCTATACTGATTCTACAAAAAAAATATTAAAGCCGCAAAGCAACGTCGCCGTGTGACAAAAACATCGGCATCTTCTGATATTCTCTTTGACCAATTTATGACAGTCCCAACTAGTCAACAACAGTATCTGTCAAACACAATAAGTTCCGGCTCATTGCAATGCTCAAAGAAAAATTTACTACTGAGCATACTTTTTTTTTTTTAATGGCATTCGGCAACGGAGGCCATACAGCCAGCTCAATGTGTATTTTTTTCCAATGTATGGACGCCACAGGACGGACAGGATATTCACACAGACACACAACACTTAACATCCATGCCCGCGGCCGGATTCGAACCGGCGGCCTTCGGCACGCGGAGCTAGCACTCTAGCCCCTACGCTACCGAGGCCGGCGAGCATATTTTAGTCAAGCAAGCTGACAATGACCCTGAAGCACTTGCTGATGCACTTATCGTAGAAACTGTAGTAAATAAATTTAATCCAGTTGATTTAAATGTTGTTGTTGGTGAAGATATTGATCTGTTAGTATTACTTACCGCTCGCCGTCCAATTGAAAAAAAAATAAATCATTTACTTTTCAAAACCAGGCAAGGCTCAAAAACCTTCGGAAATGTTTTCAAGTACAAGTTGTTTATTGGCTTATCCTAAATGTAAATATCACATTTTATTTTTACATGCTATGACTGGCTGTGATACAACATCAACATTATTCTGGAGGGGTAAACAGACAGTTCTTAAATTATTTGAAAAACAAGATCTAATTGGATGAGCACAAGTTTTTGAGGATATGAACTATACTCCAGAAACTCTAATCACCAGCGGAATTCGCTTTCTTCTTTCTGTGTATGGAGTTCCAACAAAACTGACTTGCTTAGATAAGTTACGTTACTTATCTTTTGCAAAATATACACGTAATAAAAAACATTTGCAATTAGCTTGTCTTACTCCAACCTCGGCTTCCGCTCACCAAAATTTTATCGAGTGTATTACCAACCCAAGTATGTTTTTTTTTTTTTTTTTTTTTTTGGTTTCGGCGATTAAGCCATTCAGCCAGCTCAATGTGTTTTATGATATCTCTTCATGTGAATTTAGTTTCTCCAGTGCGTTTATGCTTCCTATGTATAGACACCACAGGACATTCACACAGACACACAACACTTAAACATCCATGCCCGCGGCCGGATTCGAACCGGCGACCTTCGGCACGTGGAGCTAGTGCTCTAGCCCCTACGCTACCAAGGCCGGCAAAGTATGGTTTGGTAATCAACTGGATCCAGAAGAATGGGGCTGGAAGCTAATTGATAATGTATTGGAAGCAATCTACACTCTACTTCCACCTGCACCATAAAAGCTCCTTAATACTATTTTTTATAACGGCAAAAAGGGGTGTAATTTAAAATGCGGCTGCCAAAAAGTGGGCTTATTTTGTTCAAAAGCATACCAGTTGTCAAGGCCAGTCGTTTTCATATGTTGAATCTCCAACAGAAGAAGATACTTACATCAACGACGAAACAACTGATGTATCACTCTTACAACAATTTACGTCTACTCCGGAGGATGTAGTAAAAAAAGAAGAGGAAGTTGAATGAGAAAACCTGACATTCCATTAAACCAGTGAATTAGACCGTGGATTAGACCTACCGGGATAACCACGCTAAAATAAATGCTCCAAGTACACTACCTTATAGGTGGCGTGGAAACGTGTGCATTTTATGGATAATACAACTTCAGTGAATTTTATAATGGCTTTTTTCTCAGAAATGGTAAATTTTAGGGAAAATAAAAAAATTGTAGATAATTGCACGATCGATAATTTTTGTGTGAGCTGTTTTTATCATAAAACTACCGTTTCGCTTAGAACTACGAAAAAAAAAAAAGAAAAAAAAAAAAAAAAAAAAAAGAAAAAAAAAACATTTTTTGCGAAGATTGACCTTGCACACACGGGATCGATGGGGACTTTTCACAATTTCATTACAATGATATCACTAACGTTCATGAAAACGGCCCGTGAGTCGATAAAACTACACCATCCTGATCATCCACAGGATCTCCCAATTCACGAGGTTCTAAATGACTTACCCACCACTCGTCTTAAATCCAGGAATCCGGTATGACAAGATGTATTTGACTTTGATGTCATGGAAAAATGGCGACAAAGCTGGAACTCCGCATCTGTAAAACATCCACAACTGGACTTCCAGGATTCCATCTAAATAGAGACCAATGGGCCAAACTAAATCGCCTAAGAACAGGCCATGCGAAATGCAAAGCCATGCTGTATAAGTGGGGTCTTCAGGATTCTCCTGCATGTGACTGCGATGCTCCTTCCCAGAGTGTGGAGCATATTATCAGGGAATGTCCTCTACGGAAGTATGATGGACCATTTGAAGATGATTTTGGAGCTTGTGAGGTCCCACTTCATCAGACATTTAAATAATAATATTAATAATAATAGTAATAATTTTACGAATTATGGAATATATGAATGTATTTATTTTTACAAGGTCGTACAGTATAGTAGTCTGTATAATAAGGGGTAAATTTAAGTTTTCGTAATATGTTTTGATATCTTGAAGTTGGCAGGCTGTATTTGTGTTGTTTTGTTTTATCCAAGGAGAAGCAGAAGATTGTTATATGTGAGATTTTATGTATGTATCACGGAGAACTGTAAATGTTTGAATTTGTTAAGTTGCGTCAATAAATGGCAGTTGATTTTATAGAGAGGTTTATGTAATTGAATTTAACCTGCGAGTTGATAGCAAAAAGAACGTGTGAGACGGTATTCTGGGGCCACACATATCGTCTGAACGTGCTATCGATTATAGATCAGATTGAGGAAGAGATCCTGGAAGGATTGGTGAGGCCAAACAGGATCTCTTTAATTATCGATTTACAAAGAGGATACCTCGCAAGCTACAAGTTCCTTCATAGAATGGCTGGAAGATCTGGCCATCAACTTCTGAACACTACCAACGTTCTTGTCATTGTTTATATTTATATGTATTATATTATTTGCTTAGCCATACGACAAATAAATAAATGAAAATTTTCAGCTTGTTGGGAATTTATGCAAGGGTAAATGTCTATTTTGACCGGACTATATGGGTTAATAAGAGAGATGCATGTTATAAATTTTTTTAAATGTTTAGGGTGCGTCCATTAATTACGTGAGATATAATCCGGAATTCTGGACCCCCCCCCCCCTTAATGAGATCTGGTGGGACCCCTCGCCTTATGATGGCGTGAGATCTTGAGGGGAAACCCTTCCTCCCTCTGCTGACCAACCTCGTAGTTTTTTTTATACTTTTTTTTTATTTATTTAGCTCTCCTGTTTCCCAGAGCGGTTTTACCCCCACCCTCCCTACAGTCGGTATCGGCGTCGTTTGTATACCTTTCTTTTCTAGCTCTACTGTTCCTGAAATTAAAATGATGACGTGAGATTTCCGTCGCCCCCCCCCCCCTCTGGTGAGATTTCGTCAGACCTCCACTCCCCAATTTCATCTCACATAATTAATGCGCGTCCCCTTACTGAGTGTTGAGAATAATTACTGAAAATGAGAATATCTTTAAAATACGAATTACAACTCAGTAATCTCTTTCTGTTAAAATATTTCACATTCTTCTTAATATTCACTCTAATATATTTTAAGATATTGAACTGCTGGTTTGCATTATTTTAAGTCCAAGATACTGTAATATAATAAATAGTTTCGTTACTTGTTATCAAATGTGCACTATCTAATCGGAAATTCAAACATAAAAATGCTAAAGAGAATTTCTTTAGAAAATGAACTGAGAATAATGAAATCTATTATTACCTAAAAAAAAAAAAAAAAAAAAAAAAAAAAAAAAAAAAAAAAATCTGTGATTTGGGGATCACATTACAATTCCACAATTCCCTGTAATATATCAGACACCTTGAAAAGTACTATTCATTTCCATATGACAAGTATTTTCATGATATTCAAAACGAAAGAATTTCGGGGTTGCCTATTCAAATTACCAAAAAATGAAAAAGTAAACATATTTCTATGAGCCTAAATGTAAACCGAAATATTCTTTTGAAATTCTAGTTTCTGTATGATTAATAATTATAGCAAAAAACCGTTTTTGGTGCAGTTCCCATTGCTCAATTAGCACTAGGGCTAATTATTTTGACTTTAATGTTTTGGAATAATTGTGATAATTCTGTATTAATGTAGAGCTTAAAATAAGTAATAAAACTGCATTGCGACACTTAGAAGAAAGATACAAATAATAATTATTATCTTGAGACTAGCGGTTAAATCGAAAATTTTATAAAAGTTGGAATTAAATATTCAGCATCTTTATCGTAGCTTAAAAGTAACGGTTAGATGTGAAATTTACAAATATATATATATAGTAATGTCTAAATTGCATAGTTTCTCGAAATTTCTTAATGTTGCTTCTCTTTCAGCAACAAACTTCAGTGAAAAACCTTCGATACAAAATTTATGGAAAAGGTGCTTAGATAAAAAAAATTAAAATAGACGGATTCATGCGTGTAAGTAATACGCCGTTTTGCGGAGGTACTGCTGCTGTGATTACTTTCTTTCCCTTGGATAACAAGACCACTTTGGGCTTCACTTAAAATTAGTCATCTTTTCTCCGGGAAACAGTGTATTTCTCTAGTCGAATTTATCACTCATATCAATAGTCTGACACTGTTTTTCTCTACCTTTTTCGATCCATGGAACGTTAAAATGTAAAATATAATTCTACAGACCACGAACTTAAATGAGTCAGAGCTTAATTCGCTGCCTACAGTCGCGATTCAGTTATTCAACTCTGACACACAACACTTAATTTCTTGTCACCTTCGTAAACAATACCTATCTTTAACAATCACACATTTAGTCAACAAATGTAGACACGTAATCAATTACCTTCAAAAGTCACAAATAAATACATACACGCTTACTTCTATGATGTAAAAAAGATAAAAAATTATCTCAATCCATTCCCGAGTGGTTTTTTTTTTTTTTTTTTTTTTTTTACGATTTCATTCCTCCCAGCTGAAGGCTGGGAGGTGGGCTGTTGGAGTCACAGGAGACTCTTTTCAGCCAAACTAATCTCTACGGGGAGGGAAGGGGAATGGAAGGTCGGCCGTGTAGCCCAGTCAATAAAGGTTTTGTGTCGGAACTCTTTCTGGTAAAGCTGATTTTTTCAAGGGTGATAGACCTCGATGAGAGGATTATTTTCTGAAAAGTCCCCGAAAATTCCAATGGAGCTTCCCTCCCTACCCCCCCTTTAAGTTTAAAAATGTAGAGTTTTACGCAATCGCATACAACTTTTTAACCAAACGTTTGTTAAGGTTATATTACTTACAGTTTTATTCCCTGATAAATATTCTACAACTTTTATAATAACATAATTTATGATAAGTGCAGCAGTTTTCCCGTAAATTAACGAATTGTTGTAAAAAAACAATATTTTTTTGCCACCTATCTACGTTTTTGCAAAACCATACTTTTATTCTTCGCCAAATGAAAAAATGCTTCCAATAAAAGTTGTAGCATATATATTCCTGAGTACATCGGTGTATAAACATATACAGTTATGTGTATTAGGCCTACTCTACTAGTAACATAGAAAACAGTAGCTGGGTTTTGAGCGCGTGAGCGCTCGGGAGTCGGCGGGCGTAGGCGAAAGGCGCCTTATCCTCATATGCCTATTCAATTAGTTAATACTGTAATTATAACATCTATTTTTAACACTTATACTCGTACTAGCCCATAGTGTGTCGACCTTTAATTTGTAATTTAGTAAATACTAGCTGGTACCCACGACTTCGTTCGTGATTGTAAAGAATTCATATTGACAGCTATAGACATCTAACCACCCTAGTGCACGATGGGAGAATCGATACTATTACCACACACAAATACCAGTCTTCTGCGCTATGTAGTTCCGGCAGCAAGGTAAAATTAACGGATACACACAAAGTCTTTGAATGAAACACGAAAATATTTATGATCGACCAATTTCAAACACCATATCTCACACACTCCCACAGTTACCGAATTTCGGCCAACGTTGTGATCGATGGGTAGACTCTGTGTTACTACCACACACAAACGCCAGTGATCTGCGATTGATAGTTTTCACTTAAAATGTGATACACCGTGACACATGCGTCTTTGGCAGAAATATGAAATTGCCGCAGGTCGACCATTTTCATCCCCCATATCTTCCACACCCCCATAGCTACAGACATCTAACAACCATAGTGCACGACAACAGACACGATTCTAATACCACACATAAACACCAATGCTCTATGCTATGTAGTCGTGGTAGAAAAGTGAAATCTGCGGACACACATGCCTTTCGTCGAAATACGAAAATATCCTTGGTCGGCCACTTACAACCACCATATCTACCACAGTACTACAGTTTCTGAAATTCGGCCGCTGTTGTGATCGAAAGGATGACTCTGTGCTACTACTACACACAAACGCCAGTTATCTGTGATCAATAGTTTTCGCTGAAAAGTGATACACCATGACACTTTTGTCTTTGGCAGAAGTATGAAATTGCCACAGATCGACCATTTTCAACCCCCATTTCTCCCACACCCCCATAGCTACCGACATCTAACAACCATAGTGCACTACATGAGATACGATTCTACTACCAAACACAAACACCAATGCTCTATGCTATGTAGTTGTGGTAGAAAAGCTGACATATGCGGAGACAGTCGAAATACGAAAATATCCTTGGTCGGCCACTTACAACCACCATATCTACCACAGTACCACAGTTTCCTGAAATTCGGCCGCTGTTGTGATCGAAAGGTAACTCTGTGCTACTACTACACACAAACGCCAATTATCTGTGATCTACATTTTTCGCTGAAAAGTGATACACCATGACACTTTTGTCTTTGGCAGAAGTATGTAATTGCCACAGGTCGACCACTTTCAACCCCCATTTCTCCAACACGCTCATAGCTACCGACATCTAACAACCATAGTGCAGTACATGAGATACGATTCTACTACCAAACACAAACACCAATGCTCTATGCTATGTAGTTGTGGCAGAAAAGCAACATATGCGGAGACAGTCGAAATACGAAAATATCCTTGGTCGGCCACTTACAACCACCATATCTACCACAGTACCTACAGTTTCTGAAATTCGGCCTCTGTTGTGATCGAAAGGTGACTCTGTGCTACTACTACACACAAACGCCAGTTATCTGTGATCTACAGTTTTCGCTGAAAAGTGATACACCATGACACTTTTGTCTTTGGCAGAAGTATGAAATTGCCACAGGTCGACCACTTTCAACCCCCATTTCTCCCACACCCCCATAGATACCGACATCTAACAACCATAGTGCACTACATGAGATACGATTCTACTACCAAACACAAACACCAATGCTCTATGCTATGTAGTTGTGGTAGAAAAGCGACATATGCGGAGACAGTCGAAATACGAAAATATCCTTGGTCGGCCACTTACAACCACCATATCTACCACAATACCATAGTTTCTGAAATTCGGCCGCAGTTGTGATCGAAAGGTGACTCTGTGCTACTACTACACACAAACGCCAGTTATCTGTGATCTATAGTTTTCGCTGAAAAGTGATACACCATGACACTTTTGTCTTTGGCAGAAGTATGAAATTGCCACAGGTCGACCACTTTCAACCCCCATTTCTCCCACACCCCCATAGCTACCGACATCTAACAACCATAGTGCACTACATGAGATACGATTCTACTACCAAACACAAACACCAATGCTCTATGCTATGTAGTTGTGGTAGAAAAGCGACATATGCGGAGACAGTCGAAATACGAAAATATCCTTGGTCGGCCACTTACAACCACCATATCTACCACAGTACCACAGTTCCTGAAATTCGGCCGCTGTTGTGATCGAAAGGTAACTCTGTGCTACTACTACACACAAACGCCAATTATCTGTGATCTACATTTTTCGCTGAAAAGTGATACACCATGACACTTTTGTCTTTGGCAGAAATATGTAATTGCCACAGGTCGACCACTTTCAACCCCCATTTCTCCAACACGCTCATAGCTACCGACATCTAACAACCATAGTGCAGTACATGAGATACGATTCTACTACCAAACACAAACACCAATGCTCTATGCTATGTAGTTGTGGCAGAAAAGCAACATATGCGGAGACAGTCGAAATACGAAAATATCCTTGGTCGGCCACTTACAACCACCATATCTACCACAGTACTACATTTTCTGAAATTCGGCCTCTGTTGTGATCGAAAGGAGACTCTGTGCTACTACTACACACAAACGCCAGTTATCTGTGATCTATAGTTTTCGCTGAAAAGTGATACACCATGACACTTTTGTCTTTGGCAGAAGTATGAAATTGCCACAGGTCGACCACTTTCAACCCCCATTTCTCCCACACCCCCATAGCTACCGACATCTAACAACCATAGTGCACGACAGGAAAGACGATTCTACTACCACATACAAACACCAAAGGTCTATGTTATGTAGTTGTGGCAGGAAAGAGAAGTATACGGAGATACGAATTTTTGGTCGAAATATGAAAACGCCCTGCACTGACCAACTTTAATCATTATATCTCCCACATCCCCACAGCTATCGTCATTCGGCCAACGTTGTGCATGACAGGAAACTCCATGCTACTTCCACCCACAAACATCAGTGATCTGTGCTAGGTAGTGGTGGCTGAAAAGTGAAATATAGGAAAAAACACGTCTATTTTTATATATATATAAGATTTGTGTATAATCAAAATAACATTAGAGTGATATGAGAAGTAAAATTTGTTTTTCTGATTGTAACATATTTGAATTAAAGATTTTAATTTAATTCATAATTAATTATTGTACACATTAGTATGCCAGTTTTGGTTCGGGGGATTTAACATACCCTTGTTATATCAGGCCATTCCATTATCCACCACCAATGGACCCGCCGTGTCCCGGACTGGCTAAACCGGCAGCTGTTTTAAATTACTTGTGTTTTAAAACAGCATCATGGACCTCCCACCCACCACAGATATTATATACACCGATTTAATATTTACAAGTCATGATTATTGTAACTCATAAAACTTATTTTATGTTTAGAAGCATGTCTCTTTGATAACGGTTACATATTAATCTGTATGAGGAAATTCATCTTCTTCTTCTGAATACAGGTGTGAATTTAGGCAAGATAAGCCACTACAGTGTTCACACATTGCAGTGCAACTCAGGTTCACTTTTCTACATCCACAGTATTGTCCGCATCCTTGTTTACAAGAACATGACACTAAGTACAGCAGTTCGTTTGGAGCAAATGGCTTCGAAGTAGGAATTGGTTTCAATGTTCTTTTGGTACCTCTCATTTCTTTCACGTTTTCAATTTTCCAACCCCAGTTTGTAGCATCAAGAGTATTACCTAACCACTTTTGAACTTGCAAAAATACTCTCAGCGAATGTTCACGGCATGCCTCAGACGTTGGAGGTAATGTTGCTAGATGAAAATTTGATCTAAGGGAACTTTTCTTTGTTACTGTCAAGAACTTGTAGTAACGGGCTTCATTCAGATTTGAATATTTCTCTAACCCATAAAAACATAAAACAAATTTCTCACCAGCAATCAAAAGGTCCTCTCTTGTTGTAGAATCATCCAAAAACTTCCTCGCTGTATTCTGCATATCAGGTTTCGATCTGAGCAATTCTATCGCTTTTAATTTGCCCATTACATACATGCTGGATGTGGTATCACATCCGGTCATAGCGTGACAAAACAGAAGTAACTGACGTTGATCTCCAAACTTTTCTATGAGTGGCGATTCTGTAGTACACTGTTAATGGAACTGCACCCCCTATCTCTTTATAGAAGTATATACAAGTACTTTCAGGAGCCAGTGCCGCAAGTAATACTATTAAGTCGGTATCGGTTCCAACGACAAATACCTTACAGTCACTTCTCTGCTGTTGAATTGCTGTCATAACAATGTGCACATCAGCATCATCTTCCGCTGTAACAACTTGTAGTCCTCGTTTTCTGAATTCAGATGCCAAAGCTAGTACCAGTTTTCTCTTGTTACTAGTATTTCCTAAAAACTCCTCTTTTCCAGTAACACAAATTGTGTTTTCATCAAATACTATGTCAGGTGAAGATCTTTTGGCTGCTCTTCTGTTTTGCTCTTCATTTTTCGTTGTTGGCTCGTCTGGATAACCATCAAATACTACAATTGAAATAGCCAAATTAGCCAAACTGAACTGACACTTTGTTTATGTCTGCGTATAGTCTAGGAGAGATCCCGCGCCTCGCCAGTGGTGCCAACTTCATAGTTTCGTCATTACGGCTCCAACAATTACTTTAAAGCTTCAGTTAAGTAGTATTCTTGGTGATCGTTATTACTTAAAGTTTGAATTTTGTTGAACGTGCTGTTTTATAAAATGTGTATGGAAGTGGTGGGATGTACTTAAAATGTATGCTAAAAGTAATGAAATATAGGGACTAATAAAGATTTTCCTACATTAGCAACTATCCCTGACACGTTAGATCAAACGAACGCTGTTAAATGCATTAAAAATTATTTCTGGACATTATAGCACCTTTATTCTTCCTCTTACACAACGGGCGCGGCCGGCTCACGCTGCCCGCCGACTCCCGGGCGCTCACGCGCTCAAAACCCAGTTACTGTTTTCTATGTTACTAGTAGAGTAATACACATAACTGTATATGTTTATACACCGATGTACTCAGGAATATATGAGCTACAACTTTCATTCGAAGCATTTTTTTCATTTGGTGACGAATAAAAATATGGTTTTGCAAAAACGTAGATAGGTGGCAAAAAAATATTGTTTTTTTACATTTCCTTAATTTACGGGAAAACTGCTGCACATATCATAAATTATGTTATTATAAAAGTTGTAGAATATTTATCAGGGAATAAAACTGTAAGTAATATAACCTTAATAAACTTTTGGTTAAAAAGTTATATGCGATTGCGTAAAACTCTACATTTTAAACTTAAAGGGGGGGGTAGGGGGGGGAAGCTCCATTGGAATTTTCAGGGACTTTTGAAAAAATGTCTCTCTAATAGTGATCTACTACTGGGAGAAAATTCAGCTTTACCAGAGAAAGTTCCGACATTCACTGTTTTTGGCCCTTTATTGACTGGGCTAGTGGCCTTGTAGGGAACCATCCCAACATTCGCCTAGAGTGGTTGAGGAAAACCACGGAAAACCTCAACCAGGATGGCCGAACGACGTTTGACCCTCGTCCTCCCGAATGATAGGTAGGAGGCCGAAAATGGCCTCCTCCCATCTCGGTCTTCCCGAGTAAACAAACAGCCACGCCATTTACTGCCAGTTAATCACAAGCAGAGTATTTTGAAGTGTGTTGTCTTTCGACATTTACTTCAACATAATCTAGAAGGAGCAACACTTTGCTTTTGGTATGGCTTATCGTTGGCGTTCTTAGTTTAGAATAGCGAGTGGTCTTTTATGACGGTCAATACCTGTAACGTATTGCCCGAGCGAGTTGACTTCCGGGTTCCTGGTCTTCTGGGCGCGCTCGTAGATTAGAACGTCGCGGACAGCTGTCTGAAGCGATCCGTCAGCAGTGGGATGTTAGTAGTCTCGTGCAGAACAGCAGTCGGGAATCTGCTCGGTAAGTGGAGGGCCCGTTTTAGTGCCCTGTTCTGTATCACCTGAAGGCGCCGAAGGTGCGAAGCGGCCGCATAGCCCCATACGGGACAAGCGTATTCCATAATTGGTCTTACCAGGGTGATATAGATGTTTACTCCCGTGGTGGGCTTCAAAAGGCTATTCCTGTTCAGCACAGGGTATAGAGCGTGTAATCTAGCACTTGCCCTTCTCCTGATATCTTGAATATGGGATCGCCAAGTCAGTCGCCGGTCTAGAGTGACTCCTAGGTACTTGACTTCGTTTTCCCACGGATCGTCTCGTTGTGAAGTCGAAGGGGTGGAAGGTTTTGAGTGCGTCTCTTACTGATTATGATGGCTTGAGTTTTTGTGGCGTTGATGGTTATCCTCCACCGTTTCACCCAGTCCTCAGTTGATCGAAGGACTTCTTGCAGACGCCTAGTTGCTAGGGCACAGCTTCTGCTTGCCGTACAGTATGCCGTGTCATCGGCATAGGTGGCGGTAAGAACTCTGGGAGCGGTAGGCACGTCAGCGGTGAAAAGCGCATAGAGCACTGGTCCCAGTACAGAGCCCTGCGGTACCCCAGCAAGGATTCGCCTCATACTTGAAGTGGCCTCGCCTACACGAACGCAAAAGGTGCGGCCAGTGAGATATGACATAAGGAGCTTTACTAGTCTGCCTGAGAAGCCTTGTTCGTATAATTTGAGTAGCAGACCCGTATGCCACACAGAGTCGAATGCTCTGGCGATATCCAAAAGCACCAGGCCACAGTATTGTTTTTCGTTGAATGCTCTTGTCGCTGCTTCAACCACCCTCATGAGCTGTTGCGTGGTGGAGTGATTGCGGCGAAAGCCGAGCTGGTGATGGGGGATAATCTCGTTCCGTTCGATGTAATGATTTAGCCTCTTGAGCAATAACCGCTCAAAGACTTTGCTTATAGATGGCAGGACACTTATTGGCCGGTAACTTTCAGGTAGGTGCGGGTCCTTCCCGCTTTTGTGTATTGCCACAACTTCAGCATGTTTCCAGCATTGGGGGAATTGCTGAGTGCGAAGAATGTTGTTAAATATTCCTGCCAAGTAAGTTGACGCTTGCGGTGGTAGATTCTTGAGACAGCTATTGAAGACACGATCATGACCAGGTGCTTTATCTGGGTTAAGTGTGGCTAGGCAGCTCGCAACCTCTTCCAGAGTGATGGTATCAATTTCTTCCTCGTCGTCCCCTTCCTCAGCCTGCAGATAGGTGTTTAGGCAGCGATGTACCTCTTCTACTTGCAACTGGTCCTCCACTTCCGATGGCTGAAAGTCCCTCTCGAAGGAATCTGCTAGGGCGTTTGCCTTGTCAGTTGGGCGATAGACTGGGCCCCGTTCGCCGTGTATGGGCGGGAGTCGAGATCGCTGCCTAGTGAATTTCTTTGTCTCTGCCCACAGCGTCCCATCACCTGGGATCAGCATCGAAGCACGAGCCTCCCATTCTCTGCTCCGGTGCTCTGCCAGCGATACCTTCAATTCTCTCTGGACTCGGTTTAGCAGTCTTCGCGTGTCGGCGTTCCTCGTCAACTTCCACTCCTTAGCTATTCGGTTTTTGTGCCGAATAGCCGCTAGCAGGTGGGGTGGGAGCTGGCGTGAAGTGTTCTTGGTGAGGCACCTCTTCGGAGTCGTCGCTGCTGATGCCTCCTTGACAGTGTGCTCAAAGAAGGACAGAGCATAGTCTATATCCTCTGCCGGGCGGTCCGGTAGTGCTGCTGAGACTATCTGACGGTATCTGCCCCAATCGGTTTTCCTGAATTCCGGCTTTTGTTGTGCATTTAGGATTAGGTCGGACTCTAGCTCCACGATGACTGGACAATGGTCAGAGGACAGCCTTTTAAGCGTGGATGCCGCGACGAATCCGGTGATTCCTTTAGTGACTGCCACGTCGAGAACATCCGGACGTCCGCGGTGAGCTGGGTAATAGGTGGGTTCTTCGGGTCCCCACACACACATATTGTGTCTGTTGGCGACTCTCCGTAGTATGTTACCTGAAGGGTTATTAACTCTGCTGTTCCAGTCTGTGTGTTTGGCGTTGAGATCACCTCCGATGAACAGCTTGCCTCTGATGTTTGCCAAGGTATTAAAATCAGCCTCTGCTGTTTTCCTTCTAGGAGGCCGATAGGCAGAAACTACGGTCAGTGGTCCTCTTGTCGTGGCCACTTCAATGCCGACAGCTTCAATGTACTGCAGGGGCGGAATGTAGATCTCATGATGTGGAATGCTTCTCTTGACATAGATAGCCACGCCACCTTTTGCAGTTGGACGATCATATCTGTAACAGCAGTAGTTGGCCACTGAGGCTTTCAGTCCCGGTTTTAGGTGGGTTTCGGTGACAAGACATAGATCTATGTCTTGTTCCCTAATGAACTGCCGGAATTCCACGGTCTGTCCATGAATGCCATTGGCATTCCATATGCAGAAAGAGAGGCTATTGAATTGGGGTCGTATATCCATGATGAATATTACAACTGCATTTGGGAGTAGCTAAAGCTGTCTTCACTGCAGAGCAGATGTCCGTGGTCATCTGGTCTAGCCGCTTGGTTAGACTGGCCAACATATTTAGGACAGTCTCCAATATTTTACTCAGTCCTTCAGATTCCGCCGGAACTGGAGCAGCTGAGGGAGGCCAATGTCGTGGTTGGTTGTTAAACAGATCTTCTGTGCAGGAGCTCTGCGGGTTTTTATGTTCTTGTTGGTCGACCAGATTGGAGTCAGAAGTTGCAGCAGTGGCCGACTGTGGACCCGCAACTTCCGAAAAGAGGCGACCGTCAGTCTCACTGGATTTTCTGTGTTTCTGGTACTTTGGATGCTTCCTAGTGGGCTTCGTCTGTTCTTTGCCAGTCGGCGGAGAGGAAGTATTTGTTTGTTGATGCTGGATAGTGGAGACGTTCTGTAAATTTTCTGCCGGTGGCTGTAGATCCTTCTTGCGATGTTGTTTAGCGGTATCACTATTGGCTGGTAGGCCTCTCTGTCGATCTCGTGCCTTCTTGTACACTGGACAGCCTCTATAGGAAGCAACATGGCCGCCCCCACAGTTCAAGCACTTAGCTGCGTCGTGTCCTTTTCTCAACGTGCACTGTTTTGTTTCATGTGAGCCGGCACACTTAACACAAGCGGGAGGCATTTTACAGTGCTTGGCTACATGACCAAAACGTTGACAATTAAAACACTGAGCGGGTCCAGCGGTAGCTCTCAGTTTTTCCGTTTGAATCTTTAGGTGGCAGATCCTCTCCACCTTAAAGATGGGCCTATTCTCAGGGATGTCAGGAAGAACGACAAGGAAGAGAGGAATGACCTCATTGCTTCCTGGGCGACGCAGCTGAACCACTATCTGGACATTGAAGCCTATATCGTTTAGCTGGAGTTTGATGTCGTCAGTGGCCATAGTCCGGGGAATCCCACGGAGTACCACCTTTAGAAGTGGCACTGCTCCAATCGGAAAGGTATAGTAAGGAATATTGCTAGCTTGCAACATCTCGGTGGCTGCTGTGAAGTCTTCAACGGTTGTAAATGTGAATTTTATTTTGTCCCCTCCAGCCGATTTGGCTGAGAAAGGGTTTTTCACGATTTCACCCACTTTGTCGTGCAGAGTTTTATAATTCTCTTCAAACTGCACAACAATTGGCGGGATATGCGCACTTCTGGTAATCTCTGATGAATCGTCCTGAATTGGTTCGAAAGGATTGGTTGTTTCCATCCATTCTGGGTCAAGCGTTGGTGGTGGCCTCGCTGTACGGCGAGGGAAGATAAAGCCCTCGTCACCTGGTTCCACACTTTTCTGGTAAGTGTGATTATCCTCATTGCTCTTGGGACCCTGGGAACGACGCCCTCTTACTCTATTCCGCCCGGAGACCGAGGCTGCAGTATTGTCGGTGGCTTCCATGGTCTTCTTATTTTGTGCCTTAGCTTTCTTTGGTTTCTTGGCTGTACCTAGTTTCGACACTGCTAGACTGACTCCACTAGATTTGCTCACCTCATTGTTTCTGTAGTTGACGGCACGTGGCTGTTTATTGTATGTCCTCTCTGGTGGAGTAGTGGGACGCTTTCTTGGTGTTAATTCTTTACTCACCGAGTACACATCACCGTGTATACGCTGAATGTTAAACACAGCGGCTGGTGTAGCGTCTTCATCCATTGCCATATCCTTATCCGTCGTCGCACTTGTCACAACGACCGCCGGCATTGAGACGCTCGACGCGCGCGGCGCGGAAGTGCAAGGCAGCCTTTCCTCGTCACCCATCTGTGCGGCTCCTCTGGTCACGTAGTGATGGGTGGCCGAGCTTACTTTTATCGAGTTATTCAACTTCGACACGACACGTAATTTCTTGTCACTTTCGAAAACAATAACTATCTATAACAATCACACGTCCAGTCAAAATGTACACACGTAATAATCACCAATTGTCACATGCGATAATAATTCTCACATCACATTATCCGTTCACATTCAACCGGATAATATACTCTACTATTCTGACACATACTAATCACGAGTCTTCCCGAGTGGCTTTTACATACATTTATATACTTAGCTAAAACCATTTTAACTGCGAGAAACAAATTAGTTTCCTTGATGGCGACTTGCGCAAAAACAACTGTAATGAATATTATTATCGGCATATGCCGCGGTCCCTTAAGGACCTCATAATACGTTCATTTTCATTAACTTGTCCCTCAAGCGAACGCAGCTGACTTTAAGGTCGACTGAAAACTTATGTAGCGAATAGACTTTTACAGTAACAATTCAGTCACATCCTCATATCCTGGACCGAGCGGGGCGGTGTAACGGTTAGCGTTCTCGCCTCGCATCCAGATTTGGGTTTTCCATGGTTTCCCCAAATCACTCCAGGCAAATGCCGGGATGCTTCCTTCGAGGCCATGGCCAAATTCCTTCCCATTCCTTGCCCCCATCCTTGCCCCCCATCCTTTCCCGTCTCTAAAGACCTCGATGTTAAAAAAACAAACGTAAAGCAATTAAAAAAAAAAAAAAAAAAAAAAAAAAAAAAAAAAAAAAAAACATATCCTGGAAACACAATGCCTTTTAGTATGATTGGCTTGTGGTATTATACAGCACGAGTATGATATCCATTTTATGCGAACGATTTTTACTAACTTATTTTTTGTTATCTTTAATTCAGCTAGAATAAAAATTTTAATATTCTGCTGCGGACTACTTGTCCCATCTTTGCAGACCGCATGTTGAGAAACGCTTGTCTAACGTATTTAAACAAAACACATACTGAAAGTATTTCTATATCTTCAGAGTACCATAAAACCTGAGGGTCGATTGAATGTTGGAATTTAGAGAATTTGTTAGGTTTCTTTTTCCCGTAATATTGATAAAAAATCAAAATCTTGAATAAATTGAAATCTCATTACGGTGAAACACAGTCATATGTCCAACTCTTTGTCTGACTCTATTGTTGCGCAGGTCATCCTGCTCTTCTGACTCGGTCCATTGCGCCAGGAAGCTATACAGTAGGCTACGTGCGGTAGTATACACCCGTAGAATCCATGGGCGGTCCAAACAATGGACATATGCCACCCACGCCACACTACAGTCTAGAGACACCGGAAATAATCCCGCGTACAGTGGAGTCAGCACCTCCGGCATTGCGCGTGACCAAAAGGCTGCCGCCTCAACACAACTCAACACAATGTCGGGTAGTATGAATCGCGTACACAGATCAGAAACAATGGCACGAGGTTCAGCCGACTGATTTTACGTCACATTAAGAGATATAGCTTCCATAAACTAAATGGCTTGACTCGGGGGGGGGGGGGGGAGGTGTTGGGTAGAAGGCTACGCTGGGCTACGTAGGGGGGGGGGGGGAGGACTCCGAGTCAAGTCACACAGCTTTTCATTCATATTATTTTTCGCAGTTAAAATAAGGGGCCATCCACAAATTACGTCACACGAATTTCATGATTTTTGGACCCCTCCCTTCCCCCATGTCACAGGTTGTCACATTTGTGGGACCCCCTCCCCTGGTGTGACGTCACATATTTTTAAATTTTAAATTTATAAATTAAAACAGCACCTAAAAAATGAATTATGTATTTCTAGTTAAAAAATCATATCAACAATAAATCAAACATTTAAAAAAATATTTTAAAAAAACCATAAAAATCGAATTAATGATAAAAAAATTGAGTCAACATGTGTCCATGGATTTTGAACCCATTCCTTGATACTGTTTATTATTGGCATAATAGTCACTTCATTCTTGATTTCGATGGTGTTGGGAACATTCGATGTGTCAACATCATCTTCATCTTCCGCCACGAGCCAAAAAGTGAGACAAATTATGCATGTGATGTCACAAAGTTTATGACACGTCCCCCTCGTTGTCACACGATGTCATACTTCGTTGACCCCCTCCCCCCCTCAAGGTGTGACGTAATTTATGGATACAGAGCACCACAGAATTGTATGTGGATATTTATTACTGTCTTTTAATTATCTCCGTGTGTAATTTAGATATGCTATATACTAACAGTGCTGATCATGCTTGTTACGTGAAGTCATAGCGTTTGGTTACACGCGGCTGACACAATTTAACGGATCGACACTCGAAGGCGCATTACGATTCTGTCGTACCTAGACTCAATTTATATATTTTTTTTTTTTACGTCAAGATCATTAGAGGCTGGATGGGATTGGGAAAAGGAACGGGGAAGAATTTGGCCATGGCCCTTTGAAGGAAGCGTCCCGGCATTCGCCTGGAGTGATTTGGGGAAACCATGTAAAACCCAAATCTTGATTCCCCGATGAGGATTCGAACCGACGTCCTCCCGAATTCGAGGCCAGGGCGTTAACCGCTCACCCACCACCCTCGGCACTCCTAGACTCAAATTCGCTTACAGATGTCACCAGGAATTTTCCAAAGCAGTGACAGTTCGTATTGTTTTGATGGTTTGAAATAAAGCTGTTTTATTAGAATCGCCGGAATGTGATCACACTGCTCGCTGTTAAAATAATAGTAATTTTTTTCTGTCAAGTGAATGAATTCGAAGTTCACAAGTGTGAAGTGGCGTTGTAATATAAACTTACGAGGCTTATCAAAATTGTTTTTCTAGCGAGTTTTTATTATTCAATGAGTTATAGAAAAATTTTAAGCAGATCAAAGAATCAGTCCCTGGTAATGCAGAAAGACAGATGGCAGCAAAAGACAACTTAAAATTCAGCTCTTTTTGGATTTTATGCGCGGCAGGTGTAATTTGTTCTATTTCTTCAATTAATGAACCTTGATGACTGAGATAAGGAGAATATTTTTAGTAACACCTCAGGAAGAAAATGATTCCTGACTGTACCTGAGACAGAATATTCATTCAGAATATTTGTAATTATAGAAAAGTACATAACGCTTCTGGACTCCAGTAGTAGCCGAACCTAGTCTATGTTATAAATTCGGACAGACCATTTTCTTTCTCCCCAGTTACAATGTTACAGCATGTATGAAGAAGACATTGAATAGTGTTTGCTATACGCAATGAGTTGCTTTTGATCCTTATGTGCTCAAAAATAACTACCAACTTTTCAATTATGAGATGAGTGGTAAATAAGGTAAAAGCCATTGGACTGGACGAAAAAGGGATTTGCTGGGTAGAAGAATTCTTAAAAGGTAGAAAGCAAGACGTTTGCGTTAAGTAAGGAAATGCACTGTTGAAGAAGTGGGAGGGAAAATGGGAGCACCACTGGGTAGAGTATTGGGACCATTGCTTTTCGTCAGTCAAATGAATCATTCTGTTATTGGTTTAAGGCCTGAAGTTAGGTTATTTGCAGATGATATAATGTCATATTAGGATCAAAACTAGAGAAAACTGTGAACAGTTGCAGGATGACCTGTACCGGGTATCTAGCTGGTCAGGTCAACAAGGGATGAAAACAAATGCAAACAAGAGAACTCAGATAAAAAATTAAAGGACGATTATGATTATAGGTTGGGGAAGGATTTACCTGATGACGACTTGAAATGTAAATATCTTGGCGTAACATTTGGTAATAAACTCATCTGGGAAGGAAAGGTTTCAAAATCCTTCACTTATTGAAGAGAGTGATCAGCGCTTCTACAAGAAAAGTGTGGGAATTGGGTTACAAAACTTTGGTCAGACGATGCTTGAATATGGTGGTGTAGTATGGGATCACTTTGGGTAACAAGGTGCAAAGAAGGGCTGCTAAATTTGTCTCTAGAAATGACCGCAAAACACAATCACTAACTGATATGATAAATGAGTCTTGGGATTTATTGGGAGACTGGAAGAGGGTGAAGAGCGTGCTGGGAGGGTACTGGGTGTATATTGGTGATTAGAGGTGGAAAGAAATTGGTGAATGAATTAAGAGTAATGCATGAAAAGGAAAATATTACCATGACCACAAGCTGGTTGTCGATTTCAGGCATTAGGAAGAGAGAAAATATTCTTTTTTTTTACGTAAAGGAGTTGGGGAATGGAATAAATTGACAAGGAAAGGGATGAATAATTTACCAAAAATGTTAAAGTAATTTAAAATTAAAATTGGTGGAGGGTGAAAGTAAGAAGGGGGGGGGGGGGTACAAGAAAGGGTAAAAATGGATGTTTAGGGAAATTGCCACCGGAGCGTGCGCTTCGTCGCAATTAAATTAAACACAATACAATTATTTTACTGGATGAACATAATTGTTTTGAAAATTAAGTTTAGGGTAAAACAGAGATGAGTTACTCGCTCTGTAGGAGAAATACAGTTCCGATGGAAGGCGGGTTCGGAAGAAAAGGTTCTGACGTCAGGAGATCTGATACAGCACTTTCCACAACAGTAGTCATATCTTTGCGTCAATCGAAGTTGGCTAATAGACGGAAATGGGGTATTCCAGCCACAGGAAAGGTTCTTAGTCCTACACTGTATATTTGTCCTCTATCTTTAGGGTTTAAGACTAAAGAAAATGTGTGTTAGTTCTTCGATACGCAAAATCAACATCCGTGCATGATAGTGCCATCAAGTCGGAAGCCGCGAGTTTGAATAGCAGCTCAAAACGAAGTAATATTTTCACGCTATTTTGTAATGGCATGTTTTGTCAACTACATGTTTAGTACTGACTGTGTACTTAAAGTTGTTTACATCTGTCAGGTTATCAAAGCTCCTAATTGCTTTCGTAAGAAAGATTGATTAGAATAAATCCATCGCAAAGGCGAAAGGAAGGATGTTGTCGCTTGTTGATACGTAATGTAAACTGTAAAGACGTTGATGATTATGGAACCTCCTGATGAAACGTCTTCTTTATGGCCCATTATTCTTGTCCGTATTTGCCTTTCCGAAAATTCTGCAACTATGCATCAGTTAATAATTTTTATATACATGTAAATTCTAACAAGCAATCAATAAAAAATTCGTTTGTTTTCTTGCAATATTATTGTTGCTAAAATAGCATATGACATAATAACAGATGACGTAATGTTATATAAAAGGATCAAAACAGTAGAAGACAGCTGCGGGGTGCTCTAGATACGATAACTAGCTGGGTGAGTCAACATGGGATGAAGATAAATACAAAGAAGAGCCAGCTTATTAGGTACACAGATAAAAAGCTAAAGGTTGATTATGATTATAAAGTGGGGAAGGAGCTACTTATTGACGACCCGAAATGTAAATACCTAGGAATAACATTTGATGGCAGACTTAACTGGGCAGGACACATTGGACAGGTAGTAGGAAAAGGGTTCAAAATCCTTCACCTGTTGGATAGAGGATGATGGGATGCACTAGAGAAGTAAGGGAACTGCGGTACAAATCTCTGATCAAACCACTGCTGGAATATGGAATAGTATGGGACCCACATTTTGGGTATGAAATACAGGAGGGAGTGCAGAGAAGGGCTGCCAGATTTGTCTTTGGAAACTAACCCAAAACACAATCGGTGACTAATATGATAAAGGAACTGGAGTGGGATTCATTGAGGATAGAAGGAGTCATGGGAGTGTACAAGGCCTATATTGGTGATGAAGCATGGAAAAATATTGGTGGTAAAATTAAGAGAGGTGCTTTGAAGACGACCATGACCACAAGTTGACACTTGATTTCAGGCATAAGGGTGTGGGAAAATTTTCTTTCGTAGGAAAGGGTGTAAGAGATTGGAATAAATTGCCAAGAGAATTGATAAATAATTTAGCAAAAATACTTAAATAATTTAAAGTAAAAATTAGTCGAGGGCAAAAGTAGGATGTAAGAGGAAAGGAAAAAGAGGGGTGTGTAAAGAGATTGTCATCGGAGCGTGTACTGCATCGCAATTTTATCAATTATTATTATTATTATTATTATTATTATTATTATTACTTCGCTCCGTGTATGACCGTAAACTCATGAAGCTGAAAACAATATCTCGACTTTTAATATTACTACAGTAGACAATCATTTACATTACGACACTAGCCGACTATTTACTTTATTTGTTCCTTAAATTTTACTGTTTGGTTGACTTTAAAATGTAGTACAGAGTGATGAAATCAAAAATCGTGGATTATTTACCCAGATTGTTAACGTAACTAATGAAGATTTTGTTAACAATCAACCACACACAAATCTGAAGTTGTGGAACCCATAAATTTTTTTTTTACAGGCCTATAAATATCTGGCTGCTACCGCTAAGAAACGAAAAGACAATAACAGGACAAAGGGCGCAATCAAAAGAATTCCGTATCAATCGACATAGAATACATTATTTCTGGAAAACGGTTTCAGTGGACATCTGTTAACAAATGAGAGAACATGCCTTCTTCACGGTAGTAACAAGCAGACAATAGACTAGTTGTGTGTCTGGCCGTTAAAAACAGGTGCTGCCAAATAGCAGAGCCGAACACACAAGTTTAAATCGCATCTTCAGGCAGACACTTAATGATTACTCGGTCGTTTCTTTAATTTATTTCTCTTAAGTGAAGCCGATAAACGGGCAAATCTTTTGATTTTATTTGCGTCCACATTATTATCTCTGGCATTCTTGTCGTAATTTTCTGTGAACTGTATTTTTACGTCGATGATTTTAAATAAATCTATAATAGAATCACTCCCCGTCTTAAAAGTATTGAGATCTCATGATTTGTCAAATCGAATTCGTACAGAATTCTTGAACAAATTTCTGCAAAAGCTTTGAGTTTCAAGAACAACTGGTGTCTTTAATAACATGTTAGAAATATTATGTTAAGTAATTGTTGAGGCTTCATTCATCGTCAAACTTGGCCCTTAATAATGGTTACTTTGAAGGGAGCAGGGGTGGTCAACCCACGGCCCGCGGGCCGCATGCGGTACGCCTTGAACATTTTTGCAGCCCTCGAGATTCATCATACTTTTAAAAAAATATGTATATTTTATAATGACCAAAGTAGTGAAAACCATTGTATTAAAAAATACATTATTTATGCATCCATATATTCAAAAATTAACTGTCGAAATTATGAGAAAAAATTAACTTTGATTTTAAAATAATTATCTTGCGAATATATGACACATATTTGCCTGTTTTATTTCTGAGTTTACAGTTATGAGTACGC
The DNA here is from genome assembly GCA_031002005.1 of Vandiemenella viatica. Classification (NCBI taxonomy): domain Eukaryota; kingdom Metazoa; phylum Arthropoda; class Insecta; order Orthoptera; family Morabidae; genus Vandiemenella; species Vandiemenella viatica. The sequence goes on along the minus strand of CM061914.1, from coordinate 116,773,260 downwards.
AGAATAATTAAATTATATTCACTCCAAAAAAAGCCTATAGTGGATCTAAATCTAATATGGGGATATATGATTTTATATGCAGCCCGCGGAGTTGTGATACATTTCCAAAGTGGTCCGCAAGATCATTTGGATTGGCTACCCCTGGTCTAGAGAGAAGAGAAAAGAAGTGATTGTGGCGAATCGAGTTATTGCCGTGCTCTTAGTGGTCTCTAAGAAAATTTTTGCGACATAGGATAAGCGAAAGCATTATACGTTCTGATAGCAAACGAACTTAATACCCCTCTACTTCAAATTCTGGTTTATAGAGGATTTCAGTTTAACAGAATATTTCTTTGTGATAGAAGTTCCGGGTTTGTGGAATTGTGAATGAAATTTCGGCATTCAGTTCGGTCAAGCGCGCTATCCAATCACCCGGACAGGTTAAAGGTCAAAGAATACAAACACATGTTCCCCAGAAGAGCATGGTGTAGCCGATTTCGTTCGTACAGTATTACCATCTAAGACGTACAAGAATCAAACAATAAAAGATATTGAAATCTATAGAAAATATTGGTCGCATTTTTCCTAACAGTGTCACACACGCCACATGCTTATAAAATATTAGCTAAGTCTTTATCTGGAGCTTAGGTCTCTTTTATGAATTAAATTATTTGTAAACTTTTTCGATAACAGATGTTTGAAAATATGCCTTAGTAGTAACATTTCACAAAGAGGGAGAGACAAATAGTATTTTTAACAACAGACCGATTTGTTTGATCTCAGTGATCGCCAAGTTGATTGAAGGAACAAAATTAGTTTGAAAATAGGTAATTGGATTCAGAACTCGTGTTAACTTAATTGTGTTATTGTCCAGCTGTTTCATACGTAATGAACAAGGGAGCTCAAGTTGACACATGTCTTTCTTTAACATTATATTTTCTAGAATCTCTTTTCAAATCAGTATTAATTCTCGAACAGCTGGATTAAATATTTCGTGTTCACATCGGAGAAGTTAAGCGCTTATACACCCGTGGTCTCTCGATTTGCTGTAGATTGTTCTCGTTTCGAGTCGTTGAAATTTTTATCTCACGAGTAGTAACGGTTAATTTATATTATATTTAAATTTTACTTTAATAATTCCGCACTGACGTGCATGAGGAAGGCGATATGTATCTCAACTAACCACCAAAACAAAACTCTCTCGACAACACAAGGAAACCTCCAGTTTGCACTTCCTAACGTCACGCAACTTTTCAGTGTCTACACATACTAGTGTTAGGATTTTTATGACAAAAAAAATAGAGAAATATGCATGAAAATATGACCTTAAAAATGGGCAAATATGACCTAAAAATATCAAAATATGACTAAACATTTAAATTTACCATACATCAAAACATGCTCAATTATACGTCATTTTATTATATCTAGTAGTGTCGCTTTCATGTAGACAGCATAATTTGCTTCCGGGCACTCACTGCACCATTGGGAAATTAAAATTACATTTTAAATTTTTTTGTTGAAGTCACTTTATTTTCACACAATTTACTGAAAAGAACACTTTCATCTGGCCGAGAGTGGTGGGTGAGCGGTTAACTCTCTGGCCTCGCATTCGGGAGGACGGCTGTTCCAATCCCCGTCCGGGCATCCATATTCGGGTTTTCCATGGTTTCCCCAAATCCCTCCAGGCGAATGCCGGGATGCATCCTTCAAAAGTTCATGGCCTAATTCCTTCCCGTTCCTTGTTCCCAGTACCATCCCGCCATTAATTACCTCGACATCGAGTCGTAAAGCAATAAGAAAAAATATCTTTCGTCTGTACTAAAATTCTCCTCTCCAAATTCACTAACGTATCTCCATATCTTCTCACTTTCATAAATTTTTTTTCAGTCTGCTAACTGATTCACTGCAGATTTAACGACAACTGCAGATTATTTTCAAAACTATTTCACTGAGACACTGATTGACGCGGATCGACACATGCATGCTGCTTTTACATTTTCGAGATTATGGTAAAAGGCGGGTGTAACAGTACGTTTAGAGAGCGACAATAATGTATAACTTTAGTTCTTAACTAGTGAATTCTGACCAATTCAGTGACAATTAAATGATTTTTCCTCCAATGTATTATTGGAGTACGGTTCTATGAATAATTATCTTAATTTCTTCTCATCTACAACTTGTAGTAAATTCCCGGTAGAATAAAAAATTACCAGATTTTTCCTCAAAATATGACCATAAATATTGTCGTAATATGACCAAAACTATGAAGATGGCCTGAATATACATTTATATGCTATATAAAATACATTTAAATACAATCAGAAACATTTAATCAGTGTTTAATTCAGCATTTCAGTTCAAAAAGAAGGCAGGAAAAAAATATTACTTGTCTTAAAGATCCGAACTCTACTCATAACCAATGTCATTATTTTGCTCTTATGCCATTACCATCATCTTCCTCTAGTTTTTATTCGAATCACCTTCATTTCTAGATATTTCTGTGCCATTATAGAACCATACATCTCGTACTATGAAAGAAATATAAGCCTTTTTATTTTATAATAATAATTATTATTATTATTATTTAAGCATACGACTGTAGACAGTACTCCGTAATCATAGGACGTAATATAGCGCGACTTTGCTTCAATTACAGCATATACACGCTCGCCATTAAATTTGATTACAGCAGTAAAAGATCGCCATTCAATTTCTTGAACTGAATAACTGCAACATTATTTTCCATTATTAGTCACAAAAATAAATAAATAAAATTAAGTGTGGTAATAAAACTGGGCACGCAAATGAATTAATACTTTTAAAAAACATAATGACCGAAAACTACAACTAATAACTAAGTTTTTTTTAGTGTGTCATAAAATTAAATAAAGTTTAAAGAAAATTACTTTAAACGAGAAGCGAGTGGGGATAAATTCTCTTAATCCATCTTCGGTATTACTGGTCGCTTTCCATATTCTCTTATCAAACGTGAAATGGTTGGAAAGTAAATTGTTGAGAACAGTTTTTAGAATTGGAACAAGATGAATATCCATTAAACTGCCTTAAATGTAATGAAATTTTGTAGGTGACATAATGCATAATAGGATTATAACAAGTTAGGGCTGTGAACAGCTGAAGAGGGATCAAGTTTGGAAAGTGAACGTGGATTAAAATAAATTACATAAAGAGTCAAGTTTCTATGAAAACATACAAAAACAGAAAAAATAAAGAAATAGTAACTTGAATGGTGGCAAATTTCAAGAGGCATCATTTATTGAAGGCCGTGAATGCTGAATTTCTTAGAGTATTATTTGAAAGTAAAATAAATTACGTAGGACGAGTTTGGCAGGTTATAGAGATATTTTTCAAAATAGTTCTGCATCTTTCTGACTCCTACCTTATGGCTTAAACAAAGTTCCAATAAATAATAATTTTAAAAAAGTGCCAATTTAATACCCTTATAGTCAGTCAAGTCTGGTAAGGAGGTCAACTTATCAATATACACATCTGATGCGATAAAGAACCTCATTACCTTCGATGCAGTACGATGCAGAACAAATTAAAGTATAATATAATAATTCTGTGTGGTCGTAATAACCCGGTGACAGGGTTTCTATTGGCTGCACATTCCGCCTCTGTCGCAGCCACCTTCACCTAACCCGGCAATCCTACCGGGTACAGGGGACCAACAGTTTAACGGAGGTGTTCTGGCGTACTACACATTACACAGCAAGCTGTGCTAGAGGTGAAGGTAGGGTTAAGGACCTAAAAAAAAAAAAAAACCGCCGAGAGAGGGATTCGAATCGGGGACCTATCGACCCACGTCAGACACCTTAACCACTTTTTTTTTTTTTTTTTTTTAAATTATTTATTACGAAACAACACATAATTGCTTTATTTAATAATGCAACTAAAACTAATTAAATTATATGCCTTCGCATCTCAGCTAAGATTCACACACTCAAGTTATTTTTCTTCCTTTTGCTCTGTTGTTTTCTTGACTGCCAGATGGAACGCGCATCTGATGTATGTCGCAGGCAGTGTTTGGCCCCAACACAGTCAAAATCACATCATGTCTTTGTTGTCGTTTCAGTAGGTATCACCGATGAATGTAGACACCAGGATAGTAGTACGACCAGAGATCAAGACAGCTCCTCAGGAAAAACACAACTCGTGCATTTGGATACTGGGCCAAACCATGTTCTATATTCTACAGAGCAAGACGAAGAATTTAGAAGATTACTTGTCCACAATGAAAATTAAGATTTGGACGATGAAAAGGTCAACAAAATACAAAGAAAAGTTCGGAGTCTTTTTGGAAAATGCTATCACCTCACAAATTACACGATGATAAAATATATAAATCTAAATTACATATTTTTGCGTACACATCAGGGTTAAGGATGAGAGACTTACGTTAATCATGTTACTATTGAATTGTAAGTAATTTTATGTATTATAAATGTAAAACTTTATTGTGAATAACGTATATATATTGTTGGAAAAAAATACGTGTAGCGTGATGGCTTTTTATTATATATAATATCTTAATATACAGCATGACAAGTTCTGGAATTCATCACGGGCCGCCAGTGTGGCTGATGAATACTCTCCCAATTTATTTAGGGTAGGTTTTCTGTCATTATGATGTCTAACACCCTCGCATAGCTTTTGTAATTTTGAAATTTTACAGTTTCATAATACGCGATGTTCATATAGTCATTGTAATCTTCGATTTATTTTTTCATTTTGTATTATATAGACAGTGGTGTTTCCCATTAACCATAGGACTGTATTTTGTTTTGTAGCACGAAATCTGATTTTATCCTTGGTTTAAGAATTTCATTTATATTGATGGAAAGTGGTGATGTCCTATCTAGGAGAGTAATTCTTTGTCTTGCTCAGATCCATATCCGTTGATTCCGTCCACACTTTATCCTATGTTCCAGCGTGTCTGTGTTTCCACAGTGTGGGCATCTGTCTGAAGGTGTATTTCATGTAACTTCTTATTTGTGGCGATGATTTCACTAACTACGTCATAACATACTGAACGTATTTTGGATGTTATAGTGCTGTTCATGATGTTGATCCATATGTTGTTCCAAGCACAATTTGGGTATTTAAAACTTATTCTATTTAAAACATATTCCATTTCTATTTAAAACCTATTCTATTTTTGTGCCTGTACATTTCTGTGGCTGTCTTATTATGCAGGGTACATCCTTTGATTTTGGCATACGTTTCCTTAAGGTGGTATTGTCGCATATGCGGGAGGGTGTGCGTAATAGTCATGTGTAAGGGTATTTGATGATGAATGGATCTGGTTGCAGTGATCAGCTTGTTGCTCAGGCCCGTTGGATCGCTGGTGATCCGCCAGACCAATACAATTTATGGCATAATTTGTTTTTTTTTTTTTTTGTTATGGCTTTACGCCTCGTCGACATCGAGGTCATTAGAGGTGGGATGGGATTGGGGACAAGGACGGGAAGGAATTCGGCCATGGCCTTTTTGAAGGAAGCTACTGCCATTCGTCTGGAGTAATTTGGGGAAACTATGGAAAACCCAAATCTGGATGCCCGGATGGGGATTCGAACCGCCATCCTCCCGAATGTGAGGCCAGAGCGCTAACCACTCAACAACCACGCTCGGTTTTATGGCATAAAAATTCACGTCATGTAAAAATAAATTTATAGGGATTATTGCAATAAATAATAATTAAAAACTACTACATTTCATTGTTGATGTACTTTAAGTGATAATACCACTATACGTCTAAATGCTGCAAAACTGCAAGACACTTAATACGAGCATTTCTCCCTTTTAACCTTTGCGTAGTTGGAGTGAATCTGCTGATCCGTCCTGCTCGTTTTCGGATGACATCCCACACCGACTGACGACCACGATTTCTCGTCCACTTACTGTGGCTCATTTCTTCTCGCTTCTGGAGAGAAACGCGGAATCCAGCAGTCTTTCCCGGATTAGAGACACTATCCAGACTCGAAAAACCGAATGGAAAGTCGTTGGCAGATTCCCAATTCCGTGGTAAAGCACCCTACCAACCAGTCTTGCACATCTTCGTAGATCACGGAGCACAACGTGATGCGGAAATTCTGTGTTAGCCGATAGGCTAAAATATCATAATGATAAGGAGTTACTGAAAGAGATAAAAGATTTTTTTTTCAGAAAGAAGAGCCAATTCATTAAACTGTTGTAGTATCGTCAATGATTGTTTATGGCAAAATATCGACTGCTGATAATGCTTTTGTAATTCGTGTTCTTTCATAATTACTCACTGTTAAAAATGATTTTTACTATTTACTTACTACTCCCTGTTAGATATGTCTTCCATGTTTAATTCTCTAATTTATGACTGGTTCGCATCTAATAACATACATCCTAAAACTTAATTAAGGACAGTCAGTTCTAAATATTTGGATAAATGGAAACTGTGCCTAATACTACTGAAGAAAAGGAACTAATGGTATAATCTACATCGTTCATTACTCACACATTAATCAGGGAATTTTTATGGAAATTTCGTTTTTACCACTTCATTAACAATATGAGGGAAGTCCAAGTAGGAAGATAATAAGAGTTCAAAAACACCGCCAGGTGGCAGCACGGTCGCGTGACGTCACACGTTAGTTCCCCGATCTGCGGCTAGATGGCGCTGCACCGTTAGTTCACCGATCCGCTGGCAGATGGCACCATCTCCCAAGGGCTTAATTTCTTTGGGCGCAGACATTCCACACCGCCCACCCAAGCCCTGAGGCAATGGCTATTTCTGTTCTGGAATGCGCGCGTTGTGAAATGTGTACACTGTTTCAACACACCTACGGAAATACCCACTCGATTGTTTGCTTTTCCATTAAGCGTTGCGAAATGTGTACTCTACCAGTTGTGCAAGCGGCATCTCTTGTGTAAGCGCGGAGTGAGAGGCTCCATGCGACGCTATAAAAGGAGCGCCCGTGGCCAGCTCTGGCTCTGTACCATTGCGAACCTTGCCGTGTGCGCTTCTAGCAGTTACCGCAGTGTGTGTTTCTCGCAGTGTTCAACACAATGTCTCAGTCTTATGAAGGTAATAAGATATAATAATAATTATTATATGTGTGTGTTTGTGTGTATGTATCAGTGATACTAAAGATGAATTTTCTTTTACAGAGCTCCCAGTTCTATCTGCTGCTGATGTGGAAGAGTACCTCGCAAACAGTAAGCTAATTTCCTTATTGTTAGTAGTATTAGTTTAAATTATTATTATTATTATTATTATTAAGACTAATTTTTCTTTTTCCCTGTTTCAGATCTACAACAGATCTCACCGCTGTTTAGCGATGATTTAGATAATGGTAAGTTTTTGTATCTAAACTGGAATATTTTTGCTGTAGATGTTTACTTGTTGCATACTATAATTTATTTTCTATTGTAGAACCACGAGTTGTCTCAACTCCGGAGCTGCTGTTGCTATACACTTTTTCTGGAGGTATGTATTTGACTGTAATTAATTTTTTTTTAATTTCTCGTGCGTGTGTTGATACTAAAAGAAAATTAATTTGTTCTGTTGCAGAGCCTGTGAATGATACTGATGTTGCTGGCAATAATTTTGCAAGGGGTAAGTACTATATATATTTCTTGCTGTAGCTAATATTGTTTGATTTTTTTTCTGTAACCAACTAAAATTTTTTATTGTTGCAGAGCCTGTAAATGCTACTGATGTTGCTGGCAATAATTTTGCAAGGGGTAAGTAGTACTAGATATTTCTTGATGTAGCTAATAT
>CM061914.1:116690506-116764504 GCA_031002005.1 Vandiemenella viatica | reverse complement strand
TTATCAAACCATCAAACATACGAACTGTCACTGCCTTGGAAAATCACGTGACATCTGTAAGAAAATTTGAGTCTAGGAGTACGAGCGTGGTGGGTGAGTGGTTAACGCTCTGCCCTCCATTCGGGAGGACGTCGGTTCGAATCCTCATCGGGGAATCAAGATTTGGGTTTTACATGGTTTCCCCAAATCACTCCAGGCGAATGCCGGGACGCTTCCTTCAAAGGGCCATGGCCAAATTCTTCCCGTTCCTTTCCCAATCCCATCCAGCCTCTAATGATCTTGACGTAAAAAAAAAATAATATAAATTGAGTCTAGGTACGACAGAATCGTAATGCGCCTTCGAGTGTCGATCCGTTAAATTGTGTCAGCCGCGTGTAACCAAACGCTATGACTTCACGTAACAAGCATGATCAGCACTGTTAGTATAAGCATATCTAAATTACACACGGAGATAATTAAAAGACAGTAATAAATATCCACATACAATTCTGTGGTGCTCTGTATCCATAAATTACGTCACACCTTGAGGGAGGGGGTCAACGAAGTATGACATCGTGTGACAACGAGGGGGACGTGTCATAAACTTTGTGACATCACATGCATAATTTGTCTCACTTTTTGGCTCGTGGCGGAAGATGAAGATGATGTTGACACATCGAATGTTCCCAACACATCGAAATCAAGAATGAAGTGACTATTATGCCAATAATAAACAGTATCAAGGAATGGGTTCAAAATCCATGGACACATGTTGACTCAATTTTTTATCATTAATTCGATTTTTATGGTTTTTTTATATTTTTTTAAATGTTTGATTTATTGTTGATATGATTTTTTAACTAGAAATACATAATCATTTTTTAGGTGCTGTTTTAATTTATAAATTTAAAATTTAAAAATATGTGACGTCACACCAGGGGAGGGGGTCCCACAAATGTGACAACCTGTGACATGGGGGAAGGGAGGGGTCCAAAATCATGAAATTCGTGTGACGTAATTTGTGGATGGCCCCTTATTTTAACTGCAAAAATAATATGAATGAAAAGCTGTGTGACTTGACTCGGAGTCCCCCCCCCCCCCCCCTACGTAGCCCACGTAGCCTTCTACCCAACACCTCCCCCCCCCGAGTCAAGCCATTTAGTTTATGGAAGCTATATCTCTTAATGTGACGTAAAATCAGTCGGCTGAACCTCGTGCCATTGTTTCTGATCTGTGTGTGTTGAGTTGTTGTGTTGAGGCGGCAGCCTTTTGGTCACGCGCAATGCCGGAGGTGCTGACTCCACTGTACGCGGGATTATTTCCGGTGTCTCTAGACTGTAGTGTGGCGTGGGTGGCATATGTCCATTGTTTGGACCGCCCATGGATTCTACGGGTGTATACTACCGCACGTAGCCTACTGTATAGCTTCCTGGCGCAATGGACCGAGTCAGAAGAGCAGGATGACCTGCGCAACAATAGAGTCAGACAAAGAGTTGGACATATGACTGTGTTTCACCGTAATGAGATTTCAATTTATTCAAGATTTTGATTTTTTATCAATATTACGGGAAAAGAAACCTAAAAATTCTCTAAATTCCAACATTCAATCGACCCTCAGGTTTTATGGTGCTCAAGATATCGAAATACTTTCAGTATGTTTGTTTAAATACGTTAGACAAGCGTTTCTCAACATGCGGTCTGCAAAGATGGGACAAGTAGTCCGCAGCAGAATATTAAAATTTTTATTCCTAGCTGAATTAAAGATAACAAAAATAAGTTAGTAAAAATCGTTCGCATAAAATGGATATCATACTCGTGCTGTATAATACCACAAGCCAATCATACTAAAGGCATTGTGTTTCCAGGATATGTTTTTTTTTTTTTTTTTTTTAATTGCTTTACGTTTGTTTTTTTAACATCGAGGTCTTTAGAGACGGGAAAGGATGGGGGGCAAGGATGGGGGCAAGGAATGGAAGGAATTTGGCCATGGCCTCGAAGGAAGCATCCCGGCATTTGCCTGGAGTGATTTGGGGAAACCATGGAAAACCCAAATCTGGATGCGAGGCGAGAACGCTAACCGTTACACCGCCCCGCTCGGTCCAGGATATGAGGATGTGACTGAATTGTTACTGTAAAAGTCTATTCGCTACATAAGTTTTCAGTCGACCTTAAAGTCAGCTGCGTTCGCTTGAGGGACAAGTTAATGAAAATGAACGTATTATGAGGTCCTTAAGGGACCGCGGCATATGCCGATAATAATATTCATTACAGTTGTTTTTTGCGCAAGTCGCCATCAAGGAAACTAATTTGTTTCTCGCAGTTAAAATGGTTTTAGCTAAGTATATAAATGTATGTAAAAGCGAGGCGGGCTGCTGGAGAGTCATAGGGGACTCTTTTCAGCCAATCTACTACTACGGGGAGGGAAGGGGGATGGAAGGTCGGCCGTGGCCTTGTAGGGAACCATCCCAGCATTCGCCTAAGTGTCTGAGGGAAACCACGGAAAACCTCAGACAGGATGGCCGAACCGAGTTTAACCCCGGTCAAACTCGGTTCGGCCATCCTGTCTGAGGTTTTCCGTGGTTTCCCTCAGACACTTAGGCGAATGCTGGGATGGTTCCCTACAAGGCCACGGCCGACCTTCCATCCCCCTTCCCTCCCCGTAGTAGTAGATTGGCTGAAAAGAGTCCCCTATGACTCTCCAGCAGCCCGCCTCGCTTTTACATACATTTATATACTTAGCTAAAACCATTTTAACTGCGAGAAACAAATTAGTTTCCTTGATGGCGACTTGCGCAAAAACAACTGTAATGAATATTATTATCGGCATACTGCCGCGGTCCCTTAAGGACCTCATAATACGTTCATTTTCATTAACTTGTCCCTCAAGCGAACGCAGCTGACTTTAAGGTCGACTGAAAACTTATGTAGCGAATAGACTTTTACAGTAACAATTCAGTCACATCCTCATATCCTGGACCGAGCGGGGCGGTGTAACGGTTAGCGTTCTCGCCTCGCATCCAGATTTGGGTTTTCCATGGTTTCCCCAAATCACTCCAGGCAAATGCCGGGATGCTTCCTTCAAGGCCATGGCCAAATTCCTTCCCATTCCTTGCCCCCATCCTTGCCCCCCATCCTTTCCCGTCTCTAAAGACCTCGATGTTAAAAAAACAAACGTAAAGCAATTAAAAAAAAAAAAAAAAAAACATATCCTGGAAACACAATGCCTTTTAGAATGATTGGCTTGTGGTATTATACAGCACGAGTATGATATCCATTTTATGCGAACGATTTTTACTAACTTATTTTTGTTATCTTTAATTCAGCTGGAATAAAAATTTTAATATTCTGCTGCGGACTACTTGTCCCATCTTTGCAGACCGCATGTTGAGAAACGCTTGTCTAACGTATTTAAACAAAACACATACTAAAAGTATTTCGATATCTTGTAGAGCACCATAAAACCTGAGGGTCGATTGAATGTTGGAATTTAGAGAGTTTGTTAGGTTTCTTTTTCCCGTAATATTGATAAAAAATCAAAATCTTGAATAAATTGAAATCGCATTACGGTGAAACACAGTCATATGTCCAACTCTTTGTCTGACTCTATTGTTGCGCAGGTCATCCTGCTCTTCTGACTCGGTCCATTGCGCCAGGAAGCTATACAGTAGGCTACGTGCGGTAGTATACACCCGTAGAATCCATGGGCGGTCCAAACAATGGACATATGCCACCCACGCCACACTACAGTCTAGAGACACCGGAAATAATCCCGCGTACAGTGGAGTCAGCACCTCCGGCATTGCGCGTGACCAAAAGGCTGCCGCCTCAACACAACAACTCAACACAACACAGATCAGAAACAATGGCACGAGGTTCATCCGACTGATTTTACGTCACATTAAGAGATAAAGCGTCCATAAACTACATGGTTTGACTCGGGGGGGAGGGGAGAGGTGTTGGGTAGAAAGCTACGTTGGGCTACGTAAGGGGGGGGGGGGAGGGAGGACTCCGAGTCAAGTCATACAGCTTTTCATTCATATTATTTTTTGCAGTTAAAATAAAGGGCCATCCACAAATTACGTCACACGAATTTCATGATTTCTGGACCCTCCCCTTCCCCCATGTCACAGGTTGTCACATTTGTGGGATCCCCCTCCCCTGGTGTGACGTCACATATGTTGCAATTTTAAATTTATAAATTAAAACAGCATCAAAAATTATTTATGTATTTCTAGTTAAAAAATCATATCAACAATAAATCAAACATTTAAAAAAATATAAACAAAAAACAAAAAAATCGAATTAATGATAAAAGAATTGAGTTAACATGTGTCCATGGATTTTGAACCCATTCCTTGATACTGTTTATTATTGGCATAATAGTCACTTCATTCTTGATTTCGATAGTGTTGGGAAGATTCGATGTGTCAACATCATCTTCATCTTCCGCCACGAGCCAAAAAGTGAGACAAATTATGCATGTGATGTCACAAAGTTTATGACACGTCCCCCTCCTTGTCACACGATGTCATACTTCGTTGACCCCCTCCCTCCCTCAAGGTGTGACGTAATTTATGGATGGCCCCTAAGGTACAGAGCACCACAGAATTGTATGTGGATATTTATTACTGTCTTTTAATTATCTCCGTGTGTAATTTAGATATCCTGTATACTAACAGTGCTGATCATGCTTGTGACGTGAAGTCATAGCGTTTGGTTACACGCGGCTGACACAATTTATCGACAATCGAAGGCGCATTACGATTCTGTCGTACCTAGACTCAATTTATATTATTTTTTTACGTCAATATCATTAGAGGCTGGATGGGATTGGGAAAAGGAACAGGAAGGAATGTGGCCATGGCCCTTTGAAGGAAGCGTCCCGGCATTCGCCTGGAGTGATTTGGGGAAACCGTGGAAAACCCAAATCTTGATTCCCCGATTAGGATTCGAACCGGCGTCCTCCCGAATGCGAGGGCAGAGCGTTAACCACTCACCCACCACGCTCGGTACTCCTAGACTCAAATTTTCTTACAGATGTCACCAGTGATTTTCCAAGGCAGTGACAGTTCGTATTGTTTTGATGGTTTGAAATAAAGCTGTTTTTATTAGAATTGCCGGAATGTGATCACACTGCTCGCTGTTAAAATAATAGTAATTTTTTTCTGTCAAGTGAATGAATTCGAAGTTTACAAGTGTGAAGTGACGTTGTAAAATAAACTTACGAGGCTTATCGAAATTGTTTTTTCTAACGAGTTTTCATTATTCAATGAGTTATAGAAATCTTTTAAGCAGATCAAAGAATCATTCCCTGGTAACAACATAAAATTCAGCTCCTCTTAGATTTTATGCGCGGCTGGTATACTTTGTTCTATTTTATCAATTACTGAACAATATTGAATGAGATAAGGAGAATTTTTTAGTAACACCTCGAGAAGAAAATGATCCCTGACTATACCTGAGAAAGATATGTAAAGGGTAGTGTCAACATTGCATTCAGAATATTTATAATTATAGAAAAGTACATAACGCTTCTGTACTCCAGTAGTAGTCGCACCTAGTCTATGATATAAATACAGACAGACAATTTTCTTTCTCCCCAGTTACAATGTTACAGCATGTATGAAGAAGACATTGAATAGTGTTTGCTATATGTAATGTGTTGCTCTTATTCCTTATGTGCTCAAAAATAACTACCAACTTTTCAATTATGAGATAATGAGTCGTTAATAAGGTAAAAAACCATTGGACTGGATGAAAAAGTGATTTGCTGGGTAGAAGACTTCTTAAAAGATAGAAAACAAGACGTTGGCGTTAAGGAAGGAAATGCTCTATCGAAGTAGTGGGAGGAAAAATGGGAGCACCACTGGGTAGAGTATTGGGACCATTGCTTTTCGTCAGTCAATTGAATCATTCTGTTATTGGTTTAAGGCCTGAAGTTAGGTTATTTGCAGATGATATAATGTCGCATTAGGATCAAAACAGGAGAAAACTGTGAACAGTTGCAGGATGACCTGTACCGGGTATCTAGCTGGTCAGGTCAACAAGGGATGAAAACAAATGCAAACAAGAGAACTCAGATAAAAAATTAAAGGACGATTATGATTATAGGTTGGGGAAGGATTTACCTGATGACGACTTGAAATGTAAATATCTTGGCGTAACATTTGATAATAAACTCATCTGGGCAGGAAAGGTTTCAAAATCCTTCATTTATTGTAGACAGTGATCAGCGCTTCTACAAGAAAAGTGTGGGAATTGAGTTACAAAACTTTGGTCAGACGATTGCTTGAATATGGTGGTGTAGTATGGGATCATTTTGGGTAACAAATACGGGAGTTGGAGGAGGTGCAAAGAAGGGCTGCTAAATTTGTCTCTAGAAATGACCGCAAAACACGATCACTAACTGATATGATAAATGAGTCTTGGGATTTATTGGGAGACTGGAAGAGGGTGAAGAGCGTGCTGGGAAGGTACTGGGCGTATATTGGTGATTAGAGGTGGAAAGAAATTGGTGAATAATGACATCCCAGCCCCAGCTCCTTTATTATGTCACTTACTGAATATTTTACACAGATAAATCTAACTGCCCTCCTTTGCACCTTGCATTTGATGTACAAAAAATGTGGACTCCATACTACACCACACAAGCAAAGAGAAAATTTTCTTTTTTTATGTAAAGGAGTTGGGGAATGGAATAAATTAACAAGGAAAGGGATGAATAATTTACCAAAAATGTTAAAGTAATTTAAAATTAAAATTGGTGGAGGGTGAAAGTAAGGAGGTGAGGATACAAGAAAGGGTAAAAATGGATGTTTAGGGAAATTGCCACCGGAGCGTGCGCTTCGTCGCAATTAAATTAAACACAATACAATTATTTTACTGGATGAACATAATTGTTTTGAAAATTAAGTTTAGGGTGAAACAGAGATGAGTTACTCGCGCTGTATATCTGGCTGTAGGAGAAATACAGTTCCGATGGAAGGAGTCAGGAGATCTAATACAGCACTTTCCACAACAGTAGTCATATCTTTGCGTCAATCGAAGTTGGCTAATAGACGGAAATGGGGTATTCCAGCCACAGGAAAGGTTCTTAGTCTTACACTGTATATTTGTCCTCTATCTTTAGGGTTTAAGAGTAAAGAAAATGTGTGTTAGTTCTTCGATACGCAAAATCAACATCCGTGCATGATAGTGCCATCAAGTCGGAAGCCGCGAGTTTGAATAGCAGCTCAAAACGAAGTAATATTTTCACGCTATTTTGTAATGGCATGTTTTGTCTTGTTTAGTACTGACTGTGTACTTAAAGTTGTTTACATCTGTCAGGTTATCAAAGCTCCTAATTGCTTTCGTAAGAAAGATTGATTAGAATAAATCCATCGCAAAGGCGAAAGGAAGGATGTTGTCGCTTGTTGATACGTAATGTAAACTGTAAAGACGTTGATGATTATGGAACCTCCTGATGAAACGTCTTCTTTATGGCCCATTATTCTTGTCCGTTTTGCCTTTCCGAAAATTCTGCAACTATGCATCAGTTAATAATTTTTATATACATGTAAATTCTAACAAGCAATCAATAAAAAATTCGTTTGTTTTCTTGCAATATTATTGTTGCTAAAATAGCATATGACATAATAACAGATGACGTAATGTTATATAAAAGGATCAAAACAGTAGAAGACAGCTGCGGGGTGCTCTAGATACGATAACTAGCTGGGTGAGTCAACATGGGATGAAGATAAATACAAAGAAGAGCCAGCTTATTAGGTACACAGATAAAAAGCTAAAGGTTGATTATGATTATAAAGTGGGGAAGGAGCTACTTATTGACGACCCGAAATGTAAATACCTAGGAATAACATTTGATGGCAGACTTAACTGGGCAGGACACATTGGACAGGTAGTAGGAAAAGGGTTCAAAATCCTTCACCTGTTGGATAGAGGATGATGGGATGCACTAGAGAAGTAAGGGAACTGCGGTACAAATCTCTGATCAAACCACTGCTGGAATATGGAATAGTATGGGACCCACATTTTGGGTATGAAATACAGGAGGGAGTGCAGAGAAGGGCTGCCAGATTTGTCTTTGGAAACTAACCCAAAACACAATCGGTGACTAATATGATAAAGGAACTGGAGTGGGATTCATTGAGGATAGAAGGAGTCATGGGAGTGTACAAGGCCTATATTGGTGATGAAGCATGGAAAAATATTGGTGGTAAAATTAAGAGAGGTGCTTTGAAGACGACCATGACCACAAGTTGACACTTGATTTCAGGCATAAGGGTGTGGGAAAATTTTCTTTCGTAGGAAAGGGTGTAAGAGATTGGAATAAATTGCCAAGAGAATTGATAAATAATTTAGCAAAAATACTTAAATAATTTAAAGTAAAAATTAGTCGAGGGCAAAAGTAGGATGTAAGAGGAAAGGAAAAAGAGGGGTGTGTAAAGAGATTGTCATCGGAGCGTGTACTGCATCGCAATTTTATCAATTATTATTATTATTATATTACTTCGCTCCGTGTATGACCGTAAACTCATGAAGCTGAAAACAATATCTCGACTTTTAATATTACTACAGTAGACAATCATTTACATTACGACACTAGCCGACTATTTACTTTATTTGTTCCTTAAATTTTACTGTTTGGTTGACTTTAAAATGTAGTACAGAGTGATGAACAATAAAATCGTGGATTATTTACCCAGATTGTTAACGTAACTAATGAAGATTTTGTTAACAATCAACCACACACAAATCTGAAGTTGTGGAACCCATAAATTTTTACAGGCCTATAAATATCTGGCTGCTACCGCTAAGAAACGAAAAGACAATAACAGGACAAAGGGCGCAATCAAAAGAATTCCGTATCAATCGACATAGAATACATTATTTCTGGAAAACGGTTTCAGTGGACATCTGTTAACAAATGAGAGAACATGCCTTCACGGTAGTAACAAGCAGACAATAGACTAGTTGTGTGTCTGGCCGTTAAAAACAGGTGCTGCCAAATAGCAGAGCCGAACACACAAGTTTAAATCGCATCTTCAGGCAGACACTTAATGATTACTCGGTCGTTTCTTTAATTTATTTCTCTTAAGTGAAGCCGATAAACGGGCAAATCTTTTGATTTTATTTGCGTCCACATTATTATCTCTGGCATTCTTGTCGTAATTTTCTGTGAACTGTATTTTTACGTCGATGATTTTAAATAAATCTATAATAGAATCACTCCCCGTCTTAAAAGTATTGAGATCTCATGATTTGTCAAATCGAATTCGTACAGAATTCTTGAACAAATTTCTGCAAAAGCTTTGAGTTTCAAGAACAACTGGTGTCTTTAATAACATGTTAGAAATATTATGTTAAGTAATTGTTGAGGCTTCATTCATCGTCAAACTTGGCCCTTAATAATGGTTACTTTGAAGGGAGCAGGGGTGGCCAAACCACGGCCCGCGGGCCGCATGCGGTACGCCTTGAACATTTTTGCAGCCCTCGAGATTCATCATACTTTTAAAAAAATATGTATATTTTATAATGACCAAAGTAGTGAAAACCATTGTATTAAAAAATACATTATTTATGCATCCATATATTCAAAAATTAACTGTCGAAATTATGAGAAAAAATTAACTTTGATTTTAAAATAATTATCTTGCGAATATATGACACATATTTGCCTGTTTTATTTCTGAGTTTACAGTTATGAGTACGCAGAATAATTAAATTATATTCACTCCAAAAAAAGCCTATAGTGGATCTAAATCTAATATGGGGATATATGATTTTATATGCAGCCCGCGGAGTTGTGATACATTTCCAAAGTGGTCCGCAAGATCATTTGGATTGGCTACCCCTGGTCTAGAGAGAAGAGAAAAGAAGTGATTGTGGCGAATCGAGTTATTGCCGTGCTCTTAGTGGTCTCTAAGAAAATTTTTGCGACATAGGATAAGCGAAAGCATTATACGTTCTGACAGCAAACGAACTTAATACCCCTCTACTTCAAATTCTGGTTTATAGAGGATTTCAGTTTAACAGAATATTCCTTTGTGATAGAAGTTCCGGGTTTGTGGAATTGTGAATGAAATTTCGGCATTCAGTTCGGTCAAGCGCGCTATCCAATCACCCGGACAGGTTAAAGGTCAAAGAATACAAACACATGTTCCCCAGAAGAGCATGGTGTAGCCGATTTCGTTCGTACAGTATTACCATCTAAGACGTACAAGAATCAAACAATAAAAGATATTGAAATCTATAGAAAATATTGGTCGCATTTTTCCTAACAGTGTCACACACGCCACATGCTTATAAAATATTAGCTAAGTCTTTATCTGGAGCTTAGGTCTCTTTTATGAATTAAATTATTTGTAAACTTTTTCGATAACAGATGTTTGAAAATATGCCTTAGTAGTAACATTTCACAAAGAGGGAGAGACAAATAGTATTTTTAACAACAGACCGATTTGTTTGATCTCAGTGATCGCCAAGTTGATTGAAGGAACAAAATTAGTTTGAAAATAGGTAATTGGATTCAGAACTCGTGTTAACTTAATTGTGTAATTGTCCAGCTGTTTCATACGTAATGAACAAGGGAGCTCAAGTTGACACATGTCTTTCTTTAACATTATATTTTCTAGAATCTCTTTTCAAATCAGTATTAATTCTCGAACAGCTGGATTAAATATTTCGTGTTCACATCGGAGAAGTTAAGCGCTTATACACCCGTGGTCTCTCGATTTGCTGTAGATTGTTCTCGTTTCGAGTCGTTGAAATTTTTATCTCACGAGTAGTAACGGTTAATTTATATTATATTTAAATTTTACTTTAATAATTCCGCACTGACGTGCATGAGGAAGGCGATATGTATCTCAACTAACCACCAAAACAAAACTCTCTCGACAACACAAGGAAACCTCCAGTTTGCACTTCCTAACGTCACGCAACTTTTCAGTGTCTACACATACTAGTGTTAGGATTTTTATGACAAAAAAAATAGAGAAATATGCATGAAAATATGACCTTAAAAATGGGCAAATATGACCTAAAAATATCAAAATATGACTAAACATTTAAATTTACCATACATCAAAACATGCTCAATTATACGTCATTTTATTATATCTAGTAGTGTCGCTTTCATGTAGACAGCATAATTTGCTTCCGGGCACTCACTGCACCATTGGGAAATTAAAATTACATTTTAAATTTTTTTGTTGAAGTCTATTTTCACACAATTTACTGAAAAGAACACTTTCATCTGGCCGAGAGTGGTGGGTGAGCGGTTAACTCTCTGGCCTCGCATTCGGGAGGACGGCTGTTCCAATCCCCGTCCGGGCATCCATATTCGGGTTTTCCATGGTTTCCCCAAATCCCTCCAGGCGAATGCCAGGATGCATCCTTCAAAAGTTCATGGCTGAATTCCTTCCCGTTCCTTGTTCCCAGTACCATCCCGCCATTAATTACCTCGACATCGAGTCGTAAAGCAATAAGAAAAAATATCTTTCGTCTGTACTAAAATTCTCCTCTCCAAATTCACTAACGTATCTCCATATCTTCTAACTTTCATAAATTTTTTTTCAGTCTGCTAACTGATTCACTGCAGATTTAACGACAACTGCAGATTATTTTCAAAACTATTTCACTGAGACACTGATTGACGCGGATCGACACATGCATGCTGCTTTTACATTTTCGAGATTATGGTAAAAGGCGGGTGTAACAGTACGTTTAGAGAGCGACAATAATGTATAACTTTAGTTCTTAACTAGTGAATTCTGACCAATTCAGTGACAATTAAATGATTTTTCCTCCAATGTATTATTGGAGTACGGCTCTATGAATAATTATCTTAATTTCTTCTCATCTACAACTTGTAGTAAATTCCCGGTAGAATAAAAAATTACCAGATTTTTCCTCAAAATATGACCATAAATATTGTCGTAATATGACCAAAACTATGAAGATGGCCTGAATATACATTTATATGATATATAAAATACATTTAAATACAATCAGAAACATTTAATCAGTGTTTAATTCAGCATTTCAGTTCAAAAAGAAGGCAGGAAAAAAATATTACTTGTCTTAAAGATCCGAACTCTACTCATAACCAATGTCATTATTTTGCTCTTATGCCATTACCATCATCTTCCTCTAGTTTTTATTCGAATCACCTTCATTTCTAGATATTTCTGTGCCATTATAGAACCATACATCTCGTACTATGAAAGAAATATAAGCCTTTTTATTTTATAATACTAATAATTATTATTATTATTTAAGCATACGACTGTAGACAGTACTCCGTAATCATAGGACGTAATATAGCGCGACTTTGCTTCAATTACAGCATATACACGCTCGCCATTAAATTTGATTACAGCAGTAAAAGACCGCCATTCAACTTCTTGAACTGAATAACTGCAACATTATTTTCCATTATTAGTCACAAAAATAAATAAATAAAATTAAGTGTGGTAATAAAACTGGGCACGCAAATGAATTAATACTTTTAAAAACATAATGACCGAAAACTACGACTAATAACTAAGTTTTTTTAGTGTGTCATAAAATTAAATAAAGTTTAAAGAAAATTACTTTAAACGAGAAGCGAGTGGGGATAAATTCTCTTAATCCATCTTCGGTATTACTGGTCGCTTTCCATATTCTCTTATCAAACGTGAAATGGTTGGAAAGTAAATTGTTGAGAACAGTTTTTAGAATTGGAACAAGATGAATATCCATTAAACTGCCTTAAATGTAATGAAATTTTGTAGGTGACATAATGCATAATAGGATTATAACAAGTTAGGGCTGTGAACAGCTGAAGAGGGATCAAGTTTGGAAAGTGAACGTGGATTAAAATAAATGACATAATGAGTCAAGTTTCTATGAAAACATACAAAAACAGAAAAAATAAAGAAATAATAACTTGAATGGTGGCAAATTTCAAGAGGCATCATTTATTGAAGGCCGTGAATGCTGAATTTCTTAGAGTATTATTTGAAAGTAAAATAAATTACGTAGGACGAGTTTGGCAGGTTATAGAGATATTTTTCAAAATAGTTCTGCATCTTTCTGACTCCTACCTTATGGCTTAAACAAAGTTCCAATAAATAATAATTTTAAAAAATGCCAATTTAATACCCTTATAGTCAGTCAAGTCTGGTAAGGAGGTCAACTTATCAATATACACATCTGATGCGATAAAGAACCTCATTACCTTCTCCAGTACGATGCAGAACAAATTAAAGTATAATATAATAATTCTGTGTGGTCGTAATAACCCGGTGACAGGGTTTCTATTGGCTGCTCATTCCGCCTTTGTCGCAGCCACCTTAACCTAATCCGGCAATCCTACCGGGTACAGGGTACCAACAGTTTAACGGAGGTGTTCTGGCGTACTACACATTACACAGCAAGCTGTGCTAGAGGTGAAGGTAAGGTTAAGGACCTAAAAAAAAACCGCCGAGAGAGGGATTCGAACCGGGGACCTTTCGACCCACAGTCAGACACCTTAACCACAGTCAGACACCTTAATCACTTTTTTTAAATTAAATTTTATTTATTACGAAACAACACAAAAATTACATAAATCACATAATTGCTTTATTTAATAATGCAACTAAAACTAATTAAATTATATGCCTTCGCATCTCAGCTAAGATTCACACACTCAAGTTATTTTTCTTCCTTTTGTTCTATTCTTTTCTTGACTGCCAGATGGAACGCACATCTGACGTATGTCGCAAGCAATATTTGGCCACAACACAGTCAAAATCACATCAAGTCTTTGTTGTCGTTTCAGTTTAATACGTGTGACGTAATGGCTTTTTATTATATAGGGACTGTGCACAAACTACGTGGCTCGGGCCAGGGGGGGGGGAGGGGTTGGCTGGAAGGGTACGTTGGGCTAAGTGGGGGGAGGGGGGGTTCCGAGCTAGGCCACGTAGCTTTCCGTTCATATCATTTTTCACAGTTAAAATGAGGAACAGAACTCACAACAGCATGTGTACATTTATTTCCCTCAGTTAATTATCTCCGCATGTAATTTACAATAGTCTGACAAGAGAAAACAGTACAAAAATGTCTTCTGGAATCAAAAGAAAAAAAAGCTACGAGCTTCGTGGGGAGGGGGGGGGGTAGATGCAAAAGCCACGTAGGGCTACGTTTGGGGGGGGGGGGGGAGAGGGGGTTCACAGGAGGCCAAAATGGAGCTACGTGGTTTATGCACGCTGCCATATGTGTTAATATACAGTATGACAAGCTCTGGAATTCATCTCGGGCTGCCAGTGTGGCTGGTGAATATTCTCCCAATTTATTTAGGGTAGGTTTACTGTCATTATGATGTCTAACATCCTCGCATAGCTTTTTTGTAATTTTGAAATTTTACAGTTTCATAATACGCGATGTTCATATAGCCATTGTAATCTTCGATTTATTTTTTCATTTTGTATTATATAGACAGTGGTGTTTCCCATTAACCACAGGACTGTATTTTGTTTTGTAGCACGAAATCTGATTTTACCCTTGGTTTAAGAATTTCATTTATATTGATGGCAAGTGGTGATGTTCTATCTAGGAGAGTAATTCTTTGTCTTGCTCAGATCCATATCCGTTGATTCCGTCCACACTTTATCCTATGTTCCAGAATGTCTGTGTTACCACAATGTGGGCATCTGTCTGAAGGTGTATTTCATGTAACTTCTTATTTGTGGCGATGATTTCACTAACTACGTCATAACATACTGAACGTGTTTTGGATGTTATACTGCTGTTCATGATGTTGATCCATATGTTGTTCCAAGCATAATTTGGGTATTTAAAACCTATTCTATTTAAAAACCTATTCCAGTTCTATTTAAAACCTATTCTATTTTTGTGCCTGTATGTTTCTGTGGCTGCCTTATTATGCAGGGTACATCCTTTGATTTTGTCATACGTTTCCTTAAGGTGGTATTGTCGCATATGCGGGAGGGTGCGCGTAATAGACATCATGTGAAAGGGTATTTCATGATGAATGGATCTGGTTGCAGTGATCAGCTAGCTGGTCAGGCTCGTTGGATCCCTGGTGAGCCGCCAGACCACTACAATTTATGATATATATATATATATTACTTATGGCTATACGCCTCGTCGACATCGAGGTCATTAGAGGTGGGATGGGATTGGGGACAAGGAACGGGAAGGAATTCGGCCATGGCGTTTTTAAAGGAAGCGTCCTGGCATTCGCCTGTAGTGATTTGGGGAAACTATGGAAAACCCAAATCTGGATGTCCGGACGGCGATTCGAACCGCCGTCCTCCCGAATGCGAGGCCAGAGCACTGACCGCTCACCCATCACTCTCGGTTTCATGGCATAAAAATTCACGTCATGTAAAAATAAATTTATAGAGATTATTGCAACAAATAATAATTAAAAACTACTAAATTTCATTGTTGATGTACTTTATCTGATAATACAATATACGTCTAAATGCTGCAAAACTGCAAGACACTTAATCCGAGTATTTCTCCCTTTTAACCTTTGCGTAGTTCGAGTGAACCTGCTGATCCGTCCAGCTCGTTGACGGATGGTATCCCACGCCAGCAGATGACCACGATTTCTCATCTACTTACTGTGAGCTCATTTCTTCTCGCTTCTGGAGAGAAACGCGGAATCCAGCAGTCTTTCCCGGATTAGAGACACTATCCAGACTAGAAAAACCGGATGGAAAGTCGTTGGCAGATTCCCAATCCGTGGTAAAGCACCCTACCAACCAGTCTTGCACATCTTCGTAGATCACGGAGCACAACGTGATGCGGAAATTCTGTGTTAGCCGATAGGCTAAAATATCATAATGATAAGGAGTTACTGAAAGAGATAAAAGATTTTTTTTTCAGAAAGAAGAGCCAATTCATTAAACTGTTGTAGTATCGTCAATGATTGTTTATGGCAAAATATCGACTGCTGATAATGTTTTTTAATTCGTGTTCTTTCATAATTACTCACTGTTAAAAATGATTTTTACTATTTACTTACTACTCCCTGTTAGACATGTCTTCCATGTTTAATTCTCTAATTTATGACTGGTTCGCATCAAATGTTATAATAACATACATCCTAAAACATGATTAAGGACAGTCAGTTCTAAATATTTGGATAAATGGAAACTGTGCTTAATACTACTGAAGAAAAGGAACTAAAGGTATAAT
Organism: Vandiemenella viatica; assembly: GCA_031002005.1. NCBI lineage: Eukaryota > Metazoa > Arthropoda > Insecta > Orthoptera > Morabidae > Vandiemenella > Vandiemenella viatica. Next base: position 116,748,331 of record CM061914.1, on the reverse strand, counting down.
CTACATCGTTCATTACTCACACATTAATCAGGGAATTTTTATGGAAATTTCGTTTTTACCACTTCATTAAACAATATGAGGGAAGTCCAGTATATTAATTTCAAACAGTACCACGTAATGTTACCGAGCTTGCTGGTGTAACGGTTAGCATTCTCGCTTTCGGGAGGACACCGGTTCGAATCCCCGTCCGGGCATCCAGATTTGGGTTTTCCATGGTTTCCCAAATCATTCCAGGCAAATGCAGGGATGCTTCCTTCAAAAAAGCCATGGCAGAATTCCTTCCCGTTCCTTGTACCCCAATCCTTCCCCGTCTCTAAAGATCTCGCTGTTAAGAGACGTTAAGCAGTTAATTTTTCACAGATTTTACATTTTTAAGTTGGCAAACATTTTCGTTTATGTTTTACGGGAAATTCTTCGATCGATTATATGATAAATAGTTTCCTATCGCACAACATTTCTTGTGAAATACCCTAGTGCCCTACATTTTCGACATTTTTAGAGGATTCCCAAGATAATTTTCTTGTCTATAAAAACGAGAATTCTGAGTATATATGTTCATTATTTTTCATCACTTAGAAGAGAAATTTTGGCCTAGTTACTAAGTAAATATGTCTTCAGATGAAGAACCGAGTACAAATGCGAGTGTGAAAAGAAAAAAAAATACCTACAATTTTATAGAAAAGAATCAAAAGATGAATTTTCAAGTTGGCTACCAAATATCGTAAAAGCGCAAACTATACTTATTTTAAGAAGAAACACAGTTGTTCACAAGCACAATCGGTATCATCAAAGAATGTGAAATCGCAAAGATATTGTCATTTACTGTTCCAAAACCAAAAAAAACCTGATATACAAATTAAACAAGGGAAAAATATTTCATTATTTTCGACTATGTACCAGTACTTACATTGTTATTAGCGATTGTTGCTGAACGTAATCTGCCATTTACCATTATGGAGCACTTACGAAACTGATTGCAAAAATAAGACGACAACCAACACCATAATTGATCAGACTATATGCAAAGAAAATTTTGATAATTTATGTGAAGATCTGCAGCCAACTAAGTTTTTAAATTTGACGAGTTTAGTGATCTTTCCACAACAAAACACTTATACTTAGTCGTGAGATACGCAAAAAGTCATTGCATCAAAAATTATTTTTAACTCTTATTCCATTAGAAGCTTCTAATGCAGTATCCTGATTTGTATTTATAATAATAATAACATTTAATTCAATTGCAGTGGAGCACAGGCTCCGGTGGCAATTTCCCTACACACCCATCTTCCCCCTTTCCTTCACCCACCTACATTTGCCCTCTGCAAATTTTAACTTTAAATGCTTTCAACTTTTTGGTAAATTATTCATCATTTCTCTCGGTAACTTATTTCATTCCCTGACCCCCTTACCCAAAAAAGAGAATCTTCCCACACCCTTGTGCCTGAAACCGAGTGCCAGCTTGTGGCCATGATCACCTTTCCCCTTCCATGCATTACTTTTAATTCTAACACCAATATCTTTCCATTTTTAATCACCAATATATGACTTGTAAACTCCCATGACCCTCTTCACCTTCCTCTTGTCTTCCAATTTATCCCATTCCAGCTCTTTTATCATATCTGTTACTGATTGCGTTCTGCGATAATTTCCAGAAACAAATCTAGCAGCCCTTTTTTGCACCCGCTCCAACCTCTGTATTTGATACTCAAAATATGGGTCCCATACTGCACTACCATATTCAAGCAATGGTCTGACCATAGTTTTGTAACCAATTCCTTTACTTCTTTCGTACATCCCCTCATCACTCTCTCTAACAAGTGTAGAATTTTGAAACCTTTTCCCAATACCTGACCAATGTGTCCTGGCCAGTTAGTCTTGTTATCAGATGCAATGCCAAGATATTTACGTTTTAACACATTGTAAACTTTTTTACTAGCAATGATATTCCATATAAAAATAATCTAATCGGTTTTGCACCTGACTGATCAAACGTAATGATGGGGTGTAATAATTCTGTTGTAACATATCTGAAAAAACAAAATTCCTGATGTTTTTGTACTTAACTGCATATGCCACTCGTTTCATCTTCGTGCGTCATATGTTTGTGCCACGCAAATTATGGTTATTTGGGTTGATTTTTTCATATACCGATTTTTGGCACAAATATACCGATGTTAGTGAGCAGGGCTACCGATTTCGCATTTTGTCGTTCGATACCACTGGTTGCCATCTACCTATAAAATGTGTAACTATGTTCTCTGTGTGGTAAGAGTATTTTTTCGTGAGTTTATGAAGCGGAGATTGGGAACCGTCCCGGCATTCGCTTAGATGTTTGCGGAAAATCGGCTAAAAACCTGAGTCAGGACGGCCGATACTCGGGGCTGGGCTCGTGCCATGTCCCGTTGTACTTCCCGATGCAGTGTGCTGCGCCTCAGTGCACTAAGCCACACTGGCGGATCATTATGGTCCATTGTGGGTTTTATATTATCATTTTGACATCGGTAAGTTCACCCGCCAAATTATTTGTATCATAAATCCAATATTCAATATGGTGTCTAAAAACTGATTGTGGTGGGAGAGTGATTAACGCTCGGGCCTGGCATCCGTTCGATCCCCGGTTCGGTTATCCACGTAGCGATATTCCATTGTTTCCCGAAATCACTCCACGCAATTACCGGTATTGTTCCCTGCCGCAGCTTTTCCCCAGTCCTTTCCCTGTCTAATAACCTCTACTTTGACACGTCGTAAAGAAAAGAAAAGATTCCAAAATCATTTTTGCACCGTTTCTGTCGTTACTGTTCGGAATGGACGCAGAAGGCTATAGTACTGGTGCTAAGTGTGGTAGACCACACTCATTGTTGGGAGCGTCAAACCAAAAGTACTATCGTGGATATAGGCATGGAAATAACGTAGGAGATCGATCGATTGACTCAGGAACTATATAAAGAGATATTACAGAAAATAGTAATTTAGGAATGTTGTCACGTGTTCTTGATTAATATTGCACTGTTTCTTGTAAGAAAAGTATTCGAGTTGGTTTATTTTTCGCTCAGTGGTAAAACTGTTGTTTTGGTTTTCTAGAGAATCATATGTGACTGGAAACAGAGCTTACGATTTCATAGAAGTTAACTTCGTTGAGATGATCTCCAATACTCTTAACCGAATGAATACAAACCGTTTGTTTTATGTAAGCCTTTGTTTTACCAACATTTGCAAATATTTATTACTAATTGCAGGAAAACCAATCTGTTTAAATTCTACTGTATATTGCAAAGTTAATTGAAAGATCACAAGAGGGATTAAGAGATTGTTGTAATCGACGAAAGAAATGTATTAAGTATGGTATGAATACAGTAAGTCTTTACACAATCAGATCTCTTGAAATATTCCCCAGCTACACATCTGACAGGCGGACATTTACACAAATTGAAAAGTTACTGAAAATTAATTTATGTCGATGACCTGAACAACCACTACGAGAGAGAAAACAATGGATATAGGGAAATGATAGAAACAGATCTTGGATGCCAGTTTCGAAACACCTGGCAGCGACAGAGAAATGACTTTTAAATTGCTTTTAAATGCAGCCGGTGTGGGAATGATAAAGCAGGGCGTTCCACCCTGGTGTGTTGGAACCAATACATTTGAACACAGAGGACACTATGTGACACAGGAAATTATACCAACGTCGAAATCAATTATCAGTTCATTCAGGTCAGCAACAAGTCTAAAGATTAGATTGAATTATTTGTTATAACGTCACAACAAAGACCTGCATTTCCAAGATAATTCTGTCAGAATCAGTCGTCCAATGTTGGTGACCCACCAAAGTACTTATCACTCAGAGCCCCCCCCCCCCCCAAAAAAGCACCAAAGTGTCCGCCGATTTCTGTCGGCTACCCCCTCCTCGCCCTAGTCAGCCCCCCCCCCCCCAAACCAAAAATCCTGGATCCGCCACTTTCTACGAGTTTGTTAATGATTAATTATATACCTGAGAATAATATTTATAGAACACATTTTTGAATTTGTTTATTTTGTATTTTTTTTACTCTTTATTCCGTAGTGAATTACAGAATGATCAAATTATTCACAATTATAAAAGATATTTGAATTATAAAAGCGTATCTACAAGATTTATATGGAATAAACGTACTAGCATGACGTAGATATATGTTAAAAAGGCAGCACGTTTATTACATTGTCCGTTATCTTCGGTAAACAAAAATCTTGAATATTTGAAGCTTATAGCATAAACTGATTAGTGATTAACATTAAAACAAACATGTAAGTGATTCGCAGAGAAATACAATTCTCGATACATTATTTGTTCAATGCCACCAACAAACAATAAAAACTCGATTACAAAACTCTAACAGCTATTCGAACCTCCTGTTTTGGTCTGGCAAACTAAATACGACTCAGAAGGTACTGCACTTTGTATACGATGATAAAGGGTATCTAAAAGTAGTTGAATGAACATTGTAAATTGTACACAGCTACCTGTGTATTTTTCGCTTCTAAGGACGGTACATTTTAATCCTTATTATTAATCATTATAAAAATTTTCTTACTTTTGTTCTGAGATGGTATGAGAGATATCATATCTATTCTATTCTTTTGAGGTTCATTGATTTCAAATTATTTTCTCCTGACCATTAAGAACAGTGGTGATAAGGCAACAGCGGTACTGGCAAAAACCGCATACGAAATTAGTCTTGGTAGGTGCCGTCCCAGTATTTTCACGTAGTCATTTTGAAAACCATTGAAAAACGGGTACTGGTTCACCAATTACGAACATCACAGATGAAACAAAAGGCTCGGTTTTTCAGTGGATCAATTTTCCATAATTCAGTTGAACGCTAGCTCCAGTTAGTGTACCAGGACTTTATGTTAGTGTAAAGGGTGTAGTTCGTCTGAAATTGACCAAATATGGTTCTAAACTTGTTTAATTTAACTCAGTTGTGGTTGAAAATATGCTTCTGCGGCAATTTCCTTAAATTGTTGCTGCTAGTGTAGTTTAGAAGCCAAAACACGTCTTAAAAAAACCTTTCACGATAATAGCTTCAGGAGCATTCGATCTTCAATAAGTGCCTCGAATTTTGTAGCTTTTCAACTATCCAGACCTCCATAGTTTAACGAATCTAATAATAAATTACAAAATAAAAAAGAAAATCAGCTTTGTAGATGAAAATTGCGCCACTAGGTTCACGCAGCTGTCGCTTACCGGTGTTTATTGAACGGGGACCACATAACTTGTCAGTGTGGTTCAGTACAACGGACCGGGCACGAGTCCAGGTTACCGAGTACCGGCCGTCCTAACCGCCGGTCTATAGGAGGTTTCCCTCAGCCATAAGGATTACGTGGCTCGGTCTATAAGGGGAGGCGTTTGCTGGGAAGCTACGCTGGGCTAGGAGGGAGAGGGTTTCGAGCAAAGCCACGTAGCTTTTCATTCATACTATTTGTCACAGTTAAAATAAGGTACAAAGCACAAAACAGCATGTGAATATTTATTTTCGTCATGTAATTAGTGGGAATTCATTAATTACTTTGAATGTTTTTCCGGACCCCCCCCCCCCCCCCCTCTGGTGAGACTTCGTGAGATCTGATCGAACTCCCCCCCTCTAAAATGACGTGACGGAGACACCCCCCCCCCTTACTAATTGAGCACGCAACTTTTTTAAACATTTTTTTTAGGTCTCATGCTTCCAAGGGCGGTTATACCCCTACCCCCTAAGGTCGATTTTTGAACCAAATACCCCCCTAAAGTCGACTTTCGCGTCATTTTAGACTTTTTTTAGCTCTATCATGCTGCAAGAATTTCAAAACCTCATGTGAGATTTCCGTTGACCCCTCCCCCCTTTTCCCCTTGGTGAGGTTTCGTGAGATTTCGCCGGACACCCCCCCCCCCATTACACCTCAAGTCGTTAACGGACGCCCCTTTATCTTCTTATGTAATTTACGATAGTCTGACCAGAGAAATCAGCACAAAATGTCTTCTGGAATCAAGAGGGAAAAAAGCTACTTGTCGTCACTCGGTGGCAGGGTCGGCGTTAGAGGGGGGTAAGCGGGTTAAATGTACCCGGGTCCGCCGGGCTGATGGGGGCCCCGATCACACGCTGTAGGGCCCCCCCCATTCGTAAAATTATAGAGCTAAAAAAAAAAGAGTAGCCCATTTGGTCTGAAGGAGGGCCCTAACTGATGAATTAGCAACGGCCCCCTCAAATGATTATCCCGGTTCCCAAAATCCTAGCGCCCGCTATGCTCGGGGGAGGGTAGAGGTACAGGCAAAAGCCACTTCCCTGGACTAAGGGGGGGGGGGGGGAATGGGAGGGGCAAAATGGAGCTATGTAGGTTTGAACGCTCAGACAGATGGCAACACTTCTCTGACGCCATTAGTTCTCATTACTGACCGGGCAGTAGGTATAAAATGTTTGGCGTCAGCAGGCGTCCGTCCGCCGTAAAACCAAAGCCCCGGAATGTTGGGAAAAGGTAGTGGAGAAGAAGAAAATTGAACAGGGATCCCATCACACGGCTGAAAATAAAAGGAACCAGTTGTTCGCAGCTCGTAACATTTCAGTGTAAACAAAATAAGGCATAGTTAACTGGTGGAGTTCATCTTAAACACAAAGAAGAGTGATCCGTGCAATGTTTACGAGCTGCCTGTGACCGTGACCTTAGCCTGCGCGGACAGGTTTGACCCCGAGTCGTGACGGCACCTGGCCGGCAGTGTCGATATCTCCATCGAGGTCACCGCAGCGGCGTTAAGGTCGACAGCGAAGCATTAGTCGACCCGCGCCAGGAGACTGCTTAATTTATTTACTGACTCAGACTACAGATTAAAGCCAAATGATTAAAATTAAGCTTGCAAACAACAATCGCTATCACAGAGCAGACAATTTTACGATTCGCTGAACGCACTCTTCGTGTTTCTTTATCCGTTCCTGTGGCTTTAACTTACCACACCTTCGTATTTTTGGTTTTTATATTTTTCCAAGCTCTGCTTTTAGTCAGTAATATAATATTCTACAACTTCTTCTGTCTTCCCTTCTTTCGCCTGCTCACTTCTTTTAATAGTGACTGTCTTTTATAAAGAGATTGTTTCTGCTTTCCCATTCCGGTCATTAACTTCTTACTCCAATCTTCTTTATTTTTTTTTATTTTTTTACTTTTGGCTCACGCATCGTCGTGGTAATTAGAGGCGGGCTGCGACTGGGGTACAAGGAACGGGAAGGAATCTGGATGCCCGGATGGGGATTCGAACCGGCGTCCTCCGGAATGCGAGGCCAGAGCGTTAAGGGGGCATCCACAAATTACGTGAGGTGTTTTTCCGGATTTCCGGACCCCCTGAGTGAGACTTCGATAGATTTGGGCCGACCCCTCCCCCCCCCCCCTCTAGTGAGATCTGGTCCATGAGATCTCTCCCCCCCCCCCACCTAGAAATCGCCTTCGCAACTTTTTGAGACCTTTTTATTAGGTCTCACCCACGCTTTTCGACGAAATACCACCCCTAAAGTCGACTTTCGCATCATTTGTAGACTTTTTTTTAGCTCTACAGTCCAAAAAAATTTCAAAAACCTCACTTGAGATTTCCGTTGACCCCCTCCTCCACCTTGGTGAGATTTCTCCGGAACCCCCCCCCCCCTCCCTATACTTTACCTCACGTAATGTATGGACGTCCCCACCACGCTCCGTCTCAATCGTCTTCTTTATCTTCCAACTCGGCAACTTCAACGCTTATTTTTGAGGGTTTTATAGTAGTACTGTGCAAATTTCTCGTTGCTGATTGTGATAATATTATTTGAAGCAAACATGTACTCCACGATCTCAAGGCACAGCCTGTGTCTTAGAAATGAAAAGCTCCCGTTTCTAATACCGGCTTTACCGTTACGTTCACAGGTTCTTAGCTTGTAGGGACGTTCATGGCTCACATTCCATGGATAGCTACAAGTACTCCAAGACTACATAACTGTCAACTTAGGTTAAGCCTTGTTGAAGGAGGCATAGTGAACTATTAGAGTCATATGCATTTACTTTAAGTGCTGTCACTATAATAGTGGACTGAAATGGACGGATTAATACTAGTCTAAACAGCCTTGAACGAAATATTCTCCGGGATCAAAGACTTTTTTTTTACTTATGGCTTTACGCGTCATCGACGTCATTAGAGGCGGGACGGGACTGAGGAAAAGGAACGGGAAGGAATTCGGCCAAGGCCTTTTGAAGGAAGCATCCCGGGATTCGCCTTGAGTGATTTGTTTCGGCTTGGCTACGGAAAACCAAGCGTGGTGGGTGAACGGTTAACGTTCTGGCCCGCATTCGGTAGGACGCGGGTTCGAATGCCCGTCCGGGCATCCAGAATTGGGTTTTCCATGGTTCCCCCAAATCATTCCAGGCGAATGCTTCCTTCAAAAATGCCATGGCCGAATTCCTTTCCGTTCCTTGTCCCCATTCCCAACCCGCCTCTAATGACCTTAGCCGTCGACGAGGCGTAAAGCAATAAGGAAAAAAAGAAGGCTACGGAAACGGTTGAAGACAAATCCTAAACACTGGCAGTGACGTCACTAAGCTGGTAACCCGTAGCCCTATTAACCAAGTGATTAGCTATTCTGGTCTCTTTTTTTATACATACGGCTTTACGCCTTGTCAACGTCCAAGTCATTTGAGGCGGGATGGGATTGGATAAAAGGAACGGAAAGGAATTCTACCATGGCCTTTTGAAGGAAGCATCCCAGCATTCGCCTGGACTGATTTGGGGAAACCATGGAAAACCCAAATCTGTATGCCCGGATGGGTATTCGAACCCGCGTTCTCCCGAATGCGAGACCATCTTCTAATCTCAGTGGCTTCCAAGACGTTTTTGCCCGTACTAAAACCCTTGTTTCTTCAAATTTAAACGTATGCTCTTCCTGGATGTTATGAACAGCCACCGCTGATTTTTCCTCACACACTGCTGAATAATAATACATCACTTGGTTGGTCCATTCGTTTTGCTGATCTGATGCAAAGGTTTGATTAAGGGCATGATGAAAATCCTGAAACTATAACCTGAGTATTTCAGTACTGATAATACAATTTTCATTAATCATGGAGATGTCAGATTTGTCTTTGACAGGAAATGAAAATTGTATTTGGGTTAAGTGCTGAGCACACATAATTCTGAATAAAATGCTCTCGGGTAATTAGAGGAATGTGTCCATCGATAAAACACGATGTTTCGGCGGCCATAACTCTTCCGCCATTGTCAAGTGAGTCACTTGATAATGGCGGCAGAGGTTTTGACCGCCGAAACATGGTGTTTTATCGATGGACTCACATGGCTAATTACCCGAGATGATTTTATTCATATTGAACGCTGAGAAAACCTCCAGTCTTGCAGACATGGTTCTGTTATCGCTTTCTGCCTGAACAGTGGTGTTAGTGAGGGCATTTTGTTGGTTCTTGGTGCCACGCCCTGGTCTGCTGGCCGCCCTCCAACCAGCGTCTATTTTTGTGGCGGAATTCGTCGCGCCGCGCAACCACCTCATCTGCGCTGTTTACTGCAAACTCGTCCTCTCGGGAGAGTGGAAGCAAGGACAAGAAGGCGTTCCGTAATCGCCTTAGCTGCCGCCGGGGCTTCATAAGCCGATAACATCTCGCCGGCTGACTTGCCAGATTCTACATCTTCCTCTGCGGCCAGCAATTTTTTTACTTTAAGTTAAGTTCTTAGACAAAATCTGAGCTTCATGCCTCGTGAAACAGTCATTATCAATACGTCTTAAATACCTAATGTTATATTAAAAGCGATGTGAATGATAAGCTATTGAGAAGTCCAAGGTTCATAGTTGTAGGGTTTACCTATATCCAAAATAATACAAGGAACATCTCCATTGCAATAATAAATCTTCAATGCATGTCATCATGTACAGGACCAACCAGTTTCAGAGTGCCTGATTCCTTATGCCGAAAGGCTGAGGCATGCATTGCCGTGGATGGGCGCCACATGCGGACCTGTTATTAAGTCCGAAAGTATACGTTTACGGCCCAATGCTTTTTACACAATTTTGTCTTATTTTGAGGTATTCTATCACCTTCTAAAATATTTTCTTTTTTTAACACTCTGTATAACAACACTTTCAATACAGCTCGGATCGAGATGCTATATTTGTAGAGTTACCAGAGGGGCCAAACAAAAGTGAAATATCTTAGTATAATTTTAAGTGCTCACCTTCTGACGTAACTTCATATCATGTAGAATAAATGCTGAAATATGACGAAAGTTTCATTCAAGAAATATTTTTATAAAATCAAGTTAAAAATAGCTCTAAGATCAAATTACTTCACTCAAAGAGTATTGTTAAAAGTATAGCACGTAAATATGTTTAAAAAAAGACTATGCTATTTTGAAGTATCTAACAGTATTGTTAAACTGTATGATTGTTTTCTCTTACCTGCCTATCTCCGCTCGATGTGAATCAATTCTTTAAGCTGCGGATCCACCTTTCAGTCAGTGCACCACATCGTTTCTGACTATCGTCTTCGAACCTACAAAATTACAGTAGCGGACATACTAGATCTAGAAATATAATATTGTACGAGCTTTTGATGTGCACATTTAGCCAAACCTCTTGTGTATATTGTTTATCATCAAACGTTAAATAAATGAATTATTTGAGGTTCTAATACAGGCCAACGAGCATCCTCTTGCACTCTCTAACTTCCTACCCCACGTAAAAAACACTCCGAGACCTTTCCTGCTCGAATTACAGTTCAGTTTTAACCTGATGTTCATCTCACTTTCTCCGTAACACCTATAAGACTCCGCTTAATATTGACTCAGATTCTAAAACTACCTTAAGAAACCGAGCGTAGTGGGTGAATGGATAACGCTCTGGCCTCCCAATCGGGAAGACGCCGGTTCGAATCCCCGTCCGGGCATCCCAATTTAGGTTTTCCATGGTTTCCCCAAATCACTCGAGGTGAATGCCGAGATGCTTCCTTCAAAAGATGATGACCAAATTCCTTCCCGTTCCTTCTCCCTAGTCAAATCCCGCCTCTAATCGCCTCAACGTCGACGAGGCGTAAAGCCATAACTAAAAAAAAAAGTACCTTAAGAAATCATTCAGGATCTAGAAAAACGATAAGAAAATTAGATATAATGAAGATAAGTTTTTGAAATGTTGATGGGTTAGTTATAACAGATTAATTTTATTTAATAACAATTTTTGGTGGATTTGTTGACAGTTCCTGCCGGATGTGTAATACCAGGTGATGTTACGGAATAGGGGGACCTACATTTTTACTAGGAATTTGAATCGCTACTTCACATACACAAAAAATACTGTAGTGATCCAGCTTTCGTTATTAAATGAAGTTACTTTATTTTTTATTCCATGAATTTCCTGTTTTATTTTACTGTAGTGAATATGATTTCGTAGAGAAAATGAACCAAACTGACTGCTGTATTTAATGCCAGTTTCTTTATTATGAATAGTTTCAAACTATTTCTGTTAACTGTGTGCGAATTACATTAATTTCATGTCTATTTCTAAAACAGGAATTATGAAAAATAAATAAATTCACACGACACAATGTACACGTAAACGGGGCTAGTTCAGTATTGCGATAGGACTGAAAACAGAACAGGGCGGCATTCAACCATAACATTTTGGAAGAACTATCCCGGCATTCGACTGGTGTGATTTCGGAGAACCATAAATAACCGAAATATGTATGACTTTATAGGGATTCAATCCTGCGTCGTTTTAAATTCCATCCTTGCTCAGCTACCAGGTTCTGTCGCCTTTTACTACTTATTCCTTTAGTTCTTTAATATGTCGCTTCATGCTCTTCTCACTGTTCTGGGTAATTTATTCTCGTTCATTGTATTTACGTGTTTGATCATCTCAGAGCATATTCATATATTTCTTGTTATATGCTTCTCTTACCTATTCTTGTACATCCCTTTTCAAACCTTATGAGCCGTACGAATATTAACGATGAAACTTACTATCCTTCAATCTCATAGAACTTGATTGCTGAGCGATTAACGTTGGAGACTGGCATTCGGGAGAGTGCGTTTTTGATTCTTGGATCAGCCATCAAGATTTATGCATTTTATGATTTCCCGAAACAGTATATGAAAAAGCTAGAGTGATTACTTGGTAGAGATCACGGCCTTCTCTTTCCCACAGCTCTCTCCCGACTGCAAGTATCATGATGTCTACAAATCGTGGAACCCCCATCAAAAAAGTTCTCGCTCTGAGATATCTGTTTTTACAACAACAAAATTTTGAAAATTTTCCAAGCTCTTCCTCAATGTCTTTATCATATTCACCATTCTAAATACTTTAGAAATGGTTAATCTTGTTCGAGAGTTTGCTCCTTTAGAACTAATTTTGCCATACCATTTCCTTCCAGGGTATTTTTGATTATGAGACTAATACATCTAACATACAGTAAATATTCCCGTATGTAAACCATGTTCATTTCCAAGGATTAATATATAATTCTTTCATTCAAAAGCTTCCTTACAACATATTTTATTATCAGTCAATTTATCATATTCTCAGATATCTACAAATAGTTATAGAGATCAACAGATATGCAGACAGCATGTTGGAAATAGTCATAACGCATTCGGGAGCATCGAAAAAGTACGTGGTTTGGTCTACTGGGGGAGTGGGAAAGGGGGTAGAAAGCTACGCTGGGCTACGTTGTGGGATAAAAGGAGGGGGGGGGGGGGTTTCCGAGCCAAGCGACGTAGCTTTTCATTCCTATTAATTGTCACGTTTAAAATTAGGTACAGAACACACAAAAGCATGTGGATATTTATTACCAATATTTAATTATCTCCGTATGTGATTCAGTTATTCTATATACTAACAGTGCCGTGCATGCGTGTGACTTGTAGTCATAGCGTTGTGTTGCACGCGGCCGGCGTATTTGAACTAACAGACACGCGACGGCGCGTTACGATTCGAAACACATAACATGCCGTACGTAGACTCAAATTCTCTTACAGATGTCACCCGGTATTTTCCAAGGCAACGACAGTTCGTATTGTTTTGGCGGTTTGAAATAAAGATGTTTTTTGATTAGGATCACCCCAGTGTGACCACACAGCATGCTGATAAGATGATTCTAATTAGTTCTGACAAATGAATTTCAGTGCAGTTTCAATTACAGTGCTCACTGAAGTGTTATTTCAAGTTTAAAGTGTGGTGTGAAGTGGCGCTGCACAATAAACTTTATGAGGCTTACCGAAAATGTTTTTCCAGCGAGTTTTCATTATCCAGTCAGTTACAGAAATCTTTAAAGCAGATCAAAGAATCATTGTCTGGTAAGGGAGCGTCCATAAACCACATAGCTCCATTTTGGCCTCCTGTGAACACCCCCTCCTCCCCACGTAGCCGGACATGGCTTCCGCCTATCCCATCCCCCCCCCCCACGTAGCTTTTTTTCCCTTTTGATTCTCGAAGAGATTTTTATACCGTTTTCTCTTCTCAAACTATTGTAAATTACATACGGCAATAATTAAATGAAGTAAATGAATTTCACATACTGTTGTGTGTTCTGTATCTCATTTTAACTGTGAAAAATGATATGTATGGAAAGCTACGTGGCCTGGCTAGGACTCTTCCCCCACCTCCCCCCCCTCTCCCACGTAGCGAAGCGTAGCCTTCAAGCCAACCCCCCCCCCCCCCCTGGACCGAGTCATGTAGTTTATGCACGCTCCCTAAGGAAGAAAGAAAGGTGACAAAACTAAAAAAAAAAAAAAACTAAAAATGCGGTTCTTCTTAGTTTTTTACGAGGCAGGCTTAGTTTGTTCAATTTTATAACTTAATGAACAATGGTGAATGAGATAAGGAGAATATTTGTAGTAACGCCTCAAGAAGGAAAGGGTTCCTGACCGTATTTGAGAAAGAGTTTTTTCCAAATAATTGATCATTTGCAGGAATGGCTAGTGTCAACGTTCCATTTAGAATATTTATAATTATAGAAAAATATATAATGGAAATATTAATTGTATTCATTATCCACGCAATAATTTTAACGCTCCCTCAGTAGATCCCAGAATTTAGATCATCTGCCCAGTGTTGCCACCTTACGAAAACAAAGTCCTTTTCTCAAAACTCACTAGATTGCGGGATATTTAAAAACTAAAAGATTAGCTAGAAATCTCTAAATAAAATAAAGGAAAATGGTAAGGTAAGTAGTATAAAAATATTTTAATAATTAGTATTTTCATTAAATTAAACACATAACACTGTATTTAAAATCAAGATCAAATTTCTTCAATCAATATTTCTTCTTCATCATCCTGGTCTATCACTGGAGTTGCAGAACTTGCAGATGTGGAAGGATGAAATGAATCGCCAGTCTTAGATTTAAACGAGTATTTATCACCTTTACCAATTGCAGCAATCACATCAGCCGCAAACTAGTAACTGTATACAACTATCATATTTCTCAAATTGTTTTTAAGAATATTCATTGTACTGAAAATCGTTTCTACTGTGGAATTCGAGAGAGAAAGTGACAGCATATGGCTAAATCAGATAACTCCAGAAATACATTTATTCTAGCAGCATTCTTGTATTGGGTAAGCCATATTCCGTTTTCAATATATTATATACGCCATCATTTATATGAGTCACGACAGAGGCATTACTTATCCCAATTCCAATCAAATTTTTCAAAACTCTCTAAGGTTGAATATCACTAAAAATCACCAAATATTTTTTTTGTTAGTGATGACATATTTAATAATATCTAGCGACAAAATCGCTAAGATGGCAACATTGTCTCTGCTGAAACCACAACTTACAGCAGACTATTTAGAGCATATTTAATGATAATATCAGCACGTAATCCCAGCATCTCGGCAGTGATGAGGTGGTTACATTATTTTGCGGCGTGGCTCTGCTGCCAGACATTGCGTCAGCGCGGCCGCCTCGCCGTTGTATTTATAGTAGGGCGCGCGTTGCGTTTCGCAGGCCTATTACCGCTCCCCGGACATCCTCACACAAATATTTGGAGTCTGCGGATCCGCGCCCAGCCGGCGCTCTGGCTGAATCACCAGCCTCCGCGGGGAACTGCTCGGATTCACGGGAATAGCGTGTGTTGCAAATGAACAGTTTTCATTCAAAGCTTGAATTTTTTTACACCAAAATAAATGTTATTAAGTGCGAAAAAAGATGCCTTTTATGTGACGACATTTTCGGAAGTTTCAAATTTCTGCTGGAATTTACTCATAATTACAGACCGGATTATATGCAACACAAGACCCTAGAAATATGCTTGCAAATATGCTTGAAAAATGTTTAAAATATACATTAAAAGTTTGAGAAAGTGTCAAAATATGCAACATTAGATAGGTAATATAAAAATAGTAATGTTAGATCTTTTATTTCAAAATCAGCATGCTGTTAGTAAGTAGTAGACTAACATATTTATAAATTCGATAATTAACAATTATTTATCATTTTTTTTTTAATTTGTAAACGTAAACAATCGGGTACTGTTCCATATATTTTATAGTCAAATTGTTTCTTCGATCTCTCAAAATATGTTTATAAGCGGATATGGACCGTTCCACATTCACTGATGCAACTGGGCAGTACGTATTTGAAACTGGGTGCGGTGTTAGCAGTCATTGTATCTGGAAAAAGTTCACCCGTCCCATTACTACAACTATCAATTTGACACAAACGTTCAATACCTGGGTTATTGTTCAAAATGCGGATTTTATTCATTAACTGAATAGATTCACTCAACGTCAAACCTTGAATTTCAAGCTTTTAAATACTAGCAGGCATATGGGAAAGACGAATGCAAATTACAGCTATGGTTTTAATACTAGAATCGTTAAACTCTTCCTTGGACTGACAAACTGCCATAGCCTTTCAGTTATCAAAGTCGTTTACTACACCTTTAATGGCCTCGAAATGTTGACTGTTAAACAGTACAGCTTCAAGCCACTTCGCCCATCGATTTACCACTGGTTCCGGAGGTAAAGGCACATTTGGCAAATATTTTTATAGGGATTCTTACGAGAACGTGTCTTAAAAATGATTTTTTTTTTTTTTTTTGATGAAATCAGTTTATTTTCATTCGCAAATGTGGGATCCCCGTCCGGGCATCCAGATTTGGGTTTTCCATGGTTTCCCAAATCACTCCAGGCAAATGCCGGGAGGCTTCCTTCAAAAGGCCATGGAAGAATTCCTTCCCATTCCTTGCCCCCCATCCTTTCCCGTCTCTAAAGACCTCGCTGTTGAGAGATGTAAAGCAGTTTAAAAAAATGTGGGTCGTAGTTCTTTAGCGAGTCGTCGTACTCTAAGAGCTGTGCTGTTAATTGGTTTTTCCGGCTACAACGTAAGATTTTAATTATTAATTAGGTACACGACCGAAAAATATTGTAAATAATGCGGAAGTATGCATCATCACTAGGTTTTAGCTAAAATATGCAATAACGGTTAAAATGAGCATACTATGCAAATGCATACGCAAACATGCAAATGAATATAATCCGATTTCTACTCATAATTCTCCCCAACTATTATGAAACTATTTCCTGCACATTACTGGGAATGACATAATTTAAAGTATTGTTTGTGAATTTTTAATAGACCAAGTCACCAAAACCTGAAACCAGTTTTTGACGGAAAATATCTCACCTAATCCTCATCAAAATCGTTACTCAGTGGCCAGTGACTTTATATATGTAAAATGCGCTTTGTACAATTTAAGCTCAGTTGCGAGCAGGATAAGTTTATGGTTTCAATATTGTCTCTCAATGTTTTCTGGTGTCCGGTCATTACGAATGGCGCTTGGTGGTTTTCTTCTCATGATGTTTTCCTTCGACATGAAAACTGAACCCATGTCAAGATACCGTTGCAGTCTGAAACGTTCTCTCTGTACACATCTCAGTATGAGACGTTACCATGACGACCAACCTAAAATGCGCTGTATTCAAATAACAGGTTCACCACTTTTATGAAAACCATGATAAACGAGCAAGCGAAGGTGCTCGTTCTGCTGCATCATATTTTTACTGTGGATGATTATAACCTCTGTCTTCTGAGAGCATAAATATGAAATAGCAATCAAATTCGATTCAGCTAGTAAGAAAACGTTGTAGTTTATCCTCTTGTGTAAAAAACAAAAATCTTCAAACATGAGATATTCAACGAAGTAAAATATAAATACTTCAGTTGATATTATGTTGTTCTGAACATACATATGTAGCAAAAGTAGCAGGAAGATACATTAACAGTATGTGAAATATCATGACAGGTTCATCTTAAAAGTAATGACTCAACAAACTCCCGAAGTTCCGCACCGTTACAACATTTTTCTAATAATCTACAAAGTCAGCAAGTCAGGTCATTATATTTACCTATACAGTTGACTGCATAGAGCAAATTATGTTCCTTGATTGCAATTCATGTAAACACAACATCATCGATTTTCATAAGGTTTTACTGCGAATACCACTGACGCAGGATTAAATGAGGTATATTTTATCTAGATACAGCATCGGAAACCTGTTTGTCTATCTGTTGGTCAGATTTTGAATAATGAATCCAGTAGTGAATATGTGAGGTCGAAAAGATAATGAATTAGTTTTAAAAGTGTGTACAAATTAGTTTAAGTTTAATGATAAGTTATTTCTCGCAGCCAAAATATTTACCAGTGAGAAACCAGGTACCAACAGCATCGCATTCAGTCTGTTAAGTTATTTCTGAGAGTTGTGACTCCATTGAGATCTTCACTGTAATTGTAACATTAGAAGGTCAAATCGACCGTACGAGTAACTTCGACGGAAGACATGGTTTCATCTCATATCCTTTATTTTAAAAAAAAGCTAGTTTCTTCTTACATGTAGAAAGAAAAGTAAAAATTAAGAGCTCACGTTTAAAGAACCTAATTTCATCTTGTATACTTTGGTAAAAAAAAAAAAAAAAAACTAGTTTCTTCTTACATGCAGAAATTAAGAGGTTACGTTTAAAGAAATAAATATGCTTGTATTATTGGTGTTCTGTTCGTTCTCTTTGAAGATTCTTCAGACATCGTGTCTTGCGCCACTTCATCACGGAGTCTTCTGGTAAGTATCAACGTTCCGCCTATACCGTATGCATTAACTTCATCCGTAGTTTTCAAGTCTACTGATTGATAGAACAGTGTTTATTGAACCAGTTAATATACCAATTATCTGAGAGGCCCACATGAAATGAAATAATGCCAGACTGCCAAGTATATTTTTCACAGGGTCTGGTTAACTTTCAGCTTGAATGTTTCTTCTCTGAATCAAAAACAATTCCAAACTAACAAATATTTCAATGTGTTTAGGTTTAACAGAATCGTGTTCTGCAGCTGGATTTCATCAAAGCTTTCTCAAAGGGAAACGTAGAAGAACATAAAACATTACATGAAAATTATCTTTCTTAAGTTCCAAGTATCTTTTAAACTTCGAAATAGTGTGGTTAATTTTACATCTACGTACACTTTTGAAAATATATTTATTATTTTGATAGTTACTTCCCTATGAAATAGTGCTGCAGATGTTGGGAACGACATTACTAATAAAAAAAATTAAGTTTCATTTTTGTGGGGATTTGATCAGGTAAGACAAGTGACGGAAATACTTTGATCAGATTTGTATGAGAGAGATTGATCTTTATGACTCTGTCGGCAGACTCCATTTACGTATTGGAACAATGGAAACGATTTCGTTCAGCAACAGTAATTACTGTTATTTCTCTTTGATTCCGACAGTTTCATAATATTAATGGTTATACGTACTATTTTCAAGGTTCTTATGGAATAATTATGTTATTGCATAAGAGTTCTCATTGGCTCAATATCAAAAAAAATTTGAGAACTATTTTCAAAAAGAATTCTTGCTTCGACACTTTTCCCTTCCAGTTTCTACAGATGCCTCGCACTCAGAATTTGGGGTCATTCCAAAAATACATTCTGTGTCACATGCTGGTATGTTTCCAGTCGTCGGCACACATCTAATAAAACAACAAATCTCCGTGACACGGTTTCGGAGTGCTAACAAAGCTGTCAGCTTTAGTGCCTTGCCACGCATTGCATTTCCCGCACTCCTCTTTATTCTTCTCGCGCGGAATCTTTTATTGCTTGCATGTACTGGTTCACATACAAAGCAAGCGAGTCTGCACGCAAATACTACACTCTTGTCTGCCCACTCGAACTATTACGAGCCTGTTATGCCAAGACTGCGATTTGGTTCGTCACAATTGAATCACAACTATCCCAAAGGTATATATCATTCTGTTCGAGCGTAATGAGAAAACCTAACATGACAATGTTAAATACGAACTACGGATAATGCTGTAATAAACATTATCTAAAACAAGACGTACTGTGGGAATGATGCTAAATTAATATTTAGTATAAGACAGAAACCAGTGACTTCACAGAAATTGCCCATCAAATTCACCATTTTGGCATCATCCTCTCAGTCCCTTTTATGAAACCCTCCATATTTTCCTGTCGTAAGCTAATCTCCTCTTAAACTTAAACTCCTCAATATCTGCCACATAACCTCTTTCGTTTCCTCTAAAGTTCTTTACTATAATAGTTCCAGTTACCAAGTAATTCCTCATGTCTTAAAACATGGCCTTATATCCCGGTTTTTCTTTCAGTGAGAATTTTCCACAAAATCCTTTCTTCGCCCATCTTTTCCGAAATTTGGTCTTTCTCCGATTGATTTATACTGCTTATTTTCAACATCCTTCCGCACCGTCACATTTCCATTCTTTAAATTTTTCTTACAACACTGCATAAGTTCAAGATTCATTTTTCTCAACGCATTTTGATCCAGATATACATATTTAGAGCCTCTATAAGACTTTTTATTTGGATTAAGACTGTTTTTTATGTTAATTTATTTTTTATACAAACTTTGTGTTGCTATCATTTGTAATTTTACGTTGAAATTAACAATATTCCATTACTTCTTCAACTACATCTGTTGATATTTAATTACTGTATTTAACATATTTGCTACACTTTATCACCTTTGTGCCTTTTAATATAACCAGTGTAAATTCCTCCCCTACTATTTAGCTCATAGATTTCAACACTTTATCTACGTCTCCATCCTTATCTGGAGAAATATCAATATCTTTCTCCAGGGACCATTATGTCAGACACAAATTATTCTTTTCATTTGCTTAGTTGTTTCTTCTATATAGAAGCGGAATATGAGTTGCAATAAACTACAGCCTTGGCACACTCTACATTTTCGTCTTGCCTTCTTTATTTTTAGAGTAAACTCATCGTTCTAAATTAACTTGTAAATTATTCTTCTGGTTCGGTATTTGGGAACTAACTTCTTTATAATTTCAAATACCATGTCGTATATGAAAGATCAAACTTTTTTCTTCGTCGGTATATGCCTTAGATGTTTCGTTATGTCTGTTTTGTTTTTTTCTGACACGTCCTGACATCCAACTGCTGCTGCCATGTAAGTTTCTATAAGATTTTCTGTATATTATTCTAGTTAGTAAATTTGATGGAATATATCATTTTCAGCTTGTGACTTCTTCAGGCATTCTAATCACAAAAAAATAAGGAAAACATTTAAAATGTATTCGTGGCAGACACAACCGGACATAGCTCCTTATTTGTGTTTACTAAGGCTTGGTTATAAGAAAAAAAATCTGTAGCTATCTAGTGTGGTCAATCACCTGGCCTTTATGTGGTACCCTCTGTCCCGCACCAGTATGCTACCCTTGACTTGGTCGGTGAGGCAGCGAGCTAAAGCAGTGTCCGCAACACTTTGGAAGCCAGCGGGGGCGGCCTGTCCTGTTTTTAGCCGCTCTGTTGGCAACGCGAACTGGCCGTCACTAAAAGCCGATCATCACTGTCTTTACGCTTCCGGACCGAAAGACAATGATGTAACTGGACAGTCGCTGGCAGAAAATAGGTTCAACAACCAGACCCTCCACAAGAATAGATTCCTGCTCAAGTGACGAAACTTCGCGTCATTGGTGTTGCAGCGACTGAAGGGATTGGCGATATTTGAGTTCACTTTGAAGACGATCAATCAGAGATGAAATGCTGATTACAGGAATCAAGACGAAAGTGCGGAAGATCTTTAATTCTCTAAAGTTAATGGGAAACTACCTGAAGTGGGCTATCCAGAAAAAATGGTAAATATTTATGAATTTTGTATTGAATCCAAATAGTAATCCACAACTGCTGAGGAAGCGGAACATTTACGTTAACTAGAGTATCATTTGACAAAATAGCTCTTCCGTAAATGACAGGGATTAATGATATATTTTATATATGATTTAATAATATATTTCATACTGAAATTGTATTTAATTGATTGAATCGTTGTATAACTTCCCGAAAAAATATAGGATTATCGAAAAGTAAGAAGTATTTTACTGGGTGATAAATGTTAGTTTTTATTTTAGAATCATAATGTAGGCGCAGGAATTTTGAGAGTTGTGTTTGGATCATATGAGCTACGCCAGGCCGCTCCGTGGTTCGGATTCCACGTTAAACTGTAGGTCCCAGAGGAAAGGAACTGGCCGTCCTACCTCTGAGACAATGGCTTAGTATGCCTCCTTCGGGAGGATCCAACCAACCTTCGGGTTGACGACTAAGTTAAGTTTAATGTAACCAACATCCCGAAACTGAAGTGTTTTTCTAAGATTATGTGGTTTCTCAGACGGCTGAAAATGTGTCTTTTGAATCCACTGTACCTCCTGACTTTTAAATACAGATCAGACTACTTGCTGTTGATTTACTGAATTGTTAACGGTATTTGTAATCTCCATTCTTGGTTTTTGATGGTACGTCTTAATGAAAGTATGCTACGATGGAAGCAGCGCGTTTATGAAAGATGAATGGTAATGTACGTATAAAATGATAACGGAGATACAGACCAAACTTTGATCATTTTTTCGCGGCTACTTTTATTTCAAAATCATTAAAGATATACAGATACCTAGGCTAAAGAAATAGAAACTCTGGAAGTTTCATTAAGATTTTTCAAAAATATCTATTGTTATTATGTGGGTATGGACACTGTTGGATCACGCAGTGCTTTTATGATCCGCCTTTCTGATCTTCCAAATAGCTCCCATTCTCTCTCCATGAACTTTCATTCTTTCTTCAGTCCATTTGGTTCCTAGTCTCGTTGGAACTTCATTCCCAGGCTGTACTACTAATCTCTTGACCTTTTGGCTGAAAACGTTCCTGTCTAAAACTTCAGAAGTTTCTATTTGGGCCCTCTCTAGGACCTTTTTGACTTGTTGGATCCACGGTGTGACCAAAGATTTCTTAAGCTAAGATTTAGGTAATTATTTGCGAGAAGAAGAAAACCCTGTGTAGTCAGGTGAAGGTACTAATTCCTTCGAGAAGTAGGACGTATGTACTACATCGTTGTCTTAAAGATCGATTTTTCATAAATAGCTATACAGAATAACACTTATTCTTCTTCAGACATCTGTGATCTCTAGAGTATATTGGTTTTTCTAACAGGTATGACCCATCATATCATTTCATTTGTAACATTTCATTTTTCCCAGCACCACTTGATCGCTGCCACACGAATGTCTAAGAGTTTAAAATTACAATGCAGACACTAACTCCATCAGCTAGAGTTAGTTAATTACAAGACTGTATACCAAAGCTGGTAACTGAAAGGCTACGTTCGTATCTGGGGTTCGTTGGTTCGATCCCCGACTTTGTCATCGAGATTGTTTTTCCAATCGTTTTCCCGAAATCACTCCAGATGAACGCCCTTCATAAAGGCGAATACCAATTTTCTTCCCGACATCTCTCACAATCCTCTCCTGATTGTAATGATGTTGACGTCATCGACGAGGCGTGCAGACATATGCAAAAACTTCTCATTAAATAGTCCACCTTAGCGACAGTATCAAATCTCGCATATCGTTATCACATTCGAAGGAGCATCAAGATCTGGAATGTTCGGCGTATTTCTGTATATATGAGAATTTCTCAAGGAAACAAAACAAATATAATGTACTGTACAGTTATTATTTACGTTTCAACGCAAGACCTACAGTCGTCCAATGGATCCGTCGGGGGTTAAGGTAACTCACTGGCCGCACCCATGTCTGGCGATGTTATCAGCTCCAGCATGCAAGAGGAAGCCGGTTGACATTTAGCGAGTCAAGAAATGCAGTGGAAACTGCCTCCAAATCAGAACACTTTACTCTTTTAGTGGTAGACTCGTCGAAAACTTTGGTGAAGTGTTCCTTTATTATAACCATTCATACTATTCCTGTAGTTATTAAGTAAATCATCGTGATGACAGTGTTAAACACTTGCAATGTAGTGTTAGACGACCTAAGCGCCAGTTTATGGCTTTTGAAATAAACGAATACTTCGGATAATTTCAATTATTCGATAATTTTTATTTGAAGTATTTCTTTGCAGTCATTTATGTTTTCATACTTCTTGGAGGAGACAGCCTTGATTATCTGCATTTTTTCGTCTTCTCTGTTGCTTTTAAAATAAATTAACAAAGCCTTGTTTGTGGTATTTTTTTTTACTTATGGCTCTACGCCACGTTGACGTCGAGATCATTAGAGGCGGGATGGGACTGGGGACAAGGAACGGGAAGGAATTCATCCATGGCTTTTTGAAGGAAGCATCCCGGCATTCGCCAGGAGTGATTTGGGAAAATCATGGAAAACCCAAATCTGGATACCCGGACGGGGATTCGAACCGCCGTCCTTCCGAATGCCTTCTGGTATCATTGCTTGTGAAACAGTCCACGCTTGAAGTAACAAACGCGCTTCTAACACTAACAATCCACTATGCAAAGAAATAATAACAGATCGATAAACATGATTGGAAGAAAATAATTAAATTCTCCCATTTCAATCAGTAGAATTATCGATTGCAAATTTTCTTCGAATATAAATACAATACGTTTGTGTCTGTTTTTAATAATCTTATTATTATTGGTGCGTTATTCATCTGCCCAATTTGAATAATGTAGATACCTCACCTGCAATCGTTTCTTTGCACCCCTGCTGTTTAACACAGACCACGTTTAACAAAAGAACAGTTTTAATCGAAGCTTAAAAAGGGCATAAAGAAAATGTCTTATGCTAAACAATAAGGTTACTAGTTCTCAGACTAAGAAATAATACTGCGCAAAAATTATTTTATCACTCTAACAACAACACAGTGTATGAGTATACATGACAGTTGACTTCGATGATTGGGTTACGGCTTGTACGATCAACAAGCAAGTGATCCAGATTAATCTCCGTAAACTTTTAATCGTCCCTTTTAGGTATGATTTCAAAGAAATCAATCAGTCCTGCAGAACATGGATGGTTTATTGCCATACCAAAATACCATATTGCTGTTTAATAAGCCGGTCGTGGTTATCAAGGGTTTGCCTGCGAGACTTAATGGTAACGTGTTTTTGACGGCTGTTCTTGCTCTTCCATACTCGAGTTCTAAAAATTCTTTGATCTGTATTTGGTCTGACTACGTGATGTATTTGATGTTGATAAACAAGTCACAGAAGACAGGGCTGGACTCAGTCAGAATCAACTCGTACCTGCAATGTATCCGGTAAAATCTCCTGCTGATTGATTCATCTCACAACTAGTTCCGACGACGCACTTCCAGGCAACGCCACGAGAAATGAAGCGAGTTCTGTGTGTTTAATTAAATAACACACCTCTTTCTTAGTGAAATTGTAAAATATTTTGTGACACAACGAAAACTTTTGTGTAAATTCTGAGTCGAACAAACATCATCGTTTTTTTTTGTTTTTTTGTTTTTTTTTAACTACTCTATTTTGCACACTTTCTACTTCCTCCATCCACCTGTCTGTTGATCGTCCTAGAGACCTGTTGTAAATTGCACATCTTTATTTTTTTGCAGTTTCTCTTAACTCATTCTCATTTTGTGTTCATACTACTCTCTACAAGGCCGTCATTTACTCTTTCCCTCACACGCTTTTTTCCAGAACTTTTTCAATATTCTTCCTCGAATCTATTCCTCTCAAATTTCATCTACATGGTCTACTGATAACCCTTTCCTTCACCGCCAATACTTCTGAACAGCGTAATAATCCCGTTAATACTTAGTAATCTATCAAAGAGATAACGTTGTAATATCTTCAGGTCAATTTTCAGCCCTAGTTTCGTAACATTTATTATTATTTGACAAAAGTGCTGTAATGTGACGATGTTACAACGGGATCAATACACGAAAAGCATTAAGGATGCTCGGGTAGTATTGAATAAATAAAAATTAGAGTAATTATATAATAATCAAATAGTAACAAGGTAACTAGAAAGGAATGAGGGATATTACAAATGACAGGAAATAATTTTGACAGCCAGCATTAAGAAAAATGAAGTTTATGTTGTTATGAAAGCGTTGCAGAATTGATTCGTAGATTGAGCTGGGATACCCTGGTAAACAAACAACGTAGGTTTTGTTTGAACTTATTGGTAAACACCCACTTCCATTTACAAATGCGATGAAATACTTCGTCCACCAACCTATTTGGGCTACAATGGCAGGAATGATATGAATGGAGAAATAAGATGCCACACTGATGCTTATATGAATTCTCTCTTCCCTCGTGCTATTCGGGATTGGAATGCACGGAGTACAGATTAATTTTGGTGCAAAGCACCCTCTATCACCCACAATTTTGTGAATTGCAGTGTATTTATATAGGTGTAGATTACAGCCATTGGAAAGACAGGAAGACGGAACGCTTAGGTCACTAAACTTCTAGTGGGCCAAATTAGTCTCCAGGGTCAGGGGAGCGTCCATAAACTACGTTGGCCTCCTGTGAACCTCCTCCCCGTACCTCTCCCCCTCTCCCTCCCCCCTCTCGCGCGTGGCACGTAGCTTTTTAGCTATTCGTTCCAGACGGTATTTTATGCTGTTTTTTTTCTTGTCAGACTATCATAAATTACATACGAATATAATTAAATGCCGAAAATAAATATTAACATTCTTTTGTGTGTTAAGTATCTTATTTTAAGTGTGAAAATAATATGAATGAAAAGCTACGTGGCTTGGCTCGGAACCCCCCCCCCCCCCCCCACCCTTCCCCACGCAGTCCAGAGTAGCTTTCCAGCCAAACCCTCGCTCCCATCCCCCCCCCTCTCCTTTTAGACCAAATCATGTAGTTTATGGACGCTAGCCAGGAGCTGGCATGAAAATCTTGGTGGAAGGAAAATGAACAAGTAGGTAGCGTTAGATCAATAACATCACTGCGGGTTCTTCAAAAATACTAGAACTCAGTGAAAGAGTGAACGTCAAAAATGTAAAGCTGATAGTACCAGAAAGCATGTAGCGTAGAAGATGTCGAACATCGGGCACTGGTTTTGGAGTACCGTTACTCGATAAAGCATATATGTACATAATTTATATAATTATGTGCTGTAAACCTTCCACACATACAAAACCATGTCTCGTCTCTTGTCTTTGGTGATCTCGTGAACAATCTTCAGCATAGTACTACAGTGGAACTTCAATTATCCGAATCAATTGGGACCAGACCCCATTCGGATGGTAAAAAAAATCGGATAATCGGATAATTTCCAAAAAAGGGTCTGTTTTAATTAATTATTGTATGTATGTTAAAAATGCCTTCTTTTCCAAGAGATTTTTGGTGCTTTTCCACTTCGGGGATGAAAATTTCGCCGTACAACTCGGTAAACAAAGCTGCAGTCATCCGAACTTTGGGTTGGTTTTTATAAAAGAGGGAAGCCTTTTCGCAGTACTTTTCCGTCTTAATTTAAAAATCGATTCGGATAATCGGAGTTCGGATAATTGGAGTACTACTGTACCTCAGTTGCAGCTCTAAAGTGTCATTACGTGGTGACTGATTTGATTTGTGAAGCATTGATGGCAGCAAAAGCGACCAGGAAGAAAGCTTCTTCAGAGCCCTAGCTACAGTCAATACGTAAACCAATTTATTCTCATCCTCTCGCAGTCTCTCTGAGTATTTCAGATCAATTTCAGTCTCGTACATAAATTTAATGTTACTGTTAATTTTTTAAAGCCTCAGTATATACTGACAGATGATTAGAAAATGTAGGTAATGGGTAAATTCTTTATTGTGTTGATACCGTAGTTAATTTATGAAAGCTTCAATAGCGAACTGTAATCTGAACATTGAAAAGGAAATTTATTATTATAGTAGTAGTATCGTGTCAATTATTCCGTTGCAAGACAGAATTACTATAATTAATGGGTGAATGTGAACTATAAATAATGATTTAATTTAGACCCCCTCAATATCCAGTCGAATGATAATTATACATAAGTGATCGTGAATGGTTTGCAATCTTCTGAAAAGACTCTGCACATAAAGTAAAGTAAACACGGGACATATTGGGACTCCTAAAGTATAAATTATTTAATAAAATTACGAATTTGTAAAAAATTAATTTTAAAAAAATAATAATAACATAAAAAGAGAGACTCTATTACAAAGCATGAAACGGGGCATCGCTGTATGCCTTGCTTACATCAATAGCAAACTAACTGCTGTTATTTTAAGATTTAAAAAAGGCGTTTGCCACAAAGCTTAGGAGCTAAAGCATTCTAACTCTAGTCTGGTGCGTGAATGGATAACGTTCAGACCAGGCAGTCGGTGTGACACGATTTACTTTCAGGCCGTCTGAAATTATGCTACACATGTTTTCCAGAAAGATGCGTATATTAGTTACTTAATAAAGGCCATGGCCAGCAGCCATTTTATTCTTCGTCGTCAATACTTTCTTGGTTGCAATGACAGCCATCAACGAACGGAAAAGTCTAATAACACCGTGTTTCAGTTTGAAGCAAACAGAGTTATTCCAAAACTTAGTTCGTCAATTCCTTCTCTTTGCAGAGGCATTCGGGAAGACGCGGATTCGAATCCCCGTCCGGCCATCCAAATTTGGATTCTCCTTGGTTTTCCAAAATCACTACAGGTGAATGCCGGAATGGTTCCTTCAAAAGGCAATGGGCGAATTGCTTCCCGTTCCTTGCCCTCACTCCTTCCCGCCTCTAATGACCTCGACGTCGACGAGGCGTTAAGCCATAAGAAAGAAAAAAATTGGCCAAAAGCTCGGCATTAAAATCCTTAGAAGACATTTCTTTCTTAAACAAATACTTAATTTTAGCAAGAACTTCTCCATACAAGTAATGCTCTCGGGTGACTAGCCGAGTTATAGTCACACGAGAGCATTACTTGTATTGTCAACGCCGAGAAAGACTTCGTAATTATATAAGAACTTCTCCGTTTCAGAC
Organism: Vandiemenella viatica; assembly: GCA_031002005.1. Taxonomy (NCBI): domain Eukaryota; kingdom Metazoa; phylum Arthropoda; class Insecta; order Orthoptera; family Morabidae; genus Vandiemenella; species Vandiemenella viatica. The sequence continues at coordinate 116,720,047 of CM061914.1, read as the reverse complement.
CAAATGCTCATCTCATTCTACTTTCAGCATGAGACAGGAAATCACAAGCACCTGTAATAAAATGAAGGTCACTCCAGGATGTTATAATTATTAACAACTAGCTGACCGGCAATGCTTCACTATTGCTGGACTTAGGTTAAATGAAAAAATATTTACATATAAATTTTAAACTGCTGTTTCATTCATTTTCAGTCGGAAATGGTGAGAGGGGATGCGCTTTGGAAAACATATACAGGCAGTATTTTTCTGTTTGTTTCAAAGTATAAGTGTGCAAATTCCCATTGAAATCTGATGAAATATGTGGTTTTGTCTAAATTATGGAGAGGAGGGGTGGGTTTTTTAATTTGTTTTGCAGGACCCTTCTCCGTCATCCCGTCGACAACTCACCAAAGCTTCACCGTAATCGGACGAACGGTTTGCGGGTTTGTTTAAATTATGGGGTGTTATGGGGAAGAGGGAGTAATTAAAGTGGTGGAAAGAGAGGAGAGGGATTGGGTTTTTGTGAAATTAATGTGTACAGTATTTCTCTCTCTTTTTTAAAGTATAAGTGTACAAATTCTTATCTAAATCAGATAAAAAATGTGGTTTGCCTAAATTATAGGGTAAAAACGTAATGGGGTTGGAAAGGGGGAGAGGGGATGAATATTCGGAAACCATACGTAGGCAGTATTTTTTCTGTTTGTTTTAAAGTATAAGTATACAAATTCTTATCTAAATCGGATAAAAAATGTGGTTTGCCTAAATTATGGGGTGAAAACGTAATGGGGTTGGAAAGGGGGAGAGGGGATGAATATTCGGAAACCATACGTAGGCAGTATTTTTCTGTTTGTTTTAAAGTATAAGTGTACAAATTCTTATCTAAATAGGATAAAAAATGTGGTTTGCCTAAATTATGGGGTAAAAACGTAATGGGGTTGGAAATGGGGATAGGGGATGAATATTCGGAAACCATACGTAGGCAGTATTTTTCTGTTTGTTTTAAAGTATAAGTGTACAAATTGTTATCTAAATCGGATAAAAAATGTGCTTTGCCTAAATTATGGGGTGAAAACGTAATGGGGGTGGAAAGGGGGAGAGGGGATGAATATTCGGAAACCATATGTAGGCAGTATTTTTCTGTTTGTTTTAAAGTATAAGTGTACAAATTCTTATCTAAATCGGATAAAAAATGTGGTTTGCCTAAATTATGGGGTAAAAACGTAATGGAGTTGGAAATGGGGAGAGGGGATGAATATTCGGAAACCATACGTAGGCAATATTTTTCTGTTTGTTTTAAAGTATAAGTGTACAAATTGTTATCTAAATCGGATAAAAAATGTGGTTTGCCTAAATTATGGGGTAAAAACGTAATTGGGTTGGAAATGGGGCGAGGGGATTAATATTCGGAAACCGTATGTAGACAGTATTTTTATGTTTATTTTAAAGTATAAGTGTACAAATTCCTATCTAAACCGGATAAAAAATGTGGTTTTGCTTAAATTATGGGGTGTTATGGGGAATAGGGGGTGACTTTTTGGGAAAAAATTTTCTCAGGAACCTTCCCAGACGCACACTCGAAAACTCTCCAAAGTTTCATTGCAATATGATAAATGGTATAGGAATGCATAGAAGACGAACAAACAAACATTGATTTTTATATATAAGAAGAAGAAGATATCTACAAAGAACCAAAGAATTATAAACAATTTGCGCTTTTATTTTCCGGATCAGGCGACGAACTTATGTAAAGATCCTCGTAAAATTGAATCCAAACCGGGTAACAATTAAAGCGTACTTCACATTCGAAAGGCAATCTTTGCAAAACGTAGAGGCAAGGTTACGAACCAGTATAATTCTCCGCCATAATCTGGTTTCTTTTTTCCGGGTTTACGGCTCATCGATGTCGAGGTCATTAGAGTCGGCAGAAGTTGGGGAGGGGGCAAGGAACGGTAAGGAATTCTAACACGGCCTGTTGAATGTGCCATCGCAGCAGGCGCCTGGACCATTTTCGGGAAACCAAAGAAACCGAAATCTGGATGGCCCGACGGGAATTCGAAACTGCGTAGTCTTGAATATCAAGATCGGGAATCAAATCAAGAATCTTCCGATCTCCAATCTGACGCCTTACCATTGAGCATAACAAAAGCAGCCAGATTATGACGATTTATTTGTTGTTTGAAAAATTCATAGTTACATGGGTCATTGCAGTGGCGGATCCAGGATTTTGGTTTGGGGGGGGGGGGCTTGACTCGGTAGAGCAAAAAAAAAAAAAAAAAAAAAAAAAAAAAAAAAAAAAAAAAAAAGGTTCCCAAAATCGATGTCGTCGGGGGTGACCTTGGTGCTTTTGGGCGGGGGGCTTTCAGCCCCCTAGCCCCCCCCCCCATGGATCCGCCACTGGGTCATTGCAACCTATTCTTTAATCTGCTTTCACAGTCACTGACCCTTCAGCCGCAATTTATCTAATTTAACTCTTTCGGTGTTCAGTAGTCAATTTCAAATAATTCCTTGAAGGAAATTGTTTCGCAGAATTGCGCAAGCTCCCAGACGGCGTAACTCTAGCATTAAGTTCAATCAAAGCGATGTTATATCCTTGACAGCGCTGGAACCTGAATGTTTGGTTTTGCGCAGCAGCACGCTGGACAATGTTTCCTGGAAGTCTGCCAAACGGAAGTTATTTTTTTTTTTTATTTATTTATTTATTTATGGCATTTGGCAAGTAGCCATGCAGCCAAGCTGCGTACATTTTGTTTACATTTTGGGTATTTTCATCTTTATCTATATACATATTTTACAATTTGCCTATTTAGCTATATACATTTGGATTAGTCATACAATCTTGTCACATACGTTTATATTTGCATATTTACCTATCAATATATTTAAATATTTGCATATTTCAGTATATACATATTTAGGTATACATACACCCATGTCACATACATTTGTATTTCTACATTTAACTATTTACACCTTTACGTATTTAACCATTTAATTATTTACATGTTTAATTATATGCATATTTAGGTTCGGTATTTACTTGTGAACCAACATTTACATGTGTAGGAACGAATTGTCTTGATCATCAGGTTTTGATGGAATATGGGTATTTCCGTCTATTACCATAGTTGAGTTTTGTTAGACCGTTATGTTGTTACTGGCGACAAAGTTGTACAAAAGCCGGTATACTTTTATGTTATTTGAGGCTAGTAGGTGTAAGCACCTTAGCATTTTGGCAAATTCTAGTTTTGCTTAGGTGGGACTTAGAAATTTCGAGAAGTATAGTTTACAACCTTAAGGAATTTCCCTGTAATCTTGCTCACAGTTGTAATTCATTATAATAATCATTTTTATGTGTAATTATCATATCGGGAAACGTTTGGTTTAAGAGTTATTCCCGTTTGTTCGAGTTTTGAAACACGCGATCAGAATAGTGAAATTCTAAGTCTTGCAGTATCTTTAAATCACGTAAAGCTACAACCGATCTTTTATCACCAGCTGTAGTCAGCACTATCCCCGATATTTTGGCGGTAAAATTAAGTAATTCGGCAAAGATTAATTAGTGATTTTAATTAAGAGAAAAAAATAAGCTTTTTTATCTAAAAGAGATGTCAATTTAAATTTTACATTAGCAGATAGCCCTAATTAAGACGAGTTCATACATATATGGGTTTTCATCAAAAGTTTAAGCATTTGTCCGGAAATTAAGTTTTTGTAAAGTAGATTGTCGCGGATTGTTGTGCACGCGCGTAAAAAGTTCTAGAACACTTAGGGATTTTACCCAAATTTGAATGTATCACTACGCGGAGTCTTAATCAGCTAAAACATTAAAATTAATTACTCTAAATTTCTCAAGAGACTGCCGCTGGACTTCTAGTGGATAAGTCCAGATACTATCAAAGTTTAAACATTTTTAATAGTCGGGATCGTCAAATAAATTTCGTACTCTTTGAGCTACGCGGAGGAAAAAGATGTGATACAGTTGCTGACGTCACTGGTTCTCGTGGTTTCGATAAAAGAGCCGGTCTGTGCTTGCCGGGGGTCTCTTTTGTCTTTTGTCGGTTGCTGTCTGTTTCAGTCTCGCTTGGTCTTTCGTCGTGTCTCGCCATGCTGGCTAGTTCAACCATGTTTGATCGTGTCGGGTTATATAGTAATTAACATGAACTTTTAAATTTGTTAATGGGGTTTCGGTCGGTTAAGTTTCTCTCCACAACGTGCAATTTTTGGAAAAGAGAGTTCGATATGCCTGCTCAACTGTAAATGCTATTTTGAACTATTGACTTTGAAAATAAAAACCTTGGAGTTTTCTAATAGTAAACTTGTGTGCTTCAGTAGTTTGCTTGAACCCTTTTCTCTATTTGTGGGTAACAAATATAGTGGCGACCTAGGCATTCAGTTGAGTCATCCTGGCTACATGGTCAAATTAAAATTAAATCAAATCAAATTTAAGCAAGTATTATTGAGAACTGTGAGTCTACAAGAGTGTAAGTTAAGGCACTTAGGCCATACCTTAGCCCCAGTATGCAGCTGGTTCCTTACATGGGACTGTAAGGCTCGCGTTTGATTAATTTCGAACGGTGGAGGAGAAATTACCGACCTTTGTGCAACGAAAAAACTTTTGAAACTTCGGGGAATAACCGACACGAGTGCAACTACCGCCATCATGACTTCGTCGACTACGACACCGCCCGCTCACTGAGGCCTGATGCAGCTCCCGATACCAGATGAGCGTCGCTTCGCCATGGTACATCGCGGGGGCATCACGACTTCACGCCGTCTACCGTCCGGCGTCATAGCGGATCTACGAGACATGCCCGGGGGACTACCACACCAACAGCTGTTTCCCGCGGCTCCGACAACGGCAGACCAACATGCTGCAGCTCATCACGCAGTTTCTAACCAAGTTAAGTAAAAAACTTTTTTCAGCATTTCTTCGAGACCTTCCTGTGAATTTTTTTATATACTGCCTTCTTATATGCAACTGCATTTCACTCAGTGCTCCTATTTATTGCGTTGCAATCGGTTACTACTTTCTGAGGCAGACTATTACAACGTTTTAAATTCTACTTGTTCGCGCACGAAAATTTTCAGCTTTATTTCTTGTTTACTTGGTGTGCAACGAATTTCTTTATTGTAGATGCGCCAAATTTTTCATCTTGTTTAAACTCAGTGCAAAGAGTATATTGATGCTAAGTACATCTTACCACAGACAATTTTGGGTACAATTTTCCCAGTATTGGCTCTCTCAGAGCACGTTTGTCTTTGCAATGTTTCTACACACAGCTGAGAGGAAATTTTTGTTTTTGTTCATGACGTGGTTTTTTTTCTTTTCTGATTACAGTTAAGTTTTTATTGTGAATTTTTGTTTGTGTTTTTTGGAATTGGGAATTATTTATTTTTACTTTGTCAGTTCAATTTTGTGACTAATCATGAGGCAGCCTGATCGAATAAGAATCATCAAACTAGACAACTGGTGTAAAGATTTGCAGTCCATTGAAGATAATTTGAATATCTCATTTCCATTAGTCTCTTACACTGAGGAAGTTAAGAAATGCATATTATGGCTACAAGATACATATAATGAGAAATGTCAAAGAGTTTGGAACTTCGTTATGCGCAGGTGTGAATGTAACAAAAATAATACTTTGTCTGCACAACGTTGCATACAGCAATACATCCAGCTAAAGGCCGATAAAAATTTTGTTTTACATGCGTTTGAGTTAAAAAAGAGGGAATTCTCTACAGAGATTGAAAGTCAGAGCCAACTTTCCAAAGATGTACACTTAACCCCATTAGCAGTTAAATCGGAGTTTGACAACAAATTACTCTACTACAAAGACAGGTTAGAATATTGGGCAGATGCTGATCAACTGCAACAGTTGACACTTATATTTGATTCCATTACAAAGGTAGCTGATAAAGTATATAATAGGTTGCTAACCCTCTTCAAAGACCTTAAACATTATGACATTGAAACTATGAAACAACTTCTGTCAAATTTCACATCCTTTTGTGACAACTTACTAAAACAGGAAGAAGCTACACAAAGTAATGATCATACACCTACTCCTACTGCACTTGAGACAGAAACACATTCATTACAGCCAACTTCCACTCAGAAGCAACAACTACAAACTTCTACTAGCAGCCTTAGTTCAAATGAACAGGTGACACCTATTACTGATATTTTAGAAAATACCACTGAAGGTAGTATTTCTCATCAATTTTCAGCTGTTTTCCAACAAACAATCCAAACAGCTGATCTAAGTACCATTGAGGATACTACATACATTATTCATGCTGAAGTAGCAACTAGAGCAATTGTAGAATTGAAAAAAGGGCGTTTACCTGGAGAAGATGAATGGGTACATGCATTATTAGAACAAGGATTTAAGACTAATTCTCCTTCAGACTTCCAAGATTTTTGTGACGTTCTTAAAAGTGCACCTTCTAGATTTAAATCTTTCTATAAGCCCATTGAAACTGAAAGTCTCCCACATACAGATTACTTGGATCAGTCTCCACTTCCTAAAGACCTTGATTTAACAGCTGATCCATTAATAACTAGTGAACAATTAGATCCTATTTCACTAGAATCAACGGATGTGTCCAAATCTGAAAATTATGTACAGCCCTCAGCTGATCCCTCACAGGTCATTGACCCACCTATTGTAAATGATAATATTGCAACTAACCTTGTTAATAGGGAAACTGATGTTTTGCCTGAAACGGCTATCACTGATAATTTAGGCCATAACCCTTTACATTTGTTTAATGATAACTTGATTAATACTAATGAAGATACAACAGTAACTTTATGTATTAGTAAAGATTTAATGGATGTTACTACTGTACAAGTTGTAAATCAGAGTGATGTAGTACAATCAGCTGATCCCATACCACAGGCTGTTTGCTCATATGAGCCTAATATTTCCAAATCCAAACAGCTTGTAAGGCGATATAAGCCTACTTTTGTGGATAAGCTGAAACAGCAATTATTTCAGAAAATGTTTCCTGAAAACATTCATGCTAACTTGCCACTAATTACTATTCCCAATTGGGAACAATGTGGTCTTAATAAACAATTTTTCAATTCTATTCTTTTTCAGAATGTAAGAGATCTTTCAGGCAGTGGGTACTTTATTAAATTTTATCCTGATAATTTCAGGACATTCTTTGCATTCGGGATGGTAAAAGAAAACAGGGTTTCCTTTTCACAAACTCACTTGCCTATGCTGTACCAGCACAAAAAGACTGTTAAAATTAAATTTATTTTCAATTCTAGTTATCAACACTTTGGGAGGGGGACTAAAATGAAATGTCTACTCCACCCCTCACCACTAAATACAAAGAAGACCAGTTTGACTTATGATTGTTTTGGGAGGGGGATAAAGATGAAAAGTCTGTTGAACCCCTTACCCCCAAACGATAAGAACAGTATTTTGAAGGCTGTTTGTTTTGGGAGGGGACCCAAGTTTAAAAGCAACCTCCACCCTTTCCCACCAGATGAGAATGCATTGTTTGATGACAAGAGGAATGTCCTTAAACTAAAATTATTTGCCCTTGATATACAGGGACCCACACAAATATTCCAACATGTTATGGTGTATATGTTAGTTGATGTTTTTTCAGATTTTGCCCAAATAGGCAACCACATTCATAATAATAGGACAGTTACTATTGCCAGAGATTTTGTTTATTTTTTCCCTTCTGCCATTTTTCATATTTGTTTTGCTGACCTATTCGTGAAGCTGAAGATAAGTTTTAAGGTTATATGGGAGCTTGAACTTTTGCCCAACCTTGTTTTTTCTTTTGTATACATCCAAATGTTATTTTGTAACCAGCTACCTAGGGAAGTTATTTGCCAGGCTGGGTTTGATGAGAGATTTGATACATTGGAGATGAAGCTGAGAAATGCTGAGAGAGATTGTCAAAGAGGGAAATTTATTTGTGATGATGAAGGAGTAGATGTGCTTGTTGAATAAGGGATGGAGATTTTACTTGTGTTTCTATGTTTACAAAAAGAAGGGGGGGGAGGCTGGAAGAGAAGAAGTACCAAAAAGGGGGGAATGCTACATTATTATTATTACCCCTGGGCCAGGAAGCGAAGACTTGCCTGCGATCCACCCCTATTATTATTATTATTATTATTATTATTGGCATTCCTACCCATCATTATTATTATTATTACCCTTGGGCCAGGAAGCGAAGACTTGCCTGCGAATCCCTTAATATTATTATTATCCCACAATATTATTATGTGCTAAGGCATTTTAGGCATCGGCCCAGAGAGGAGATGACCTCACTTATATTTATTACATTGAAATAGAAACACGCAGGGCGACCTCAGTTTGTGTACATGACCATGGAGGGGGTGCAGTAGGAGAGTCAGAGGACATACCTGGTACATCCCATAGATGGGCGTGACACATTTTCCCATTCCCCACACTATGAGAGTGACTGTACAGGAACAGCACGAGCCCACCACATTTTCCCTATAGGCGCCACTGACGTTGTTCATACATACATTTAGGATTAGGAGAGCATAGAACACAGTACATCAACATACTCTAAGGAGATTTGCGCTGACATAACTGAGTTGTTTGCAAGTATTGTACTTTCTGAGATGAGATTTCGAGGTGGATTTTAGTTTTGTTTTTCATTGTGGAAGATTGACCTGAGAACTAGTTTAAGTAGATATTTACCCTTGTGTTTTTTAATAAGATGTAACATTGGGAGACTTGGATACAGCAAGATGATTGTTCCTTGCGCCTAGAGAATTATTTGACGTTTATGATGATAGGACGCATACATATGCTCCATTACCCTTGGCAACCCAACATTAATTATAGATATATATATCCCTTCCACTATATATGATTTTGAATTTTGTGCCCCCTTACATAGTAAATGAGAATGACATTCATTAAAATATACACCTACATGGGTTTACAAGTGGTACCCATTTATATTGTATAATGCAAGTTAATATTTCCCTATATTTTGTCACTATGAACCAGTGTACTGGTTCCTCGCAACTTTGTTGCCACTAACTACCCCGATTTTGTCGCAGCAGTGTACTGCTGATTGGAAACTACGTTTCCTTATAATTTATCCCCTATACATTCTTAGGATGTTTACTCCCATTATGGAGGAATTACTTGGTAAATAATTACAATGCTTCATAATTATTATTATTGTGATAACTTTGTTAAATTGAAGTGATACATTAACTTGGCAAGAACCAAGGGTAATTTTGTGTTTCTCCACTTTATTATTTTCTTTACATATATAAGAATCCTTTTTCATTTTTATAACTAGAATCTTAATGCATTGTATATTTTCATTTGCTTTTCCTTACTATTTGTAACTATTTTCCTTTGCAAAGAAAGATCATTATTTTACTATTTCATTTCCCAACAACTCGTTGGAACATTATTGTATTTACTAACCTACTTGTACATTTACTTTTGTATTTTCATTAAATTTTTCTCTTATGTACATGTTAGTGTTTAAGAACAGTTTGGCCGCCACTAATTCCCACTATTTTTTCTGATTTGTATGTTCACAGACCAGCTAGCTGACCGAGTTCCCCAGGCCACTCCTGCTGCGACAGGAACCGGGGAAAATGGACATTTCTCGGCAGACCTAGCTATAAGGCTTTTGCTTTGTATAATTTGCGAGCCTTACTGTCAGCTCCCGCCACAGGACTTGGGTTTTCACCCATTTTAGGGAGTTCTGTGATAAGTGTTTTAAAGGGAAAGTGGTAATTTAAGGCCATAACAAAATCAAAACAATAATTAAATAAAGACGTTTAGAAAACGAAAGACTTTCCTACATGGAATTTCATAATGCAATTATTTGTAAAACACTATAAATTCTTATTTCTATGTTTAAAATAGTACACATTGCTTCCTACTTTTCTGAAAACAAAACATGATGTCATTATGTTAATATTCTTTCAATGTAATTTTTGTAACTATTTATGTTTTGTATTCTTATAATTTGTCTGATATTTTGTGATTATTTGTGTTACACATGTTTATAATTTTGTGATAATCTGATATTTCACATTCTTGCATTTTGATCATAATTTGTACAACATTTAATAATTTTTGCATTAATATTGATATTTTGAGAATGAATGAGTTTTTAAACCCTTTGTAGTAATTGTGAGTGAAAAGTTAAAGTTTTTGGTATTGTTATAAAGAATATTTTTCTTTTGGAGTATGAATGGTGGAGAGAAAGAACCGAACCGACATGCGATAGTTCATTTTTTATGGGAATAGTTCATTTCTTTTGGGATTTTTAAATTTTTCTTTTATTCTTTCAAGATATTCAGTTAGTTTTCCTTGGAAAATAACTTCAATCTTCAGGGGGCATGTAAGCACCTTAGCATTTTGGCAAATTCTAGTTTTGCTTAGGTGGGACTTAGAAATTTCGAGAAGTATAGTTTTCAACCTTAAGGAATTTCCCTGTAATCTTGCTCACAGTTGTAATTCATTATAATAATCATTTTTATGTGTAATTATCATATCGGGAAACGTTTGGTTTAAGAGTTATTCCCGTTTGTTCGAGTTTTGAAACACGCGATCAGAATAGTGAAATTCTAAGTCTTGCAGTATCTTTAAATCACGTAAAGCTACAACCGATCTTTTATCACCAGCTGTAGTCAGCACTATCCCCGATATTTTGGCGGTAAAATTAAGTAATTCGGCAAAGATTAATTAGTGATTTTAATTAAGAGAAAAAAATAAGCTTTTTTATTAAAAGAGATGTCAATTTAAATTTTACATTAGCAGATAGCCCTAATTAAGACGAGTTCATACATATATGGGTTTTCATCAAAAGTTTAAGCATTTGTCCGGAAATTAAGTTTTTGTAAAGTAGATTGTCGCGGATTGTTGTGCACGCGCGTAAAAAGTTCTAGAACACTTAGGGATTTTACCCAAATTTGAATGTATCACTACGCGGAGTCTTAATCAGCTAAAACATTAAAATTAATTACTCTAAATTTCTCAAGAGACTGCCGCTGGACTTCTAGTGGATAAGTCCAGATACTATCAAAGTTTAAACATTTTTAATAGTCGGGATCGTCAAATAAATTTCGTACTCTTTGAGCTACGCGGAGGAAAAAGATGTGATACAGTTGCTGACGTCACTGGTTCTCGTGGTTTCGATAAAAGAGCCGGTCTGTGCTTGCCGGGGGTCTTTTTTGTCTTTTGTCGGTTGCTGTCTGTTTCAGTCTCGCTTGGTCTTTCGTCGTGTCTCGCCATGCTGGCTAGTTCAACCATGTTTGATCGTGTCGGGTTATATAGTAATTAACATGAACTTTTAAATTTGTTAATGGGGTTTCGGTCGGTTAAGTTTCTCTCCACAACGTGCAATTTTTGGAAAAGAGAGTTCGATATGCCTGCTCAACTGTAAATGCTATTTTGAACTATTGACTTTGAAAATAAAAACCTTGGAGTTTTCTAATAGTAAACTTGTGTGCTTCAGTAGTTTGCTTGAACCCTTTTCTCTATTTGGGGTTAACAAATATAGTGGCGACCTAGGCATTCAGTTGAGTCATCCTGGCTACATGGTCAAATTAAATCAAATCAAATTTAAGCAAGTATTATTGAGAACTGTGAGTCTACAAGAGTGTAAGTTAAGGCACTTAGGCCATACCTTAGCCCCAGTATCAGCCTGGTTCCTTACATAGGGTTGGTGTTGATGTAGGCAATTGCTGTCCCTCCCTTACCAAGGCACTTATGAGGGTGTCGCTAGCCACAATATATTTGCAGCAGCCAAAAAATATGTGATCTGGGGTTTCATCTTGATTGCTGTCACAGTCACAGGTCGGGTTATCAACTAGGTTCAGGCGATGGAGATGTTGACGCCAGCGCCCGTGATTTGTTCTCAGGCGGAAGATCGTTGTAATTATTTTTTTTGGAAATTTGCTATTTTCAAACCACGGTTTGGTAGGAATATATTGTTGTACGGATTTGTAAAATCTACCTTTTGTCTGCGCTTCTGTCTTCCAGTCTACCTCCCAAACAGTCGTCAGTTTGTTTCTGAAATAACTAAAGTGATCGGAGTAGGGAACATCAAGGTGTTTCACCTCACCATTATAGGCTGCTTCCTTGGCAAGCGCATCTGCTGTTTCGTTTCCCACTACCCCACAATGTGCTTTAATCCACGCCATGGTGACTGGCTGGCCCCTTTTCTCTAGTATGGATATCCAGTTTATAATTTCAAGGGCCACAGGATTTGGATGGGTGGTAGTTGTGTGGTGCTGTAGGAGCTGCATTGCCGACATTGAGTCGGAGAGGATAACAACTGGTTTACGTTCGGAGTGGCTGGCATTCCGTAAGGCTTCTAAGATCGCCGTTAGTTCCGCTGTCAGTATGCTTGCGGACTGAGGTAGCTTGTATTTCCCGCACCTGTTTGTGAATGTTTCAACGAATGCACATCCTACCGCGTCTGCGAACTTAGATCCATCAGTGTAATATGTTAAAGGTTCTCCCCACTGCACTCTGAGCTGTGCCAATGTTGTAGTGATAGCATGTGAGTTTCGTTGTTGGCAGAGGTCTAACTGTATGTTTAATTCTTTTATAAGATTATTATAGTTTGTGGTGTAACATCCTATATGCCATGACTTAGTGATTTGCTTCTGTAGTGGTTGTACGTCGATATAGGCTGCTACTATGCATGGCATCGTCCTGTTGAACCAGTATCTGCTAGTGACGCAGTGCAGCATCAGCTGAGAGATTTTCTCAGTCAATTCGCTTTCTAGGAATTGCGACCACTTCAGAAGTGCTTTCGTTGCGAGGTATTGCCTTCTAAGGTGCAATGGCGGCTCCTTAGCTTCTACCAGCAAAGAGTTAGTAGGAGTCGAACCCATGGCCCCAAGACAGGAACGCAGAATTTTATATTGTAGTCTATTGAGTTTGGCTAACGTGTTGTCTGACGCCGATCCAAAAAAGATACACCCGTAGTCTAGGATGGGTCGTACGAGCGCCCTGTAGAGGTGTATTGCAACTGGGGGTTCGGTGCCCCACCATACTCCTGTTGTGGCTCGTATTACATTGTATGATGCTTCACATTTGGTAAGTATGTTCTTTATATGGGCCGACCATTTCAATTTATTGTCAATAATTAAGCCAAGGTACTTGACGTGGGGCTTAACTGGGCAAGTATATGGGCCTATTTGTATGCTCGTCATGGTCGGTATTCTGTGTCTAGTAAAGATGCAGGCGGCTGTTTTGTGAGTGGATATCTCAATACCGTTGTACAAAAGCCAGCTTTGTAGTCTTTGTAGTGTCCTGCTTAACCTTCTTATACACTCCTCGATTGAGTCTGCTTCGGTATAAATGCAAAGGTCGTCTGCATACTGTAATAGTGTAGCTTCTCCTTGGGTTATCAGATGCAAGTCAGCCGTGTAAATATTGAACAGAAACGGGGCCAGGATCGAACCTTGGGGTAGACCTTTATTGACACATCGAGGGCCCAAAATTTTTCCATTTTTCTTTACAATTAGCCGCCTATTCCGCAGCAGTGTGTACAATTGCGTCACGAATCTTCGGGGAACCCCGATTTTTATCATCTTCTTCACTAGTATCGGCAATACTACGTTGTCATACGCGTTTTTTAAGTCCATGAACACCGCAACCATGTATTTGTTTCTACTAAGAGATAGCTGAGTGTCAACCAGCAAGTGGGCGAGTGTTTCTGTAGTTCCTGTGCCTTTCCTGAACCCCAACTGAAGACGTGGTAGGAGCGAGTGATTTTCAAACCACCATTCAAGCCGTGATTTAATCAGTTTTTCTAGGCATTTGTACACACACGATAGTAATGTGATTGGTCTATAGGATGTTGGTTTGTCGGGACTCAAGGATTGTTTCTTTACGGCAACTATTCTTGCTGTCTTCATTTCTGTTATTTCTATGCTCTTTAACCAGACTTGATTAAGTATCTCTAAGAGCAACAGTTTGGGAGTGAGAGGGAGATTGCCAAGCATTGGATAGGCAATGTTATCTGGACCAGGGGCTGTTCCTTTACCTCCAGATAATGCCCGGTTAAGTTCTTCAACGACGAATGGTTGCATTAGAAATTTGCAGTGGCTGTTATCGTTGTTGTCCCATGGTGAAAACAGACCGCTCCACCCATGGAGGCGCTAACGAAATTAGGATTTCTTCCAGAACGGCTTCCGTTGGTTCTACCTCGGGTTCGGATGTCTGCTGAGATCTTTTAAATGTTCTAATTTTCTCCCATAGTCTTCTTAGGGGCATGTCTTTATTTAGAGTGGAGCATAATTCTTTCCAGGCCATTCTCTTTTTTTCTTTGAAAAGACGTTTGGCTTTTGCTTGGATCTTATTTAGGGCGAGGAAGTTACTATCTGTTGCCGACCTCCGATATTTGCGTAATGCTTCCTTTCTTTCTTCCAACATCTGCTGTGTTTGTATGTTTCCGTGTAGTGAAGGGGCGCATAACTGGAATGGCGAAAGAAGCCGCGTTTTCAATTTTTTCTACAAAGTTGTGATAGTCCCTCTCTACATCACCGCTCATTTCAAAATCTGCAAATTCTTGTGTTGCTGCTTCTCTATACCGCTGCCAGTTTGCTTTTCTTATATTCCATTTATAGTTTGGATATCTCATCGATTGCTGTTGTTTTGAGTTTGGGAAGGACAGCAATAGTGGCAAGTGGTCTGAGCCAAGGGGATGTTGAATTACAGACCAGTCTGTGCCCAAGGCGATGTTTGGTGACGCAAGGGTGATATCCACAGCGGAAGGAGATTCTGTTGGTCTGCTGATTCTTGTTGGTGACCCGTCATTAAGTAGTATTAAATTACTGTCTTCCATTAATTGTACTATATCCCTACCCAGTCTATCTTCTGTAGAGCAGCCCCATATTGGGTGGTGGGCGTTTAGATCTCCGGTGACAATTAACGGATTATTAATCTGTCTGAAAATGTATTGAAGATCTTCTTTGGATAGCGGTATACCAGGAGACTTGTACATGACCAGAACTGTACAACGCTGGCCTCTGAAAGAGGTTTCAATTGCACAACATTCTATATTGATTCCTCGTAAATCCAATGAGACTTTGGTGAAGTGTCTATTGGAATGTACTAGGATGGCTACACCACCGAACCCGTCCTCTCGGTCGTGGCGAATAATATTATAGCCTGGAAATGTGAATCTCTCCTCGGGTTTTAGCCATGTTTCCGTCACAGTGCAGATGGGGATAGCATTTTCTTGCAAAAACTGCATAAGGCTTTCCTTGTTGGACCTAATAGACCGTGCGTTCCACTGCAAAATCTTCTCCATTATCCTGAGAGGTTAACACTCTTTCTTCCTCTGTACCGTGCAGGTTGCTTGTGGATTCTATAATCCTACTAATATTATCCCTTATTGCGTCGATTGGGAGTGTCCCTCCTCCAGATTGTATCTGCTGTAGCAGCATGGTAATGAAATTAAGCATTATTTCTACTAAGCGATGCCTGTCTGATGTGGCTGGAGGATCCTCCATGTTATTGACGGTGCTGGTTAAATTACTCTGTAAGGGCACCGTTGGTCTTTGGCTAGGAATGTGATATTGCTGGTAATCTTTCCAGTTATTTGTATTGTTATGTGTCGTGATCTGTTGAGGTCGGACGACTTTTGAATTAATTCCCGGAGGTACCATGTTGTCTCGTCTGAGTGGGACTGGGTTTGTCCCATGCAGTGGCTTGGACTGATTATTCTGCGGGGTTGTCCTCATGGGGAACAGCGACATGGTCTGTTCTCTAGACAGTACCGGAGATTGGGAGACAATCTGTGGAGGGGTTGCTGCCGCCCTTGTGTATGGCCTATTATCAAATGAGGCTAGCTGGTAGGTTGGTTGTTGGTAGTTGTTGACAGGAAAAGAGTGCATGACCGGCAGAGGCGGAAATTCAGTTGGACTATTGTACTGCAAGTTGATGTTGGCTGCAGCTTGAGCGTAGGGTCTATTCTCATGTATAGCTGTGGCCTCGCTATAGCTGACATTATTCAACGCCATATATTGCTTTATGGCTCTCGTCTTCTGATATACGGGACACAGTCGATCTGTGGCTAAGTGTTGGCCAGAGCACAGAGCACACTTAGGTTGGGACGTTTTAGGACATGACTCAATGCTATGATCGGATGCACAAAAACCACAACGCGTTTGGCTTCGGCACTGATTGCTCCCATGACCGAAACGCAAGCATTTGTAACACTGGGTAACTGATGGGATATAAACCTCAACATTACAGCGAACCCCGTGGATATAGACAAATTTAGGCAGCAGCTGAGATTTAAATGTTAATACACATACGGGAAGTGGTGTAAGTTCCTGTTTACCTTGTTTTACAACTTTTTTATTGAACCGTCGGATACCTACTACTTGGGCCTCACATTCTATCACTGAGAGTATTTCTATGTCACTCAGGGAGATGTCCACGTTCCTAATTACACCCTGTTTGTGTACCATGAAAGTAGTAGGAGACTGTCTTTCCTGGAACACCCGTGACGTCACAAGATGGCCGCCCGGAGGAGACTGTCTTAGCTGGAACACCTGTGACGTCACAAGATGGCCGCCCCCCGTTGGTGTGACCAAGATGGCCGCCGAGCGCACCGCCCGGTCGTATGACGTCACACGTTAGTTCCTCGACCTGTCGCACAGATGGCGGTAGCTGCCGGGCTTTGACGTCACACGTTAGTTCCCCGATCTGCGGATAGATGGCGCTGCACCGTTAGTTCCCCGATCTGCGGATAGATGGCACCATCTCCCAAGGGCTTAATTTCTAGTTCATTAGGTGGCGGCTAGATGGTGTTCGGTGGCATTATTTCCGGCGCGCTTTGCGAAATGTGTACACTGTTATCTCTGTTTACTAAGCGTGACGAAATATGTATTCCTAGCGTCCTGTTAAGCAAGCACTGAACATCTTGGCTACTATCGACACACAGTAAAATATTTTGTATCGTGAAAAATACTTAGGCGATTTTTTTACGTGAACAGACATCGGTAGCGTAGGGGTTAGAGTGCCGAAGGTCGCCGGTTCGAGTCCGGCCGCGGTGTTTTAGCCGTTCCAACTCGTCAATTTCCAAATCAAAATTTTAGTTTCCATACCTAGAGAGGATACCTGCCTTGAATAAAAAAAGCATAAATGTTTCCTTTTAACGGGAAAAAAAGCGTCATAAACTCCAGATATAAATTCTATGTGTACCTGTTTTCATGAAATTATTTAGCGTTCTTGCCTCTCATTCGGGAGGACGGAGGTTCCAGGCATCCATGGTTTCCCAAAATCACTCCAAGTGAATGCCGGGGATGCTACCTTCAAAAGACCATGACCGAATTCCTTCCCGTCTCTAAAGACCTCGCTGTTAACATAAATTCCGTTCATCGAGGCAGGCAGACATTAAAAATTAATTCACCGACGAAGAGACGGGAAACAAACTCACTTTTTCATTATGAACAATATAATATAACTCACGAGTGTCACCTACAGTCCGTGTATTTTAAAGGATGTATTAAATTAGGGGTATTTATATTTTTATTTATATTTCTCGTGTCCAGGACATAACAAGTTGAATAAACAAATAACATTAATTAATTAATATTAACTATAAACACAATTATATAGAATGTGACCAGAATTCCGCAATCTTGATGGCCTTCTCGTTTGCCCTGTAAAGGTCGTCGATATTGCAGGTTTCAGGGAGATTCCTGCATATCAGAAGATGTTGTGGGTTCTGAAGCTCACCACATTCACATAGATCGTTGTCATTAGTGTACCCCCATTTTTTAAATATTATATTTACATCGGGACACTTCAGTTCTTAGTCTGTTTAAAGCCTTCCATATAGCATATGGCTGATTACATCCCGCAGCCGGTGCCTCTTTGATGTTCCTCCACCAGGACAAATTTCAAAATTAGGGGTAATGAAATTGTGTGTCTCCAAGTGAATGCCGGGGATGCTACCTTCAAAAGGCCATGACCGAATTCATTCCCATTCCTTTCCCCGTCTCTAAAGACCACGTTGTTAGAGAGACGTTAAAAAAAAAAAGTACCTGTTTTAGCGTTCTGACCTTGTATTCGAGAGGACGGCGTTTCCGAGGAGCATCCAGATTTGGGTTTTCCATGGTTTCCCCAAATCACTCCAGGTGAATGCCGGGATGCTTCCTTCAAAAGGACATGGCCGAATTCCTTCCCATTCCTTGCTCCCCATCCTTTCCCCATCTCAAAATGCCAGGTTGTTAGAGAGACGTTAAAAAGTTTAAAAAATGAAATTATTGTGATAAAGTATAGCAAAACCACACATACGTTATTCCTTTCAAAATTCGTAGCCTCAAAAACCCATCAATGGTGAAATCCTTTCATTGAAACCGAGAGACATTCACCGATGAAGGTAGGGAAAACCATAAAAAAATTCCGTTCATCGAAGCAGGCAGACATTAAAAATTAATACACCGACGAAGAGACGGGAAACAAACTCAATTAGTCACATCATGTTGGATTCGTTATAAACAATTTAATATAGCTCGCGAGTGTCACCTACATTCCGTGTATTTTAAAGGATGTATTAAATTATGTGTAATGAAACACAGACACTTTTTGGACTCAAAGAGGCATTGAAGGGGTTTACTGATGGATGTAAGTATAACCTCGATTGGTTGAGAGCCTCTAAACTAAAGCAAAGTTGTCGATTTGAAAACCAGGCTCGTAATTGTTGCCATCCAGGTCAAACCTTTGTCGTTTGTCTATCCAGGCCAATCTATGTATCAATTCTGTTATGCTTTCGTAAGCAATCACAAATTGAGTGTCCTTAGCTGTACTTTGTCTAAAATTCCAATAAATCCCTTGTGACACATCAGTGATTGACACCTTTAACTGTATTTTACAGTACAGCACTTATGTTCCAGGAACGAAATACCGTCTGTTAATCTTACTAATTTCACACCTGGGGAATCTAAGTACGCCAGTCCTATGTGATAAAAATCGAGTCACGCTAAGGCAGTGCTTTCGCAAAGTCTTCTGCTAATCAGTAGCCAGGTACCAAAATGTTCATTTAAGGTGGTTCTACTGCAGTTTTCAGGGAAATTCTCCCCTTTTCCAGGAAATTATTTTTCAATAAATCAGGGGGACGAAATACGTCTGTTAATCTTACTAATTTCACCCCTGTCGAATCGAAGTACGCCAGTCCTATGTGATAAAAATCGAGTCACGCTAAGGCAGTGCTAAGCACTGAACATGCCTGAGACCATCGCCTGTGACCAAGGTGGAGATACTCCCTTATAGAAGAAATCCAGTGCCAGCTTCTACTGATATTCTATTCCTAATTCTTTCACCAAGATCCACCCCTAGCCTCATCACCAACATACCCACAGCACTTCCTCAAACCACCTTCTGTTTTCCAATGATTCCCAATCCAACCCCTGATCAGTTACAGACAGGGTTACCTTCTGTTCGTGCGTTAAAGTAAACCAAAAATTCAAATTCGCAAAGTCTTCTGCTAATCAGTAGCCAGGTATCAAAATGTTCATTTAAGGTGGTTCTACTACAGTTTTCAGGGAAATTCTCCCATTTTCCAGCAATTTATTTTTCAATAAATCAGGACCCAGGGGAGTTCTCCATTCGGCTTAAAATGTTCCCATTTAACGCCAACCTTCGGATTCAGGACCAAGTCTGACATTTGTTTGTAATTGCATGCTTTGTTCAAGTAACCACGATAAAGTTACCATAATGCTCTTAGCTCACTGATAGTTTCATGGTCATCAAACAGGCATCATAACCCACATTTTCATAGAAGATCCCCACACATCGACAAGTATCCAAAGGTGCAGACACTAGTTCTATTGCGCCGAAGATAGCACCCACGCTTGAACTGTCGTAAATTGTTAGGTCAAAGTGGGTGTTTGGATATTTTATCCATTCAGTCCTCATCATCTAAAGTCTAATGCCAGATTGTGGTCATTGCCAACTTAGGCTCCATACACCACTCAGAATTATTCGCCAATATCCATTCTAACAGCATTATACACCACATACAGCCCCTGACACTCTTCCAATGACATCCAGTCCAGTTCCTTTATTAAGGCACTTGTTGAATATTTTCCACTAATAAATCTAGCTGCTATATTTTGCACCTTGCATTTGATGTACAAAAAATGTGGTCTCCATACTACACTTATATATACAAGAAATGGTCTGACTGTGGGTTTGTACCCAAGTCCTTCGCTTCTCGGGTACATCCCCTCATCACCCCCTCTGTTAAATGATTTTTATGTAGTGAAAAACGTGAGAAACACAATTCGTATGCCAACACAAACGGCAGTAAACTGTAAAGAGTACAGTGAAATGGGAGATTGCCAAAGCCCTGAAGCAATGGTTAGAAGCACACGTTGATGGTGAGCATAATTCTATAACCATATATTTTAGACTCAAATTAACAGAGGAAGTAGACACACGCACACACTTGTACATGCATACAGCGAGGTCGACAGAACTAACAGCAAGCATCATGGAAACGATGAAGTGGGGCAGAATTGTCGTTACCACTGATTAACTGGGCAGAACTATCGTTAAAAAAATCATCAGACAGACGAGTTTAAGTCAGGTATCACAATACTTACACTTACATGCACAAAGAGAGACGCAGATATACATGTACAAGTCTACAGAAAGTTCAGGACAACTACCTGCACCAACCATGGAAACAAAAAAAAGTGGTGTAGTACTTTCTTGCCCCCATGACTGGCTGAAAAACAGAACTCTCCTTACATATCATCTGCCTGGCGAGATAGAGGGTGTGCAAAAGATGGCATGTTTTCACCATACACCTAAGTATTTACATCATAAATAGTGTTCATCACACACAATTGATTACATTTACCATCAATACGTTTCCCCCACACTGCAACCCTATCTGCCATTCATTAAGAGTGCCCCAGGTACCATGAGTTACAATAGACATTTGACTATCAGCAGATACCAGAACCCCTCATATTCATACTAGGTCTCAACCACAAATCCATACGTATCCATGCACAAGCTCAAAGAAACAGGAACAGCAAATCATACATCCAGATAAATGAGTTTAAGGAAGGTATCACCATACTTACGCACACAGACACATATATCCATGCCTACAGCGAGCTCAACACAACAACCGAGCCCAATCATGGAAAATAAAAAGTGGGACAGAACCCCCATGGCTCATAACTGACCAAAAAAATCATGAGTAACATATGTTCCAGGTACCATACTCTTCACATCAACATCATCTAATTTATCTCACACAACAGACCTCACTACCATCCAGTATCATGTGTGCTAGGTACAAAACTGTTCACATTAGCACCACCACAGTCTATCCCACACCTTAACCCTTACTGCCATTCAGTAACATTTACCCCAGGTACCACGAGTAGCAGTAGACATCTGGTCATCAGACAGATATCATAACTCCCATATTCATACTAGGTCTCAACCAAAAATCTGTACGTCACCTCACACAAGCAAGGTATCACCACATTTACGAAAAAAACACACAGAGATAGAGACGCATACACACGTTCATTTCCAGGCCTACAGCGATCTCGACTCAACAACTAGCCCAATCATGGCAACGAAAAAGTGGAACAGAACACGCATGACTGGCCAAAAATCATAGAAAGACACACTACACACTAACATGTCAATGCATTCAAACAGTTCCATTCATCACCACACATAACTGGAGGAAAAAACTGAAGAGTTACAGGATGTGTGAAGTTTGAAATCACAGCCACATCTCTCCCACACCGCAACCCTTTCTGTCATTTAGTAATATGTGCCACCCATGTACCACGAGTAGCAGTAGACACTTGGTCATCAGACAGATATCATAACTCCCATATTCATACTAGGTCTCACCCACAAATCCATATGTCACCTCACACAAGCATAAGTGCAGGAACAGCACATCATACATCCAGACAAACGAGATAAAGGAAGGTATCATCACATTTACGCAAAAAAAAAACACACAGAGATAGAGACGCATACACACGTACATTTCCATGCCTACAGCGATCTCGACTCAACAACTAGCCCAATCGAGGCAACGAAAAAGTGAAACAGAACACCCATGGCTCAAGACTGACAAAAAAATCATCATTAACATGTGTTCCAAGTAACAAACTCCTCACATCAAAATCATATCATTTAACTCACACTACAGACCTCTCTGCCATTCAGTATCGTTGGTAATATGTACAAAGCTAATTTCATAAGTTACCACATACATACAAGTAATTGCAGGAAAGGGTCCCGACACACGACATCCACACTGAGGTGTTAAATGATAGGCAGATGATAGTATGTCTTTCCAATACACCTCAGTGCTCACCACACATACTTGATTTTTTAATGTGCCATCAGTATACCTTGTGGCTGGAACTAAGCTCTTGGCAATGTTTGGCCAAAAGTCATTTGTTAATAGTAGCTCATCAATCACAAATTTTGGGTCAACCTGCCCAAGCGGGCGCGGCGCGAGGTGGCCACCCTTCCCCACTGCGGACAGAAATACCGTAATACGCCGGTCTAAAAGCGCGGACCGCGATGGTTTACCGGAGTCTCCCGCGCGGACCGCGATGGTTTACCGGAGTCTCCCGCGCGGACCGCGATGGTTTACCGGAGTTTCCCGACCGGGACCTATTACCGGTAACCGCATTTTTAGGACCGCACTGAAGACCGGAATTTCATTGCGCTCGAGGCGGTAATATGCGCCGGTATACCGACCTACTAAAACACGATGTACGCGTCCGCTGTGAGGAAGGGTGGCCACCTCGCGCCGCGCCCGCTTGGGCAGGTTGACCCAAAATTTGTGATTGATGAGCTACTATTAACAAATGACTTTTGGCCAAACATTGCCAAGAGCTTAGTTCCAGCCACAAGGTATACTGATGGCACATTAAAAAATCAAGTATGTGTGGTGAGCACTGAGGTGTATTGGAAAGACATACTATCATCTGCCTATCATTTAACACCTCAGTGTGGATGTCGTGTGTCGGGACCCTTTCCTGCAATTACTTGTATGTATGTGGTAACTTATGAAATTAGCTTTGTACATATTACCAACGATACTGAATGGCAGAGAGGTCTGTAGTGTGAGTTAAATGATATGATTTTGATGTGAGGAGTTTGTTACTTGGAACACATGTTAATGATGATTTTTTTGTCAGTCGGGTGTTCTGTTTCACTTTTTCGTTGCCTCGATTGGGCTAGTTGTTGAGTCGAGATCGCTGTAGGCATGGAAATGTACGTGTGTATGCGTCTCTATCTCTGTGTGTTTTTTTTTGCGTAAATGTGATGATACCTTCCTTTATCTCGTTTGTCTGGATGTATGATGTGCTGTTCCTGCACTTATGCTTGTGTGAGGTGACATATGGATTTGTGGGTGAGACCTAGTATGAATATGGGAGTTATGATATCTGTCTGATGACCAAGTGTCTACTGCTACTCGTGGTACATGGGTGGCACATATTACTAAATGACAGAAAAGGGTTGCGGTGTGGGAGAGATGTGGCTGTGATTTCAAACTTCACACATCCTGTAACTCTTCAGTTTTTTCCTCCAGTTATGTGTGGTGATGAATGGAACTGTTTGAATGCATTGACATGTTAGTGTGTATGTATGTGTTATGTGTCTTTCTATGATTTTTGGCCAGTCATGCGTGTTCTGTTCCACTTTTTCGTTGCCATGATTGGGCTAGTTGTTGAGTCGAGATCGCTGTAGGCCTGGAAATGAACGTGTGTATGCGTCTCTATCTCTGTGTGTTTTTTTCGTAAATGTGGTGATACCTTGCTTGTGTGAGGTGACGTACAGATTTTTGGTTGAGACCTAGTATGAATATGGGAGTTATGATATCTGTCTGATGACCAGATGTCTACTGCTACTCGTGGTACCTGGGGTAAATGTTACTGAATGGCAGTAAGGGTTAAGGTGTGGGATAGATGTGGTGGTGCTAATGTGAACAGTTTTGTACCTAGCACACATGATACTGGATGGTAGTGAGGTCTGTTGTGTGAGTTAAATGATATGATTTTGATGTGAGAGTATTGGTACCTGGAACATATGTTACTCGATGATTTTTTTCGTCAGTCTATGAGCCATGGGGGGTTCTGTCCCACTTTTTATTTTCCATGATTGGGCTCGTTGTTGTGTTGATCTCGCTGTAGGCATGGATATATGTGTCTGTGTGCGTAAGTATGGTGATACCTTCCTTAAACTCATTTATCTGGATGTATGATTTGCTGTTCCTGTTTCTTTGAGCTTGTGCATGGATACGTATGGATTTGTGGTTGAGACCTAGTATGAATATGAGGGGTTCTGGTATCTGCTGATAGTCAAATGTCTATTGTAACTCATGGTACCTGGGGCACTCTTAATGAATGGCAGATAGGGTTGCAGTGTGGGGGAAACGTATTGATGGTAAATGTAATCAATTGTGTGTGATGAACACTATTTATGATGTAAATACTTAGGTGTATGGTGAAAACATGCCATCTTTTGCACACCCTCTATCTCGCCAGGCAGATGATATGTAAGGAGAGTTCTGTTTTTCAGCCAGTCATGGGGGCAAGAAAGTACTACACCACTTTTTTTTGTTTCCATGGTTGGTGCAGGTAGTTGTCCTGAACTTTCTGTAGACTTGTACATGTATATCTGCGTCTCTCTTTGTGCATGTAAGTGTAAGTATTGTGATACCTGACTTAAACTCGTCTGTCTGATGATTTTTTTAACGATAGTTCTGCCCAGTTAATCAGTGGTAACGACAATTCTGCCCCACTTCATCGTTTCCATGATGCTTGCTGTTAGTTCTGTCGACCTCGCTGTATGCATGTACAAGTGTGTGCGTGTGTCTACTTCCTCTGTTAATTTGAGTCTAAAATATATGGTTATAGAATTATGCTCACCATCAACGTGTGCTTCTAACCATTGCTTCAGGGCTTTGGCAATCTCCCATTTCACTGTACTCTTTACAGTTTACTGCCGTTTGTGTTGGCATACGAATTGTGTTTCTCACGTTTTTCACTACATAAAAATCATTTAACAGAGGGGGTGATGAGGGGATGTACCCGAGAAGCGAAGGACTTGGGTACAAACCCACAGTCAGACCATTTCTTGTATATATAAGTGTAGTATGGAGACCACATTTTTTGTACATCAAATGCAAGGTGCAAAATATAGCAGCTAGATTTATTAGTGGAAAATATTCAACAAGTGCCTTAATAAAGGAACTGGACTGGATGTCATTGGAAGAGTGTCAGGGGCTGTATGTGGTGTATAATGCTGTTAGAATGGATATTGGCGAAATAATTCTGAGTGGTGGCAATGACCACAATCTGGCATTAGACTTTAGATGATGAGGACTGAATGGATAAAATATCCAAACACCCACTTTGACCTAACAATTTACGACAGTTCAAGCGTGGGTGCTATCTTCGGCGCAATAGAACTAGTGTCTGCACCTTTGGATACTTGTCGATGTGTGGGGATCTTCTATGAAAATGTGGGTTATGATGCCTGTTTGATGACCATGAAACTATCAGTGAGCTAAGAGCATTATGGTAACTTTATCGTGGTTACTTGAACAAAGCATGCAATTACAAACAAATGTCAGACTTGGTCCTGAATCCGAAGGTTGGCGTTAAATGGGAACATTTTAAGCCGAATGGAGAACTCCCCTGGGTCCTGATTTATTGAAAAATAAATTGCTGGAAAATGGGAGAATTTCCCTGAAAACTGTAGTAGAACCACCTTAAATGAACATTTTGATACCTGGCTACTGATTAGCAGAAGACTTTGCGAATTTGAATTTTTGGTTTACTTTAACGCACGAACAGAAGGTAACCCTGTCTGTAACTGATCAGGGGTTGGATTGGGAATCATTGGAAAACAGAAGGTGGTTTGAGGAAGTGCTGTGGGTATGTTGGTGATGAGGCTAGGGGTGGATCTTGGTGAAAGAATTAGGAATAGAATATCAGTAGAAGCTGGCACTGGATTTCTTCTATAAGGGAGTATCTCCACCTTGGTCACAGGCGATGGTCTCAGGCATGTTCAGTGCTTAGCACTGCCTTAGCGTGACTCGATTTTTATCACATAGGACTGGCGTACTTCGATTCGACAGGGGTGAAATTAGTAAGATTAACAGACGTATTTCGTCCCCCTGATTTATTGAAAAATAATTTCCTGGAAAAGGGGAGAATTTCCCTGAAAACTGCAGTAGAACCACCTTAAATGAACATTTTGGTACCTGGCTACTGATTAGCAGAAGACTTTGCGAAAGCACTGCCTTAGCGTGACTCGATTTTTATCACATAGGACTGGCGTACTTAGATTCCCCAGGTGTGAAATTAGTAAGATTAACAGACGGTATTTCGTTCCTGGAACATAAGTGCTGTACTGTAAAATACAGTTAAAGGTGTCAATCACTGATGTGTCACAAGGGATTTATTGGAATTTTAGACAAAGTACAGCTAAGGACACTCAATTTGTGATTGCTTACGAAAGCATAACAGAATTGATACATAGATTGGCCTGGATAGACAAACGACAAAGGTTTGACCTGGATGGCAACAATTACGAGCCTGGTTTTCAAATCGACAACTTTGCTTTAGTTTAGAGGCTCTCAACCAATCGAGGTTATACTTACATCCATCAGTAAACCCCTTCAATGCCTCTTTGAGTCCAAAAAGTGTCTGTGTTTCATTACACATAATTTAATACATCCTTTAAAATACACGGAATGTAGGTGACACTCGCGAGCTATATTAAATTGTTTATAACGAATCCAACATGATGTGACTAATTGAGTTTGTTTCCCGTCTCTTCGTCGGTGTATTAATTTTTAATGTCTGCCTGCTTCGATGAACGGAATTTTTTTATGGTTTTCCCTACCTTCATCGGTGAATGTCTCTCGGTTTCAATGAAAGGATTTCACCATTGATGGGTTTTTGAGGCTACGAATTTTGAAAGGAATAACGTATGTGTGGTTTTGCTATACTTTATCACAATAATTTCATTTTTTAAACTTTTTAACGTCTCTCTAACAACCTGGCATTTTGAGATGGGGAAAGGATGGGGAGCAAGGAATGGGAAGGAATTCGGCCATGTCCTTTTGAAGGAAGCATCCCGGCATTCACCTGGAGTGATTTGGGGAAACCATGGAAAACCCAAATCTGGATGCTCCTCGGAAACGCCGTCCTCTCGAATACAAGGTCAGAACGCTAAAACAGGTACTTTTTTTTTAACGTCTCTCTAACAACGTGGTCTTTAGAGACGGGGAAAGGAATGGGAATGAATTCGGTCATGGCCTTTTGAAGGTAGCATCCCCGGCATTCACTTGGAGACACACAATTTCATTACCCCTAATTTTGAAATTTGTCCTGGTGGAGGAACATCAAAGAGGCACCGGCTGCGGGATGTAATCAGCCATATGCTATATGGAAGGCTTAAACAGACTAAGAACTGAAGTGTCCCGATGTAAATATAATATTTAAAAATGGGGGTACACTAATGACAACGATCTATGTGAATGTGGTGAGCTTCAGAACCCACAACATCTTCTGATATGCAGGAATCTCCCTGAAACCTGCAATATCGACGACCTTTACAGGGCAAACGAGACGGCCATCAAGATTGCGGAATTCTGGTCACATTCTATATAATTGTGTTTATAGTTAATATTAATTAATTAATGTTATTTGTTTTTTCAACTTGTTATGTCCTGGACACGAGAAATATAAATAAAAATATAAATACCCCTAATTTAATACATCCTTTAAAATACACGGACTGTAGGTGACACTCGTGAGTTATATTATATTGTTCATAATGAAAAAGTGAGTTTGTTTCCCGTCTCTTCGTCGGTGAATTAATTTTTAATGTCTGCCTGCTTCGATGAACGGAATTTATGTTAACAGCGAGGTCTTTAGAGACGGGAAGGAATTCGGCCATGGCCTTTTGAAGGTAGCATCCCCGGCATTCACTTGGGGGAAACCATGGATGCCTGGAACCTCCGTCCTCCCGAATGAGAGGCAAAAACGCTAAATAATTTCATGAAAACAGGTACACATAGAATTTATATCTGGAGTTTATGACGCTTTTTTTCCCGTTAAAAGGAAACATTTATGCTTTTTTTATTCAAGGCAGGTATCCTCTCTAGGTATGGAAACTAAAATTTTGAAATTGACGAGTTGGAACGGCTAAAACACCGCGGCCGGACTCGAACCGGCGACCTTCGGCACTCTAACCCCTACGCTACCGATGTCTGTTCACGTAAAAAAATCGCTTAAGTATTTTTCACGATACAAAATATTTTACTGTGTGTCGATAGTAGCCAAGATGTTCAGTGCTTGCTTAACAGGACGCTTTCGTCACGCTTAGTAAACAGAGATAACAGTGTACACATTTCGCAAAGCGCGCCGGAAATAATGCCACCGAACACCATCTAGCCGCCACCTAATGAACTAGAAATTAAGCCCTTGGGAGATGGTGCCATCTAGCCGCAGGATCTGTGAACTAACGGTGCAGCGCCATCTATCCGCAGATCGGGGAACTAACGTGTGACGTCAAAGCCCGGCAGCTACCGCCATCTGTGCGACAGGTCGAGGAACTAACGTGTGACGTCATACGACCGGGCGGTGCGCTCGGCGGCCATCTTGGTCACACCAACGGGGGGCGGCCATCTTGTGACGTCACAGGTGTTCCAGCTAAGACAACCTCCTCCGGGCGGCCATCTTGTGACGTCACGGGTGTTCCAGGAAAGACAGTCTCCTACTACTCATGAACTTGGATGTAAGCCACATATTGTTTCTAGCGAAGACTCCGATGTTACGAGGCTATTTGCCGCCGCACTACTGTTTGTTTCAATTTTTATTCTATTGCGACCAGAACTCGTGATGTTCAAAAGATGATTGATCTTAGGATACCTTGCTCGCGTAGTAGCTTTCCTATAACCATTGGATGTAACCGGCCTATGTTCTTCTCCTTCCCCTCACAAAAACTATAAATGGGCCGTTATCGCTTGCGTCGTACCTGTAGCTTGGTGTATTCTGCTGCGCGTCCTGTATACTGCTGCCGAAATGGAGGGTGGCAGTTGCCGCTTGTGTTGCTGTTGTTGCTGGTACTACTGTGCTACTGGAGTTGCTGACGTTTTTGGTGTCGTGTTGACAGTAGACATCGGCTGCTGAGCTGCTGAATGTATCGCTGAGAGCCGTGCGACTTTCTCTGCTGCATGGGTTGATTTTCTACATCTTCTTCTGTTGGTACCTGGCGTTTAGCAGGCTTGTTGCTTATGCTTTGGCTACCAAGCATGGGATCGTCTGGTACCACACTGTACTGATAATTCACAGTCTCGGTTGGAATGGCTTCATCAGTTTGTTGGTTGCTGACTGTGTTCAACGCGGCTGCAATTACCGACCCGGTTGGCGTGCCACTATGGTTTTCAGTTCTGATGTGTGGTCCTGAAGGCCACAGTTCCACCTTCGCCGTACATCCCACCGAACATTGTGGGTGACGGTCACACGGACTA
>CM061914.1:116613521-116689506 GCA_031002005.1 Vandiemenella viatica | reverse complement strand
GCAGGCTTAGTTTGTTCAATTTTATAACTTAATGAACAATGGTAAATGAGATAAGGAGAATGTTTTTAGAAACGCCTCAAGAAGAGAAAAATCCCTGACCGTATCTGAGAAAGAGGTATATCAAAATAATTGATCATATGCAGGAATGGCTAGTGTGAACATTTCATTTAGAATATTTATGATTGTAGAAAAGTATATAACGTAAATATTAATTATGTTCACTATACACGCAATAATTTTAACGATAATCTGTCACGACAAAACAGTACATAAAGTCTTCTGGAGTTAATAGGGAAAAAATCTGCATGCCACACGGTGTGGGGAAGGGGAAAGGGGGGGGAAGGCAAAAAGCCACGTCGGGCTACCAGGAGGAGAGGAGGGTTCAGGAAGTCACGTAGTTTATGGACGCACCCTTATTATATTCTAGAATTTAGATTCTCTACTGAAACCACAACTTACAGCAGACTATTTAGAGCATATTTAATGATAATATCAGCACGTAATCCCAGCATCTCGGCAGTGATGAGGTGGTTACATTATTTCGCGGCTTGGCTGTGCTGCCAGACATTGCGTCAGCGCGGCCGCCTCGCCGTTGTATTTATAGTAGAGCGCGCGTTGCGTTTCGCAGGCCTATTACCGCTCCCCGGACATCCTCACACAAGTATTTGGAGTCTGCGGATCCGCGCCCAGCTGGCGCTCTGGCTGAATCACCAGCCTCCGCGTGGAACTGCTCGGATTCACGGGAATAGCGTGTGTTGCAAATGAACAGAACTCTTCAGTTTTCATTCAAAGCTTGAATTTTTTTTCACCAAAAGAAATGTTATTTAGTGCGAAAAATGATGCCTTTTATATGACGACATTCACGGAAGTTTCAAATTTCTACTGTAAGTTACTCATAATTAGAGACCAAAAGGCTAGAAAGATGCATGCAAATATGCTTGAAAAATGTTAAAATATACATTAAAAGTGAAGAAAGTGTCAAAATATGCAACATTAGATAATATAAAATAGTAATTTATAGATCTTTTATTTCAAAATCAGCATGCAATTAGTGAGTACTAGAATAACATATTTATAAATTCGATAATTAACAATTATTTATCTTTTTTTTAAATTGTAAATGTAAACAGTCGGGTACTGATCCATATATTTTATAGTAAAATTGTTTCTTCGATCTCTCAAAATATGTTTATAAGCGGATATGGACCGTTCCACATTCACTGATGCAACTGGGCAGTACGTATTTGAAATTGAGTGCTGTGTTAGCAGTCATTGTTTCTGGAAAAAGTTTACGCGTCCCATTACTAAAACTATCAATTTGATACAAACGTTCAAAACCTGGGTTATTGTTCAAAATATTTTTAAACTTCACTTTAAGTTTTATACAGGAAAATCTTTGACAATGCGGATTTTATTCATGAACTGAATAGATTCACTCAACGTCAAACCTTGAATTTCAAGCTTTTTAATACTCGCAGGCATATGGGAAAACAATTGCTAATCACAGCTGTGGTTTTAATACTAGAACCGTAAAACTCTTCCCTGTACTGAAAAACTGTCATAGCCTCTCCACTACACCTTTAATGGCCTAGAAATTATCACTGCAAACAGTACAACTTCAACCCACGTCGCCCATCAAGTTACCACTGGTTCCGGAAGTAAGGGCACATTTGGCAAATATTTTTATCTGAATTCTTACTAGAACGTGCCTTAAAAAATTATTTCTTTTGAAATCAGTTTATTTTCATTCGCAAATGTGGGTCGTAGTTCTCCAGCGAGTCGTCGTAGACTAAAGGAACGTGCATAAACCACGTAGCTCCATTTCGGCCTCCTGTGAACCCCCCCCCTCCCTCCCCCACGTAGCCCTACGTGGCTTTTGCCTCTAACCCCCCCCCTCCCCCCACGTAGCACGTAGCTTGTTTTCTTTTTGATTCCAGAAGATATTTTGTATTGTTTCTCTCTTGTCAGACGATTGTAAATTACATACGGAGATAATTAACTGAGGGAAATAAATATTCACATGCTGTTGTGAGTTCTGTTACTCATTTTAACTGTGAAAAATGTTATGAAAGGAAAGCTACGTGGCCTGGCTTGGAACCCCTCCCCCCTCTCCCCCACGTAGCCCAGCGTAGCCTTCCGGCCAACCCCCCTCCCCCCCTGGACCGAGCCACGTAGTTTGTGCACGCTCCCTAAGAGCTGTGCTGTTAGTTGTTTTTGCCGGCTGCAATGTAAGATTTTATTTATTAACTATCTACACTACCGAAAAATATAGTAAATATAGCGAAAATATGTATCATCACTAGGTTTTAGCTAAAATATGCAATAACGGTGAAAATGGGCTTACTATGTAAATTCATATGCAAACATGTAAATGCGTATAATCTTGTCTCTACTTATAATTCTCCCCAACTATTATGAAACTATTTCTGCACATTACTGGGAATGACATAATTTAACGTAGCGTTTGTGAATTTTTAATAGACCAAGTCACCAAAACCTGAAACTAGTTTTTGACGCAAAATATCTCAGCTAATACTCATGAAAATTGTTACTCAGTGGCCAGTAACTTTATATATGTAAAATGCGCTTTGCACAACTTAAGCTCATTTGCGAGCAGGATAAGTTTAGGGTTTCGATACTGCCTCTCAATGTTTTTTTGTTTCCACTCATTATGAATGGCGCTTGGTAGTTTTCGTCTCATGAGGCTTTCCTTCGACATGAAAACTGAACCCATGTCAAGATACCGTTGCAGTCTGAAACGTTCTCCCTGTACACATCTCAGTATGAGACGTTACCATGACGACCAACCTAAAGTGCGCTGTATTCAAATAATAGGTTCACCGCTTTTACGAAAACCATGATAAACGAGCAAGCGACGGTGCTCGTTCTGCTACATCATATATCACTATGGATAATTAAAGCCTCTATCTTCTGAGGGCATAAATTTCAAGTACCAATAAAATTCGATTCAGCTAGTAAGGAAATGTAGTCATTTATCCTCTTGTGTAAAAAACAAAAATCTTCAAACATGAGATATTCAGCAAAGTAAAATATAAATACTTCAGTTGATATTATGTTGTTCTGAACATACAAACGTAGAAAAAAGCAGCAGGAAGATACATTGGCAGTATGTGAAAAATCATGAAAGGTTCATCTTAAATGTAATGACTCAACAAAATCCAGAAGCTCCAGAAGCTCCGCACCGTTACAATATTTTTCTAACAATCTACTAAGTCAGCTCATTATATCTATCCATACAGCCGACTGCGTGGGGCAAATTCTGTTTGTTGATCGCAATTCAGGTAAACACAGCAGGACCGATTGTCATAAGATTTTATTGCGCATATCACTGACCCAGGATTAAATGAGGTATATTTTATCCAGATACAGTATCGGAACCTGTTTGTCTATCTGTTGACCAGATTTTGAATAATGAACCCAGGAGTGAATATGTGACGTCGAAAAGATAAGGAATTAAGTTTAAAAGTGTGTATAAATTACTTTCAGTTTAATGGTAAGTTATTAAAATATTTACCAGTATAGGTACCAACAGCATCGTATTCAGTCTTTAAGTTATTTCTGAGAGTTGTGACTCCATTGAGATCTTCGCTGCAATTGTTACATTGTTGACTAAGCGTTGATTGCACATTAGAGGGTCAAATCGACCGTACGAGTAACTTCGACAGAAGACATGTTTTCATCTCATATCCTTTAGTTTAAAAAAGCTAGTTTCTTCTTACATGTAGAAAGTAAAAATTAAGAGGTCACGTTTAAAGAAATCAATATTCTTGAATTGGTGTTCTGTTCGTTCTCTTTGAAGTTTCTCCAGACATCGTGTCTTGCGCCACTTCATCACGGAGTCTTCTGGTAAGTATCAACGTTCCGCCTATACCGTATGCATTAACTTCATCCGTAGTTTTCAAGTCTGCTGATTGATAGCACAGTGTGTATTGAACCAGTTAATAGACCAATTATCCGAGAGGCCGTCATGAAATGAAATAATGCCAGATTGCCAAGTATATTTTTCACAGAGTCTGGTTAACTTTCAGCTTGAATGTTTCTTCTCTGAATCAAAAACAATTCCAAATTAACAAATATTTCAATGAGTTTAGGTTTAACAGAATCGTGTTCTACACCTGGATTTCATCAAATCTTTCTCAAAGGGAAACGTAGGAGAAAATAAAACATTACCTGAGAATTATCTTTCTTAAGTTCCAAGTACCTTTTAAACATCGAAATAGTGTGGTTAATTTTACATCTACGTACACTTTTGAAAATATATTTCTTATTTTGATCATTACTTCCCTATGAAATAGTGCGGCAGATTGGCAGATGTTGGGAATGACATTACTAATAAAAAAAATTAGGTTTCATTTTTGTGGGATTTGAACATGTAAGACAAGTGACGGAAATACTTTGATCAGATTTGCATGAGAGAGATTGATCTTTATGACTCTGTCGGCAGACTCCATTTACGTATTGGAACAATGGAAACGATTTCGTTCAGCAACAGTAATTACTGTTATTTCTCTTTGATTCCGACAGTTTCATAATATTAATGGTTATAAGTACTATTTTCAAGGTTCTTATGGAATAATTATGTTATTGCATAAGAGTTCTCATTGGCTCAATATCAAAAAAATATTTGAGAACTCTTTTCAAAAAGAATTCTTGCTTCGACACTTTTCTCTTCCAGTTTCTACAGATGCCTCGCACTCAGAATTTGGGGTCATTCCAAAAATACTTTCTGTGTCACATGCTGGTATGTTTCCAGTCGTCGGCACACATCTAATAAAACAACAAATCTCGGTGACACGGTTTCGGAGTGCTAACAAAGCTGTCAGCTTTAGTGCCTTGCCACGCATTGCATTTCCCGCACTCCTCTTTATTCTTCTCGAGGGTGACAGAATCTTTTATTGCTTGCATGTACTGGTTCACATACAAAGCAAGCGAGTCTGCACACAAATACTACACTCTTGTCTGCCCACTCGAACTATTACGCGCCTGTTATGCCAAGACTGCGATTTGGTTCGTCACAACTGAATTACAACTATCCCAAAGGTATATATCATTCTGTTCGAGCGTAATGAGAAAACCTAACATGACAATGTTAAATACGAACTACGGATAATGCTGTTATAAACATTATATAAACAAGAGGTACTGTGGGAGTGATGCTGAATTACTATGTAGTATAAGACAGAAACCAGTGACTCCACAGAAATTGCTCAACAAATTCACCATTTTGGCATCAATCTCTCAGTCCCTTTTTTGGAAACCTCCACATTTTCCTGCCGTAAGCTAATCTCCTCTTAAACTGAAACGCCTCAATATCTGTTACACAACATAATCCCCTTTCGTTTCCTCTAACGTTCTTTACTATAATAGTTCCAGTTACCAAGTAATTCCTCTTAAAACATGGCCTTATATCCCCGTTTTTCTTTCAGTGAGAATTTTTCACAAAATCCTTTCTTCGCCCATCTTTTCCGTAATTTGGTTTTTCTCCAATTGATTTATACTGCTTATTTTCAACATCCTTCCGCACCGCCACATTTCCATTCTTTAAATTTTTCTTACAACACTGCATAAGTTCAAGATTCATTTTTCTCAACGCGTTTTGATCCAGATATACATATTTAGAGCCTCTATAAGACTTTTTATTTGGATTAAGACTGTTTTATTTTTTATACAAACTTTGTTTTGCTATCATTTGTAATTTTACGTTGAAATTAACAAAATTCCATTACTTCTTCAACTACATCTGTTGATATTTAATTACTGTATTTAACATATTTGCTATACTTTATCACCTTTGTACCTTTTAATATAACCAATACAAATTCCTCCCCTACTATTTTGTTCATAGATTTCAACACTTTATCTACGTCTCCATCCTTATCTGGAGAAATATCAATATCTTTCTCCAAGGACCATTATGTCAGACACAAATTATTCTTTTCATTTGCTTAGTTGCTTCATCTATATACAAGCGGAATATGAGTTGCAATAAACTACAGCCTTGACACACTCTACATTTTCGTCTTGACTCTTATGTGTCTTGCCTTCTTTATTTTTAGAGTAAACTCATCGTTCTAAATTAACTTCTAAATTATTCTTCTGGTTCGGTATTTGGGAACTAACTTCTTTAAAATTTCAAGTACCATGTCGTATATGAAAGATCAAACTTTTTTCTTCGTCGGTATATGCCTTAGATGTTTCGTTATGTCTGTTTTGTTTTTTCTGACACGTCCTGACATCCAACTGCTCCTGCCATGTAAGTCTCTATAATATTTTCTGTATATTATTCTAGTTAGTAAATTTGATGGAATATATAATTTTCAGCTTGTGACTTCTTCAGGCATTCTAATCACAAAAAGCTAGGGAAACATTTAAAACGTATTCGTGGCAGACACAACCAGATATAACTCCTTATGTGTGTTTACTGGGGCTTGGTTAAAAAAAAAAAAAAAAAAAAAAAAAAAAAAATTTGTAGGTATCTAGTGTGGTCAATCAGATACGTGGCCTTTATGTGGTACCCTCTGTCCCGCACCAGCATGCTACCCTTGACTTGGTCGGTGAGGCAGCGAGCTAAAGTAGTGTCCGCAACACTTTGGAAGCCAGCGGGGGCGGCCTGTCCTGTTTTTAGCCGCTCTGTTGGCAACGCGAACTGGCCGTCACTAAAAGCCGATCATCACGTCTTTACGCTTCCGGACCGAAAGACAGTGATGTAACTGGACAGTCGCTGGCAGAAAATAGGTTCAACAACCAGACCCCCCACAAGAATAGATTCCTGCTCAAGTGACGAAACTTCGCGTCATTGGTGTCGCAGCGACTGAAGGGATTGGCGATATTTGAGTTCACTTTGGAGACGATCAATCAGAGATGAAATGCTGATTACAGGAATCAAGAAAAGTGCGGAAGATCTTTAATTCTCTAAAGTTAATGGGAAACTACCTGAAGTGGGCCAACCAGAAAAAATGGTAAACATTTATGAATTTTGTATTGAATCCAAATAGTAACCTATAACGCGAGAAAGCAAAGCATTTACGTTAACTAGAGTATCAGTTGACAAAATAGCTCTTCCGTAATGATAGGGATTAATGATATATTTAATATATGATTTAATAATATATTTCATACTAAAATTGTATTTAATTGATTGAATCGTTGTTAACTTCCCGAAAAAATGTAGGATTAGCGAAAAGTAAGAAGTATTTTACTGGGTTATAAATGTTAGTTTTTATTTCAGAATCATAATGTAGGCGCAGGAATTTTGAGAGTTGTGTTTGGATCATATGAGCTACGTCAGGCCGCTCCGTGGTTCGGATTCCACGTTAAACTGTAGGTTCCAGAGGAAAGGAACTGGCCGTCCTACCTCTGACACGATGGCTTAGTATGCCTCCTTCGGGAGGATCCAACCAACCTTCGGGTTGACGACTAAGTTAAGTTTAATGTAACCAACATCCCGAAACTGAAGTGTTTTTCTAAGATTATGTGGTTTCTCAGACGGCTGCAAATGTGTCTTTTAAATACAGATCAGACTACTTGCTGTTGATTTACTGAATTGTTAACGGTATTTGTAATCTCCAGTCTTGGTTTTTGATGGTACGTCTTGCCAAAGTGGGCTACAAAACGAAAGTATGCCACGATGGAAGCAGCGCGTTTATGAAAGATGAACGGTAATGTACGTATAAAATGATAACGGAGATACAGACCAAACTTTGATCATTTTTTCGCGGCTACTTTTATTTCAAAATCATTAAAGATATACAGATACCTAGGCTAAAGAAATAGAAACTCTGGGAGTTTTATTAAGATTTTTCAAAAATATCTGTTGTTATTATGTGGGTATGGACACTGTTGGATCACGCAGTGCTTTTATGATCTTCCAAATAGCTCTCATTCTCTCTCCATGAACTTTCATTCTTTATTCAGTCCACTTGGTTCCTGGTCTCGTGGTGGAACTTCATTCCCAGGCTGTACTACTAATCTCTTGACCTTTTGGCTGAAAACGTTCCTGTCTAAAACTTCAGAAGTTTCTATCTGGGCCCTCTCTAGGACCTTTTTAACTTGTTGGATCCATGGTATGGCCGAAGATTTCTTAAGCTAAGATTTAGGTAATAATTTGCGAGAAGAAGAAAACTCTGTGTAGTCAGGTGAAGGCACTAATTCCTTTAAGAAGTAGGACGTATGTACTACATCGTTGTCTTAAAGATCGATTTTTCATAAATAGCTATACGGAATAACATTTATTCTTCTTCAGACATCCGTGATCTCTAGAGTATATTGGTTTTTCTAACAGGTATGACCCATCATATAATTTCATTTGTCCCAGCACCACTTGTTCGCTGCCACACGAATGTCTAAGAGTTTAAAATTACAATGCAGACACTATCTCCATCAGCTAGAGTTGGTAAATTACAAGACTGTATACCAAAGCTGGTAACTGAAAGGCTACGTTCGTATCCGGCGTTCGTTGGTTCGATCCCCGACTTTGTAACCGAGATTGTGTTTCCCATCGTTTTCCCGAAATCACTCCAGATGAACGCCCTTCATAAAGGCGATGACCAATTCTCTTCACGATATCTCTCACAATCCTCTCCTGGTTGTAATGATGTCGACGTCATCGACGAGGCGTGCAGACATATACAAAAAAAGTACTTCTCATTAAACCTCCACCTTAGCGACAGTATCAAATCTCGCATATCGTTACCATATTCGAAGGAGCATCAAGATCTGGAATGTTCGGCGTATTTCCGTAGATATACGAATTTCTCGAGGAAACAAAACAAGTATAATGTACTGTATAATTATTAATTACTTTTCAACGCAAGACCTACAGTCGTCCAGTGGATCCGTCGGGGGTTAAGGTAACTCACTGGCCGCACCCATGTCTGGCGATGTTATCAGCTCCAGCATGCAAGAGGAAGCCGGTTGACATTTAGCGAGTCAAGAAATGCAGTGGAAACTGCATCCAAATCAGAACACTTTACTTTTTTAGTGGTAGACTCGTCTAAAACTTTGGTGAAGTGTTCCTTTATTATAACCATTCATACTATTCCTGCAGTTATTAAGTAAATCATCGTGATGACAGTGTTAAACACTTGCAATGTAGTGTTAGACGACCTAAGCGCCAGTTTATGGCTTTTGAAATAAATGAATACTTCGGATAATTACAATTATTCGAAAAATGTTATTTGAAATATTTCTTTACAATCATTTATGTTTTCATACTTCTTGGAGGAGACAGCCTATTGGCATTTTTTCGTCTCCTCTGTAGCTTTTAAAATAAATCATTGAAATAAATTAACAAAGCCTTGTTTCTAGTTGTTGTTGTTGTTGTTGTTGTTTTTTTTTTTTTACTTATGGCTTTACGCCTCGTTGACGTCGAGGTCATTAGAGGCGGGATGGGACTGGGGACAAGGAACGGAAAGGAATTCGGCCATGGCCTTTTGAAGGAAGCATCCCGGCATTCACCTGGAGTGATTTGGGAAAATCATGGAATCATTCGAACCGCCGTATTCCCGAATGCTTTCTGGTATTACTGTTTGTGAAACAGTCCACGCTTGAAGTAACAAACGCTATTCTAACACTAACAATCTACTATGCAAAGAAATAATAACAGATCGATAAACACAATTAGAAGAAAATAATTAAATTCTCTCATTTCAATCAGTAGAATGATCGATTGCAAATTTTCTTCGAATATATGGTAAGTACAATTCGTTTGTGTCTGTTTTTAATAATCTTATTATTATTGATGAGTTACTCATCTGCCCAATTTGAATAATGTAGATACCTCACGTGCAATCGTTTCTTTGAACCTCTTCTGCTTAGCAAAGACCACTTTTTTTTTTTAAAAGTTTTAATCCAAGGTTAAAAAGGGGATAAAGAAAATGTCTTATTCTAAAAAATAGTGTTACTAGTTCTCAGACTAAGAAAAATCTAGTGGAATAATACTGAGCAAAAATTATTTTATCAGTCTAACAACAACACAGTGTATGAGTATACATGACAGTTACGTTCGATGATTGGATTACCATCAACAAGCGAGTGATCAATATTAATTCTCCGTAAACTTTTAACCGACCCTTCTCGGTATGATTTCAAAGGAATCAACAATTCTGCTGAACATGGATGGTTTATTGCCATACGAAAATAACATATTTTTTAATAAGCCGGTCTTGGTTATCAAGGGTTTGCTTGCGAGACTTAATGGTAACGTGTTTCTGACGGCTGTTCTTTGATCTGTATTTGGTCTGACTATGTGATGTATTTGATGTTGATAAACAAGTCGCAGAAGACAGGGCTGGACTCGGTCAGAATCAACTCGTACCTGCAATGTGTTATAGACTCGGTAATATCTCCTGTTGATTGATTCATCTCACAACTAGTTCCGACGACGCACTTCCATGCAACGCCACGAAAAATGAAGCGAGTTCTGTATGTTTAATTAAATAACACACCTATTTCTTAGTGAATTATAACATCAAGAAATTCTGAAATATTTTAAGTCGAACAAACATCATCGTTTTTTTTAATTTTATTTTATTTTTACTACTCTATTCTGCACACTTACTTCCTCCATCCACCTGTCTCTTGATCGTCCTAGAGACCTGTTGTAATTTGCATCTTTTTTGTGGTTTATCTTAACTCATTCACATTATGTGTTCATACCACTCTCTACAAGACCGTCATTTATTGTTTCCCTCGCACGCTTTTTCACTGAATTTTTTCAATATTCTTGCTCGAATCATATTCCTCTCAAATTTCATCTCCATGGCCTACTGATAACCCTTTCCTTCACCAGGGCCCGCTCTAGCGGTTTTGCCGCCCCGGGCAAATAGACAATTTGCCGCCCCTTAAGATTATGTAGAATTATATATTTTATTAAAAAAGAATTAATTTTTAATGGAATAAAATATTTTATTTTAATGAAATCTTATATTCATAAATAAAGTTATTGAATTTTTATCTAGCTGCTCAAAATAGAGAAATGAATTATGAAATTTCTGTACATAGCCACAAATTAACCATATTTTTTTACATTTTTAAATGCTATTACAGATGGATATTATCACACAAACAATCTAAATGCCATTATTTTGAAAATAAACAAATACGCTAAAATCACAAAAAAAACTTTTTTTCTTACTTTCAGTTTGCGAATTTTTTATTACATGTTTAAATTTACTTCATCAGCAATTTCATATTCAATTGCCAAAATGGTCAAATCATTAAATTATTAATTTCTTGGTTTTCGTAAATGCTTAGCAAGGCATCGTATACATCTCCCAAATGAAATTTTAAAGGGTTTAATGCCTCTATCCTACTCTCCCAACTAGTGTCACTCCATGTTTTCAATGTTGAACCCTGAACATGCTTTAAAAGTATTGCCCATCGAAAAGTAGATACCGAAATGAATAAATATATTTTTTGGACCATGTTGAAGAAATTAGCGGCTTCCAAGGATGCTTTTGCCATTAATAACAAGATTGAGAGAATGGCTACTACACGAAACATTGAATGCTCGCGAATTATATTGTTTAATTCTAGATTGCACTCCTGCTTTATTGCCCCTCATATTATGCCCGTTGTCAGTCACTGGCCTCTGATATCCTGCAAATTTAAACCCAAGTCATTAAGATCTCCAACTATAGTATCAGGCATTTGTTTTCCTGTGGATCTTTCGACTGGTAAGAAGCCTTAAAAGCTTTCATTAATTTTAATTTCAACATCAGGATTAAATTTATTGGATGAAACATATCTGATTACAAGAGTAATTTGCTGTATCTTACTAAAGTCAGGAGTATAGTTTAAAATAACGAAAAATATTTGAATTTTTTTATTTCATCAATAACATGAGACTTTGATGCAGCAGATGCTTTGATGCAGCAGATCTACTATCCCGGTTTGTATACTTTTCCCAAGATATTGAGCTTTAGTCTCTACTTTTTAGAGCGCTCTTCCATAATGGGATCGTATTCAGACAGTAACTCAACTATTTTTAAGAAATTACCGTTATTACGCTCAAACGACTTGTCGCTTGTACCTTGAAAAACCAGACAACTTTTACCAAGCATTTTGGTAATTGCAACGATTCTTAGAACCACCACATTCCAATGATTTATTTCGGCATTACGTAATAACTCTTTGAGTGGCAGAATCTACAGTTTAACAACAATTTAATCTTTCGTTCATTTATAGCCATGATTTTTGTGCCTGAATATGATTTTTCGAAATTTCATGCTCTCTTAAAGTTTCGCCGAGGTGCTTCCAATTTTTAAAACCCTCCTTTGAGAGAGAACTAACTAAACAGCCGAAAATTTTGCAACAGAAGCAGTAAACGCAGTTTTGAGAAAGATAGTAGCTAATATCGCAATATTTGCTCTCTGTTGCTTAAAATTCGTTCATAATATTTTACGCTAAAATGTCGAACTGTGTCATTGGAAGGAAATTTGTAACTATGTAATAGTTTAGGTGGACCTTGCCTTACTGAAAAGCTTCTTACGGCGTCTCGTAAAATTCTTGGCCACAAAGTTTTAGAACGCCTTCTGTGAGTCTCACGTTGGTGTCAGTTCCAATTGGTTTAGAAACTTCGTTCATTTGTATTCTATTATTCTCTGACGATTCTGTACGTCTTTTGTACCCCGACCTGATATTGGATTCTAAGATTTGTTTTGGTAAACCCTGAATACAGTATATTTTTTAACGCCCCCGATTGATTCTGCCTTTCCGCTTCCTTTCCCAACCTTCTTTTTTTGTACTGGTAACCACATAGTTTTCTTTGACCATCAGACATTTTGGAAGAGGCACGCATGTAACTCAAACAATGTACACTATAAAATAATATAAAAAGTAAATATTTATCCTTGTTCTAGATAAGCTAAAACCATATTCTCAGTCGATATAAAAAATATTTATGCACAACACAAAATATTTTCCATATCCTGTGAACATAAAGAAAGTCTAGTGTTACTATACAGTCAAAGCTTATTCGCGGAGGATACGATCCGTAAATTTGCTGCAAATGCAAAAACCGTGTATACAGAATGGCAATTTCTATAGGCTTAAACGGAATACGTTCCAAGTTCACAAAAAAATATATATATGTATATTTTTTTAATGATGTTGTGGAGTGATTGTCGCGCAATGCACTTATTAAACCAACTGACAAAGTTATTCACATTCTTTAAAATAGTTAATGAATTTATTTTTGTTGAAACGGCAAATGCAGCAATTAGAGTATCTAGAAACCGCATTCGTATATATAATAAGCATCGTGGGTTATTATATATTAGCAGTTAACATTCGAAATTGAATATAATAATGGTATGTGAAGTAACTAATCGGTAATCAGTAGCTGTTAATATTATTTATTTATCAATGATTATAAGTACTGTCCCACTCCCACTAAACTACAGTATTTTTACAAGCGATCAAAGATAGCGTATGTAATTTAACCCAACCATAACACTTTCAATGCCTATATCTATTTTTTACAACAAATCTGTGAGGCTCGGATTACGAGAAGAAATTATTATGCAAAATATTCCACTTCGATTTCCAATAACTAAGATCCATATTGATTTGGTTCATCAATTCAATTAAATAAATACTCAGCATCTCCCGTCAAGCACTATCGATTCCGTATTTTAGAGCCTAACTGCAATTGCTAAAAACACTCCTTTTCGCCGTGTCTAGTAACTTGGGGGCAGTATAACGTCGGAATAAGCGCAGGTAGCAAAGGTCAAGTGTAACCGCCCCCCCCTTACCGCGCATCTGTTGTGCGCTTTTGTCGTTGTGCGCTTATGTCGTTGTGCAATTATGTCGTTGTGCAATTATGTCGTTGTGCGCTTATGTCGTATATCCAACTAAATAACAGTTTAATCATAGATGTACTTAGCCTTAGAAATTATAAAATCCTGAAGTAAATTTTATGAATTTCCACTTATCACTAATAACGTAATAGCAAGACTAATGCTGTTGTGTAATGAAACCACTTTAATAATTAGCAATAATAAGCAAGTTGAGACAACAAAAGTCGAAACAGCGTTCTACTCGCGTGCTAAGGCCCAATTCACACAGAAGAGATGTGGCGTGGACTTCGGGCTGAGACATGGCGTGGACGCGGCGCATTTTGAAGTTGCTCCTATGGCGCAATTCACACAGAGGCGGCAGGACAACGGCGCGCCCCTATGAGGACCGCGCCCCGTCTCTTCGAAGTCTCTAGGGGCGCACCCAAATAGCTAAGAACTGTAAGTTTTTAACGAACGAAAAAATCGCTATGTGGATTTTTTATTAATTGGGCATTTAACACATTAATATCATTAATATTTTTCTCACACTTACAGCCGAAATGGCGCCCCTAAATTTTAGCGCCCCGGGCAAATGCCCGGTTTGCCCCCCCCCCCCCCCTAGAGCGGGCCCTGCCTTCACCACCAATAATCTCGTTTATACTTAATAATCTATCAAAGAGATAACGTTGTAATATTTTCAGGTCAATTTTCATCCCTATTTTCGTAACATTTATTATAATTCGACAAAATTGCTGTAATGTGACGATGTTACAACGCGATCAATACACGAAAAAGTATTAAGAACGCTCGGGAAATATTGAATAAATAAGAACTTTAAAGTTTAGAGTAATTATATAATAATCAAATAGTAAAAAGGTAACTAGAAAGGAGTGAGGGATATTACAAATAATAGGAAATAATTTTGACAGCCAGCATTAAGAAAAATGGAGGATATGTTCTTATGAAAGCGTTACAGAATTGATTCGTAGATTGGGCTGCTAGACAGGCAACGTAGGTTTCATCTGAAATTATAGGTAAACACCCATTTTCATTTACAAGTGCGATGAAATACTTCGTCCACCAACCTATTTGTGCTACAATGGCAGGAATGATAAGATTGGAGAAATAAGATGGCGCACTGATGCTTATATGAATTCTCTCTTCCCTCGTGTTAT
Organism: Vandiemenella viatica; assembly: GCA_031002005.1. Lineage (NCBI taxonomy): Eukaryota > Metazoa > Arthropoda > Insecta > Orthoptera > Morabidae > Vandiemenella > Vandiemenella viatica. The sequence continues at coordinate 116,674,532 of CM061914.1, read as the reverse complement.
TCGGGATTGGAATGCACGGTGTAAAGATTAATTTTAGTGCAAAGCGCCCTCTATCACCCACAATTTTGTGAATTGCAGTGTATATAGGTGTAGATTACAGCCATTGGAAAGACAGGAAGACGGAACGCTTAGGTCACTAAACTTCTAGTGGGCCACATTAGTCTCCAGGGGCAGGGAAGCGTCCATAAACTACGTTGGCCTCCTGTGACCTTCCTCGCCGTACCTCTCCGGCCCCCCCCCCCTATCGCGCGTGGCACGTAGCTTTTTAGCTATTCGTTCCAGACGGTATTTTATGCTGTTTTTTCTTGTCAGACTATCATAAATTACATACGGAGATAATTAAATGCCGAAAATAAATATTCACATTCTGTTGTGTGTTAAGTACCTTATTTTAAGTGTGCAAATAATATGAATGAAAAGCTACGTGGCTTGGCTCGGAACCCACCCCCTCCCACCCTTCTCCACGCAGTCCAGAGTAGCTTTCCAGCCAAACCCTCGCTCCCATCCCCCCCTCAAATCTTGGTGGAAGGAAAATGAACCAGTAGGTAGCGTTAGACCAATAACATCACTGCGGGTTCTTCAAAAATACTAGAACTCAGTGAAAGAGTGAACGTCAAAAATATAAAGCTGATAGTACCAGAAAGCATGTAGCGTAGAAGATGTCGAACATGGGTCACTGGTTTTGGACTACCGTTACTCGATAAAGTATATATGTACATAATTTATATAATTATATGCTGTAAACCTTCCACACATACAAAACCATGTCTCGTCTCTTGTCTTTGGCGATCTCGTGAGCAAACTTCAGCATAATACTACAGTAGAACTCCAATTATCCGAATCAATTGGGACCGGACCCAATTCGGATGATAAAAAAAATCGGATAATCGGATTATTTCCGAAAAAGGGTCTGTTTTAATTAATTATTGTATGTATGTTGAAAATGCCTTCTTTTCCAAGAGATTTTTGGTGCTTTTCCACTTCGGGGATGAAAATTTCGCCGTACCACTCGGTAAACAAAGCTGCAGTCATCCGAAATTTGGGTTGGTTTTTATAAAAGAGGGAAGCCTTTTCGCAGTACGTTTCCGTCTTAATTAAAAAAGCGATTCGGATAACTGGAGTTCTATTGTACCTCAGTTGCAGTTCTAAAGTGTCATTACGTGGTGACTGATTTGATTTGTGAAGCATTGAGGGCAGCAAAAGCGACCAGGAAGAAAGCTTCTTCAGAGCCCTAGCTACAGTCAATACGTAAACCAATTTATTCTCATCCTCTCGCAGTCTCTCTGAGTATTTCAGATCAATTCCACTCTCGTCCATAAATTTAATGTTACTCTTAATTTTTTAAAGCATCAGTATATACTGACAGATGATTATAAAATGTAGGTAATGGGTAACTTCTTTATTGTGTTGATACCGTAGTGAATTTATGAAAGCTTCAATAGCGAACTGTAATCTGAACATTGAAAAGGAAATTTATTATTATAGTAATAGTATCGTGTCAATTATTCCATTGCAAGACAGAATTACTGTAATTAATAGGTGAATATGAACTATAAATAATGATTGTAATTTAGACCCCCTCAGTACCCAGTCGAATGATAATTATACATAAGTGATCGCGAATGGTATGCAATCTTCTGAAAATACTCTGCACATTAAGTAAAGTAAACATGGGACATATTGGGACTCCTAAAGTATAAATTATTTAATAAAATTACGAATTTGTAAAAAAAAAAGAATAATAACATAAAAAGAGAAATTCTATTACAAAGCATGAAACGGGGCATCGCTGTATGCCTTATTTACATCAATAGCAAACTAACTGCTGTTGTTTTAAGATTTAAAAAAGCCGTTAGCCACAAAGCTTAGGAGCTAAAGCATTCTAACTCTAGTCTGGTGCGTGAATGGATAACGTTCAGACCAGGCAGTCGGTGTGACACGATTTACTTTCAGGCCATCTGAAATCATGTTACACATGTTTTCCAGAAAAATGCGTTTATAAGTTCCTTAATAAAGGCCATGGCCAGCAGCCATTTTATTCTTCGTCGTCAATACTTTCTTGGTTGCAATGGCAGTTATCAACGAACGGAAAAGTCTAATAACACCGTGTTTCAGTTTGAAGCAAACAGAGTTATTCCAAAACTTAGTTCGTCAATTCCTTCTCTTTGCAGAGGCATTCGGGAAGACGCGGATTCGAATCCCCGTCCGGATATCCAAATTTGGGTTCTCCTTGGTTTTCCAAAATCACTCCAGGTGAATGGTTCCTTCAAAATACAATGGGCGAATTTCTTCCCGTTCCTTGCCCTCACTCCTTTCCGCCTCTAATGACCTCGACGTCGACGAGGCGTTAAGGCATAAGAAAGAAAAAATTTGGCCGAAAGCTCGGCATTAAAATCCTTAGAAGACATTTCTTTCTTAAACAAATACTTAATTTTACCAAGAACTTCTCCGTTTCAGACCAAATGTTCATCTCATTCTACTTTCAGCATTGTAGTGAACAGAGTCACTACATCAGGGTCACTCCGTAGTTTTTGTTGTGAATGGCAAGAGTGGCTGGATGAGACAGGGTATGCCACCTATTGACAGAAGCCACCTCTCAGTGGGTGCAGATCAGAAGTTGTGATATGAAGTGTAAAGTTATGAGTCTAAGTGTGTTTTCAGCGGGAAGTAGTGCAGTGGTTGAACCTATGGTTTAACAAAGTTTACGGTTGCTTGGCGCAGCGGTTGAATCTGTGGTTCGACAAAGGATACCGTGGCTTGGTGCACCTATGCACAACCTCATACAGCACCAAGTGAGAAATTGATAAGGTGATTATATTTTACCACTGAACATTTTTATGGATCAAGACTCCAGTAAACGTTCCGGGTGAAGCAATTCACCAGATGAGAACTTCTCATGCCTATTAAAATTATTTATTTTTTCGAGCTAGTCGGACAATTTGTATTGAGTATTAACAGCGTGTAAGCATAAGCATATAGTAGTCTCATGTAGGGTGGCGCCCATGGTATACAGTGTTGTTTTATATTTGATCATCATGTAAAAGAAAATAATTGTCAATTCTGTTTATAAACAAAGGTATGTTTTATATGTTAAAATAAATGTTTGCTTTTATAACTAATTCTTTGTTCAGAGCGAATCTGTTCAGTTCCCTGCCAAGATGAAATGCTTAAAAGATATCAATACAAGAAATTTTGATCTAAAATTAAAATATTAAATTTTCATAATTTTCCTTGCTATTTAAGCACAGAGACGGTCGGACCGTAACAGCATGAGACAGGAAATCACAAGCACCTGCAGTAAAATGAAGGTCACTCCAGGATGTTATAATTTTTAACAATATCTACAAAGAACCAAAGAATTATAAACAATTTGCGCTTTTATTTTCCAGATCAGGCGACGAACTTATGTAAAGATCCTCGTAAAATTGAATCCAAACCGGGTAACAATTAAAGCGTACTTCACATTCGAAAGGCAATCTTTGCAAAACGTAGAGGCCAGGTTACGAACCAGTATAATTCTCCGCCATAATCTGGTTTCTTTTTTGCGGGTTTACGGCTCATCGATGTCGAGGTCATTAGAATTGGTAGAAGTTGGGGAAGGGGCAAGGAGCGGTAAGGAATTCTAACACGGCCTGTTGAATGTGCCATCGCAGCAGGCGCCTGGACCGTTTTCGGGAAACCAAAGAAACCGAAATCTGGATGGCCCGACGGGAATTCGAAACTGCGTACTCTTGAATATCAAGATCGGGAATCAAATCAAGAATCTTCCGATCTCCAATCTGACGCCTTACCATTGAGCATAACAAAAGCAGCCAGATTATGACGATTTATTTGTTGTTTGAAAAGTTCATAGTTACATGGGTCATTGCAGTGGCGGATCCAGAATTTTGGTTTGGGGGGGGGAGGGCTTGACTCGGGCGAGGAGAGAAATCTCACAATGGATCCGCCACTGGGTCATTGCAACCTATACTTTAATCTGCTTTCACAGTCACTGACCCTTCAGCCGCAATCTATCTAATTTAACTCTTTCGGTGTTCAGTAGTCAATTTCAAATAATTCCTTGAAGGAAATTGTTTCGCAGAATTGCGCAAGCTCCCAGACGGCGTAACTCTAGCATTAAGTTCAATCAAAGCGATGTATATCCTTGATAGCGCTGGAACCTGAATGTTTGGTTTTGCGCAGCAGCACGCTGGACAATGTTTCCTGGAAGTCTGCCAAACGGAAGTTGGAGTTAAAAATAAGTTCTTAACGGCTGCACTCAGCATTCCGGGACACGAGTTATCTTTGACGGTGGTCATCAATGCCATTTACTCAGAAAACCTACCGAATACACACTCTTTAATGATATCAACAAAAAGGTGAAGAAAATGGGATTATTGGAGATCGCAATTCCGCTAGGAACTGCCGTCCTCATACTGCAGTAGTCAAACGCAGGACACCGCTAGAAATACTTTCGGATGTACATTTAACAATGTCATGCTCGTCAATGCTGTATTAAAACCTAATTTCTGCTTGAAAATAATGGTCCAAGCTGTATTACAACGAAACTACTGTTTGAAAATAATACGTCATGCGTTTGACTACGGCAGTATTATGACGTCATTGGTGAATGTTGTAGCGGAATCGCGATCTCCAATAGGCCCCTACTGTTTACTTTCTATTAAATAATGAATAGAGTATGTTTACGAAAATAATCAAAAACTTTATATATTCTGTGCTATATTATCGGTGTTAATCAGTCTCAGTATATAGAGAGATTTTGGCGATATGTCGTATACCAATTATGTTTTTGAGATATACAAGGGTTGACACTTGCCAGTGTGGCTCAGTGCGAGGAGGTTCAACGGGGCCAGGCACGAGTCCAGCCCTGGAGGAAAGAAATTATGGAGACGAAATAACTTAAATCTGTGACGTCGCCTCTAAACTCTCGGCTCATACTGCGCATGCGCGGCGGCGGCCATATTAGGTATCCCTACAATTACCAAGTTCACATTGTGTTTGATGCTGTGATTATTTCATTTTCTAGTGTGTCTAAGTTTTTTATAATACCATCTTGTGCTGCATACGGTTACACAAATAGGCCAGATAGTAAAGAACCTGGAATATCATTTCATAAGTAACTTGCATTCTAATTATTGTTCTTTAAGTGTGCAGTAGGGATTGGCAAGTTTGGTGCCTGTCTATAAATATTTAGTCATAGCTCTCCATAGGATGACTTTGTTATCAAATTTTTGTTGGTGTAGTGTAGAAAATCAGCATACCTTGCTATTTTGCACATAATAGACTAGCATTACTTTTTAACGAGTGTTGAAAATGATATTTAAAGGGGTGATTTTTACATCGCGATGCAGTGAATTTAGTATTGAGCTTTTTTTCGTCGCGTTGCAGCTTATACTGACAGTGTATGATGAAATTAAATGTGTTAAATTATGCTATGCAATTGGTTTTGTTGTTGCATAAGGGACAAAGAATTTATCTATTATTGTTAGTAATTTCATGAGCACCATGTTACTGACAAAACGTGTATCGCGATGTAAACTACTTCCAGCTATTCCCAATTAAGCTTACGATGTATGGTAACAAGATAACTATTTTTATTCTGGTCTAGACCGCATTTCAATCTAACCACAAGTGGTAATAATAAAACTGAAATATCCATTCTGCATGTACACCATGTAATTCATTGTGACTTTGGCAGAATTAATTTTTGGTCCAGGCCGCATCCCAACCCAATCCCCTCAATTTGGAGACAGTATATCCCGAAAACTAAGCAAGATATTGAAAAAATTATTCTTTATTTTCGATTTGCCTCGTCATGTTATATAAGAATCCATCATCAAATTTGACTTTTGCGAAATTTTTCTTCTGCATTTCAACTCAAGACACCCCACTTTTGAGACTATATCTCGAGAACTAGGTGAAATATCGAAAGATTTTATTCTTTATTTGTCTCGTCTTTTTAAATAAGAATCCATCATAAAATTTGACCAATTTTTTCTTCTGAATTTCAACCAAAAACATCTCACATTTGAGATAGAATATCTCTAAAACTAAGCAGGACATCAAAAATTTTATTTTTCATTTTTTATTTGTCTTATCGAGTTACATAATAATCCATCATCAGATTGCGGCGTCACGTTTATCCTAGAGTCCCCTTGAGGTATTGTACATATTCCCCGTGTCTGTATGGATAGGTAACATGGCGGCCACGCCTCCCCACTCCTCTCCACCTGGCGTCACTTCAATGCGTGGTGAAGGTCCCTTGCGTCGTCTCCATATATTTCTTTCCTCCATGGTCCAGCCGCCCGCGTACCGGTCGTTCTGACTGCGGTTTTTAGGCGGTTTTCCCCAGTAACAAGGCGAATGCCGCGACGGTCCCTATCCCCGCCTCGTAAACTACACATTTCACAAACAAAAAATACAGTTATCTGACAGGACATAGTAACGGTTTCCGCCGACAGAGGGCAACACTTCAGTTTCTTCATTACGACCTGAAGTAGGTATTAAATGCTTGACGTCAGGAGGGGAATGCGACCGTAAAATCGAAGATCCAATTTTGACCATGCCAGTGAGGAGTAAAAACTCACCAAGGGCAGCCAAACCTTAATGTTGGGAAAATATGGTGAAGAAGAAGAGAATTTGCAAGGGCTGACCAGTGGCGTAGCTAGGTCAACAAGGGCCCCGGTGCAAAAAACTTATTTGGGGCCCTCAGGCCAGATGGACGACCTTTTTTTTGTTTTGTGTTGCTGGTAGGGGCCCCCTGGGGATGGGGGCCCTTAAGTTGTGCTTAGGGGCCCCTGAGCAGTGGTTGGGGGCCCCCTGAGAGCAGTGAGAGCCCTTAGTGAGGGGCTTCCTCAATCTCAAGGGCCCCCTTTGACAACTGTAGAGCTAAAAAAAAAAAAAAAAAAAAAAAAAAAAGGTCGTTGGGGGCCCCCTGCACCGCCTAGCACCATAGTAGCTACGCCCCTGGCGCTGACACTCAAATTTATTATATTCAACCTAAATTTAATCTCACATTCACACAGTGGTCTCCTACATGTAAATAACAACTGCTAGCCAGCCGTATCCTTGAATGAGAGAAATGACGTAGGTGTCGATGTAGGGCACCTTCTTGTCATTAGGGTTGAAAATATCCTCCAGTAACTGATAAACCAGAAATGACTAACAGCACTGAGGTGGGGTGAGGGGAGGGGAGGAGAGAGAGAGAGAGAGGGAGATAGAAACCAAAGAAACATCACTTCATTAAAGACCAAACGAATCTACATAGAAAGTGCACCTTACTTTGAAAAATGTTGTCATCTTCCTCGACAATATAGACCCCAGAACTAAACAGTTTGTCAGTGACTTCTTCATAAGGAAGATTAAGGAACGAGAATCCAGACAGAAAACTGCCGAAAATTACTGACGAGCCTAACCATGTAATAAGTTCGATTACAGGTGAGTTACAAAATGTATAAGAAAAAGAAACATTAACATTAGATTGGTTACGTGAATAGAAGTTTGACATTTTGGTTCGTAAAATCATAAATGAATAACATCGAAGCTAGAAATACAGTTAGCAATGGCTAAACAAAACGAATGATCATTATACTAACAGAATTATATTATTCTGGACACAGATATTTGATTAAGCAGACTAATGCATGTTATCTTGACAACGTCAAAAGTAGCTGAAGATGAAATGTATGGCGGTGGCGAACTTTCAAAGCTAATGAAATATGTAAAGACTGGGAAAAACTTTATGACCATGTGTGGTTGTAATTGTTTAATGTCTATGGAAAACAAATGAATGATAATTTAGGGTGAAAGAATCTCGAAAAGGTGTAAACCGATAATGATAAACACGATATTTAAGAACTATATAAAAATAAGACACAGTTGGAATTAAGCTGCCAACCAAAATTTGTCAGCATAAGCAACTGGTTTATGAAGAACAGGAAAAATATTACGCCACGAGGCAACAACACATTACAAAGAGACGAAGCAGTTAAACTAACATTTTGTCACATGTAACAGCAGTTTTGCTGAAACGCTTTGACACTAATGAATCGGATGAGGAAGTTATAAATTTATAAAATAGTACTGTTGTTTTAGGACCAAATAAACGAGAAATGCGAAAGGACCAAGCAAACCGGTGCAAGTGTGAGTAATAGAGAAAGTACTGATCAAAGGCATAAAAGATGCATTATTTCGAGAGAAAACATGTAGCTCCAAAAATATATAAGATTTCAAATGCTAATTGACGGATTACATAAATAAGAAAACATGATTTTGTATCTAGAAAGTATGACCTAGAATGATTGTTCGGAAACGAAAAGTTGACTGGGTTATCAGAAGAGAAACCAGTAAGATACGGTTGCAAAATAAAATTACACTTTATTTTACATCAGGATGATATAGTACATTAAGTAAAAAACTTCTTACCATCACATTATTACTTTTCCATCTAAAGATCTTCTAATATTCTGTTGTGACAGTTCTGACATCAATATCAACGTCTAATATATTTTTTCTTAATTCTAAACTAAATTATTAACAACTTCTTAAGCACTAAAAAAATAAAAGACGATGACTATGAACTTTTTAATGTAAATTTAGTGCCATATTCTAAATTAAGTGTTTGGTCTGTTATAAATCACATCAACGTCACTGGATAATGCTGATCGACTGTTGTAGCTTAAGGATGTATACTGAGAGCTTCCATCCCTCTGTGAACAACATAAGCTCTGCGCGAATGCATTCATGTTATTTTTAATCTGATTTTTTAGTGGATTGTAGGTACATCCTAATTTTCAGCTAAGTGATCACGGAACCTATGGCAGACACTAGAGAATCTAGGTTCGAACCTAATTCCTTTGTGTACAGCATAGAAACTCTTAAATACGCACTACAAAAATTCCATTATATAGAAACGAAAGCTGGACTTTAACATCACATCAACTGCTATGTTTTGAAAAGCCTGAAAAGAAATTCCATTACACTGTAAGTCAATATCTGGCAAGAATGAATGTACAAATAATTACAGATATAATTAATAGATATGGATTCAATCGGAGGGTCCACAGAATAACCTACAATCAAAGTCGTGCAGACAATTCTGAGGAAGAAATTCTTTCTCTGAATCCTGTAAGCGATTCAGCAATCGATAAGCACCTTCCATAATGAAAAAGTTCACCCTTTATAGTATTAAGATCATTTTTAAGCGTTGTAGATAACAAAAAAAGTTGTAAATTGTTTTACCCAAAACTTTACTGCTCGAAACAGATTCTTTCTGTATACCACATTATTTAAAAAAAGAAAGAAAGAAAGAAATTGTAGCTCATTTCTTACCAGTGACATATAATCACTGGGGGAGTAATATTCGTATAGTAAAATAAATTAGTTTGGAATTATTTTCTGCGAGATCCTGAGGCTGAAGGTCGCATAAATTTCAGAGTTTTAAATTTTCCGTACAGTCCACCTCTGTTGTTACCACTTGTTTTTGTTACTGGTTTAGTAAACAAATGGTCAAACTTGATGCTGGTTACGGGAACAATTATTAAAAAGGTACACATTTCAGAATTTTACATTCAGCACTCATTTCGCTTTGAACGAACTAAACATATTGGTACAGAAATTTAACTGCGTTTCAACCAGAAAAACACGAAACCTAAAGAAGTTGAAGTGAACATTATAAAACACGATGACTATACCACGAAAGAAAACTAGTTTTCCACCTACGTTAGCATTAGTCCATTTTGGTGAAAAAGACGTTCCTTTTATTAAGGGAAAATCTTAGATTCAATATGAATTCAAATGGTAGAAAACAGCCTTTGTATCTACAATACAGCAAAATAAAAAAATATTTCGCATACTTCTTATAGTAACTATTTAGAAATTAAAGTATAATCGTTTCCCACCTTCTCACGAAAGTAAATTACTCTATTAATAACTTTTCCGGATGAAAAGGGTGAAATACAGCGCTGTACGCCAGCGAAACAGTAAAAATTTCTTTCAAGCAGTTTAGATAGAGTCTATTCTATAAATTGAATACTTTACTTGGATTCGTTCTCCGATCTGTTACAGCGGATGGACAGGATAACTTAATGGATGCAAGTGTTTTCCGAGATAGCAGGAAAGAACCAGAAAACTGCCGCAGTTTTATTCTGGTGCTCCTGGGCGGGAGAAACGGTGCCAGCTTGCTTTTGATACCTCTGCCAAATAATTTGATAAACACGGCGCGCGTGGAGAGCATAAAGCAGACTTTCGCCTTTAAATCACGCCTTACTGTAGCCTACAAACGTAATATCTTCAGCGTTTATAACGATCTCCTATTTGGAGGAGACTATTAGCACCGTTAGGCCTCTGGTTTTATGCGTAGTAAACTTCGCTATTTTTCCGAGTTCTTAATAGTTTCTCGTTCTTCGGGAATAGAAGACTGAAGTTTTCACTGAGCCATAGGTTCTCTTTAAAACGGTTAACAAACCTGGCTTTCGATTGTAAGAAGTGCAGGGAATTCTCTTTAAAACGGTTAACAAACCTGGCTATCGATTGTAAGAAGTGCAGGGAAATTCTGTACGCTCATGTCTTTGTGTTCCATATGTTTGATATTTACACTTTGTTGTCTTTGGTTTTACCAACTTAGTTGGAGAAAAATTCTTAACATGGTTTTTTTTTTTTTTTAATCTTATGGCTTTACGCCTCTTTTAGGTCTTTAGAGGAGAAGGAAGATTTATGTTAACGAACGGGAAGGAATTCGGCCATAGTCATTTTAAAAGGAACGATCCCAGCCTTCGCTTGAAGTGATTTGGGGAACCATGGAAAACCCGATTCTGGATGGCCGGACGAGGATTCGAACCTTTGTACTATCAAACGCGAGGCAAGAGCATTAACGCTAACCCAGCAGGCTCGGTAAATGTCTGTGTTAGTACTTACGTTGAGTGCGGAGAAATTCGTGATGATCACAGATTGTGATATTAGCCAAAACCGATTAATTCTCTAGCATTAAAATGGAATCAAATAAATTCCTTTAGCTGTGAAATGATGTAATACTCAATAGATGTTTGCTTCAAATTAGTAAGCTATTGATTCTAATGAGTTAGTTACAGTGAACGGAGAAATTAAAGCATGCGTTAATGAAGAATATTATGTGTGTAGAGCGAACATATGATGAAGTGGCAAGAAATTTCTACAGCTACCCGTAATGCAGGGCCGGCGTTAGGGGGGGTAAGCGGGTCAAATGTACCCGGGCCCGGCGGCTGATGGGGGGCCCCGATCACCGGCTACAGGGGCCCCCAGGCCTCGAAGGCAAGAATCCGCCTATTGTCGCCGGGCTAGTTTGCAGAGCAAAAAAAAAAAAAAAAAAAAAAAAAGGTCGCCCATTTTACCCCGGGCCCGAAATTCCTAGCGCCGGCCCTGCCGTAATGTACTTTAGGAAAAAGACTTTGAGATGGAGCAGTCAGATAATTTTTATGAATAAGATTGGGGAATTATTGACAGATAAAATAAAAAACCTAAATATTTATAAAGCGGTTTGGAAATACGATTAGGGAATGTCATTCAGTGAGAGTAAAGAAATCACCAGTGCAGGAGTTTATCAATGTAATGAGGAATGAGCAGACTACTAACTTAGAAATAGTTTCTTAGGGCATGAGATATCCAGGTATGTTATTAAAGCCTAAGGTATACATACTACTACCACTACGTATTAAGACTGTAGTATACCATATCTGAAATTACTCTTTAAATCTGGAGAACTGTTATACGCCACGGTACTGGATGTGTGGAAAAATAATACTAATTAATACAGATCGGAAAGTAATGTTGAAAACTGCTAGTCGATTAGTTTGATACCAGAGCTATGCAAGTTATTAGACAGCTTGTCCTATTGTTTCACGAGTATCAGAAAATGATTTTTAAAGCATATATCTATTTATGAGGGGCCTCTCTTGTAAATTTCAGTGGATGGGATATACTGAACATATTGCACATGAAATGGAAAACTGAGTAAATTTTTTTGATAATGTGGGGCTGGACATATCTAAATATTTTGACAGAGCATCCTACCTATTTTGGTCTAATGCGGGTTAATATTAAAAAAGAAATTTGAAATGTTATATTTCTGACTTAGGTTCAGGTCCTCAACCCTGTGTCTGGCGAAAACAATTTCTTTATTTATAAAAAAATAACAACTGACAATTTTTTTTATTTTTGAATTAGATGTTTTCATGAATATTCTGGCACTGCTTTCTGAGATTACAGGTGGATAGAATTGTTAACGCCTTTTTAAATTGACATCTTTCATCTCTGATATCTGGAATTAAACAGCCCGTAAATTGTTGCTATCATTCCTATGCTCTACAGTAAAAGTGATGATATCTCAACTTGACTGAAGATTTACCTAGCAGAAAAAGAAAAACTCATATTACAAAAAAAAATATTCCCTAAGATACATAGTCAACGTGGAAATATAAATCTATAATTTACTATACCATAACAAACATGAAACTATAATGATTAACAAAGAACATAGTGTTTAGATGATACATTATTGATTTAGATTTAAAGTCAGAAATAATCTCATTTTTAAGAAAGAAGCAATAAAAGATGCTCTAGATCATAATATAACAATTTGGGGGTGGCGGGGTGGGAGGGCCCTTATGTGTTCTAGAGCGATATACACTAAGCCCACTAATATGGAATCAGGTATAACGATTTAAGAACTGAATTCCATAAAATAAACTAAGTCATTGAGAGAAAATGTCCTATATAGATGTAACACGAAGATAAACTGATAAGATAATGTTTTACCATGGTTAGTCGAGTAAGTTTTTATCCTACCGGAGCCATATAGCTAGTTGGAATTTAATTTGTAACTGCAGCATTTAGCTACTTCATTCAAGGTGCCTTCTCATTACGATTTATCCAACAAATAAATTTCAGAACTACACGGAGAAAACGTGGGAATCACATCTTCTGCTCCAGCATGTCAGGATACTGGATAGCGCGATATAATCTGTCCTCTGTGGAAAAGCTCCTGCCTTGTTTCTATTCTACTCTTTACTTCTGCTCACGTATTATCTAGTCTATTAATTGTGCCTTCGAAAATAGTGAACAAAATATTGACTGCAAGAGCCACCGATCCGATGAAACAAGTTTGCAGGCTTTACGTACTACATTTACTATTACCTGATAAGAGATACACCACCTTTTGCACTAACGAATAATAAGATCGACCGACTATAAGCTGAAGACAGAATTCATTTACGCATTATAATCATTTGCTAGTAATTAGATGACGTCTCTTTCACCAAACAGTAAAATACAGAAATAACCCTGAAGGGCAGTAATATTTGCAATACAAATTGGTTAACTTCAGTGGACAAAAGGAACAAAATAATTAAATGAAAGCTACGTCGTATGACAGCAACAGCGCCCGAAGCGTAGGCAACCGCATATGCATTGATGTACAGTATTAATGTTGTAGCTAAAAGGCGAAAATTAATATGAAATTTTTGGTCCATGTATCAATAAATTCGTTTATTTGTTTTCTGAGGTGAAGTAAAATAAGGTTTGTAAGAATCACAGACAAATAGAATAAAAAAACTAATCTGGTCGAGATTTGAAAATCAGCTTCTTTATGGGATATTTTCTCTAAACTCATTTGAAGTCGGTCAAGAATAATATTTGGCCTACTGAAAGTTAGATGATAGTTACAAAACTTGCAATCCAAATGTTCTGGTACTAGTGTGTTCCAGTAATAAACAAAAACAGGTAATCACTTCCATTACAAGGAAATCAAATGGTAATATTTCAAGCAAGCGTCTATTAACATTTTAAGTCAGCTCGGAGGAAACAACAATAATTACGAATACCGGTAATATACAAATCAGAATGCTCAAAATTATTGAACCAGTAATTACATTTGTTTTATTTTCATTTTAAGAAAGTATTGTAATCGTATAAAATTTTTGTCACTTCCTTCCAAAGATTTTCTCATGCTGTTAAGCAATAATCTCAATGTACATGATATATTTTTGTGAATTCGCTAACTCAGTTTCGATTAAAACGATTTATAGAACACTAACATTTATTTATATGATGCTAGACCCGCTTGTGCCTTGGTGTGCATGGTAATGTAGTTTACCTTTTTTTTCTGGTAGCAATGAATAAACATTTTTAATGTAGTATCTTCATAACCTCTACCATAAAATAAATTCCAGAATTTCGTTTCGCTTAGTGTAGTGTTAATCTTTGATGTATTGGTTTGATTGAAGCTTTCCGTATGCTCTATAGCAGTGTATTTAAGAAATAAATAACTGAAACTAAGTAACCCAATATATATATATATATATATACATATACAGGGCGTTCGCCGGGAAACGCAACCCTCCCAGTCTGTTGCCGTCGGCAACTTGCTCGGTCAGCGGGGCCAGCGGTTCCCGCCACACGATACCGTGAATCACCGCACTGTTTAACACCTCCGCTGCCCCAACAGTGCAGTGGCACAGTATAATGGGTCCCTTACATGGTTAAGAACGGTTTCTTTGCATTGTAGCTAGTTTGTGACTTCAGTCTCTTATTAATCAGTGTTGTGAATAAACGTTTCTTTGCGGTTTGGCTGGTTTAGGGCTTCATACTCTTACTAATCTGTACCGTGTTTGAGTGTGAGTAAAATTATGGTACGTTACAGTTTGCAACAAAGAATATTTCTCTACGATACATATGTGAAGAAGAAGTCGTTTAAAAAGTGTCGCAGTAAATTTCGTCGCGAATATCCTGGCGCTTTACTGCCAGCTAAATCAACAATTCTGCGTCTGGTTAAAAAAGTAAGAGAAACGGGTTCATTTTTTAACAAAAAGAGACTGTCGGTCAACCGTATTCTCACAGAGGAGAAAATTGACGATATCGCTTTTCGACTAGAACAGTCACCCAAAAAATCATTAAGTCAGTTAGGGCAGCAGGCAGGCGTATCTAAGACGTCAGCTTGGAAAGTACAAAGCTAGTTCACTTAAAGCCGTACAAAACAATTGTGGTGCATAAAATTACAGAAATAGACCAGGGGCCTAGGATTAGATTTTGCAACTGGTACCTGCAGGGTGTCCACGATGGCACTGTTGATCCGCAACTGACGTTTTTCTCTGATGAGGCCTGGTTTCATCTGAGTGGTTATGTTAACGCTCAAAACAGTCGACACTGGAGTTCAGAAAAACCAAATACTCTACTCCAACTGCCATTGCATGACTTAAAAGTGGGTGTTTGGTGTGCGATTAGTGCTTCGAGAATCATAGGTCCAATTTTCTTCCGTGAAACTCTTACTTCCGCAAGATATATCGAAAATATTGTGAAACCGTTTTTCGAGAAACTTACTGAAGAAGAAAAATTGTACGGCTATTTTCAACAGGATGGGGCGACAGCTCACACCGCTAGAAATTCGCTTGCTGCACTTGACGAAGTGTTTTATGATCGTGTAATCAGCCGTGGGTTGTGGCCCGCCAGATCACCGGATTTAAACCCTTGTGACTTCTACCTTTGGGGTAAACTTAAGGGTAAGGTGTACGAAGGAAATCCTCACACATTGGAAGAACTTGAGGAAAAAATCTATCAAGTAATAATGTCCATTGACAAAGGTGAAATCCAGCGTGTGTCTCGAAATATGTTCAGAAGATGTGAAATGTGCATTACACAAGAGGGTCAACACTTCCAGCATCTTTTATAAGGTAAGCTAATGAATTACGACACATTTAAATGCTTAGCACATACAAGTTTATGAAGCGTAATTATTGTGAAATAGTCCGCGGCCGACGGTCGAACAATGCCGCAAGCTGATCGCTCGCTCGCCAGGAGCAGTTTCTTCCTTGTAGCGCTAACAGTGGGTTGCGTTTCCCGGCGAACGCCCTGTATATATATATATATAAAGTCACTTCCAATGAGGCACAGCTTCTATTCTGTTAGCAAATTCATTAACTCATAAAAATAGTATTTCAGGATTCCCTAAAAAACTGGATTTCTGACTTTTTTGTTTCAATTATTGTATTGTAACTACACTGATCAGCCAAAACATTATGACCAACTGCTTATTAGTACTTTGACCCATCTTTGGAGCTCAATACATCAGCGATTTGGTTTGGCATGGATTCGAAAAGTCCTTGTTAGGTTTCCGGAGTTGTCTGGCACCAGATGTCTATGCAATTCCTTTCAATTACGGGCTGGTGGTTTTTGGGTGTGATGTCTGGGGAAGAGCATCTCGGAAACAGTGAGGCTGGTCGGCTGTTCGCGTGCTACTGTAGTGAGCAGTGAGCATCTATGCAGAATGGTTGAAGGACAATAAAACCACGACTGGGCGACAAGGTGGTGGATGTCCATGCCTCATCACAGAACATGGAGGTTTGAGGCTTGCCCGCTCTGTAAATTGGGATAGGTGGAGATCTGTGGCAGATCTGACAGCAGAGTGTGCTCCAAAACACTTTTGCCTGCAGATTGCCACTTATCCTGCTTTACAGAATGGGCAAGCCTCCAACCTCCACGTTCTGTGATGAGACATGGACGTCCACCACCTTGTAACCCAGTCATGGTTTCACTGTCCTTCAACCAATATGCATAAATGCTTACTACAGTAGCATGCGAACAGCTGACCACCCCTAGCAAATTCTGAGATGCTCGTTCCCAGGTGCCATGCCCATAAACCACCGGTCCATAATTTAAGGGAATTTTTTGATCTGTGCGCAGACATCGGGTGCCAGAAAACTCCAAAAACCTAATAAGGACTTTTTGAATCCATGCCACACCGAATCGCTGCTGTATTGCATTCCAAAGATGGACCAACACACTAATAAGCAGTTGGTCATAATGTTTTGGCTGATGAGAGTAATTTGATTTCTTCATGTGTTTGTATTCATCTGTACAAATCCTATCTTTTCGCAATTTGCTTGTACTATCATAATAGGTTGCCCAATGGCAACAAACTGTATTGTGAAATGACTCAGCTAGACTAGTAAATAACTAATCTAATCAGAGAATAACAAGAGTCCTTGGAGAAGAAAACTTACAAACTGGTATTATCTAAGAAGTGGAGTTACATTTAAGAATCTGTCTAATCCTCTCGCTTGTCTGTTGATGCAGTCTACCTCTGTTAATTTTGTACTATTGTATATTATTTGTAGAATGGCTGTCCCTCCCTTCTATTCTGCTCAGCTGATCAGATTTTATGGTACATACGGAATTTTGTTAGTTGAAGAAGATTAAATTCAGTTTCAGACAGAGATGGATTTGCTTTAAAACTTTATTAGTTTTATATAGTGATTATTCAAGGGATGCCCAAAATTAAATTTTTTGTAACTTTGAGGCTAACATGTTTCTGGGTTGGACATTTGTGTCACAGGTGTTGGAGCTTATATTATGCTCAATCACTAAAATACCTTGAAATAATTTTTCTATGAAAGAGTCATTGCTCCATTGTCCTGATTCAGTTTTACATTATTAATTTGAGGGGAATAAGGACTGCTTTCCCATTGGAGTTCCCAGTATCTTGGGTCATAATCTACCCAATTTACATTACCACTTCGCTTTGTTGCATTTGAGTGTGGGTAAACAGTTGCTTTGCTGGTACCAGATTTCCATTGTCTTTCTTTGGCAAAGCTGAGACTATTCAAATGTTAATGGCTCTAATACACAGCTGTGCTTATCCAGCTTTATACATGATCTGCTGAGAGCTTGTGTGCAGTGTAGGTATACCATGAGTGGAGTTCAGTTTTGGTAGCAGAGCAATCCTTATCCGATTCTCAGTATTCGCAACTGAACTAGCTCCAAGATACATAGGAGAAGTTAGTGAAACAATAAAAGTGGGAGTCGCAATTAGAAGGATCATAATGAGAATATGCTAAATTCAGTTACCAGGCCAATATTGGTAAACTGTAGAAGTATTCAGGAAAATGTAATAGAATTTTGTAACTTAAAAGTGATGCACAACAAACATATAGTTAGGTAAATGTTGGCTTAGGAAAGGAAGTGGTAGACAGTAAGGTCTTCACAGAGCGCTATGGATTATATTGCAGAGATGAAAGGGGAGCATGGTCGACCGGTATTCAAACTGATTTGCAAAGACTTCTACAGTTTGCTGCTGTTCATAGGTGGCAGTCATGAGTTACTAGTAGTATATTTGTGGAGGAATACAAAAAGAATCTTGAATGCTTACTGTAGTGAAATAATGAGTGATCAACATGAGGCCTTTAGGGACAAACTAATTTCGTATTTAGAGTTTAGAGGTGAAAGCAGGATGGTCGTTATCTAAAATTTATCAGAAGGAATAAAAGAATAGAGCATACATTTTCAAACAACTTAGTAAAAAAAGTAGCCTTCACAGAGCACAGAGAACGAACTATATTCAGTATCTTACTAATAAAGCATCTGATAAGTATGTTTGAGTCTCAGGTTACAGAAGCCGTTCTGATGGATAAAAGCTGGTTCCAAACCAGTGGTTAAAATTGAAAGGAGATATAATTATAAAAAGGACATTGGCTCCAGACTTGTAGAGATTTTCAAAGAAATGATCTATATGTCAAAGGAGAGCATCAGTACAATTGAACAGGCCTGAGAACAGTTCAAAAACATAGAATGGGGTGTGAAATGTTTAATCCAAATAAAAAATAAATAAAACCAAAGAACCTACATACTATAATAGGGAGGTGAGGAGGCTAAAGAGGTTACTCTGAAGAGAAGACAACGGAGTTAAGAGACAGCAAGGAAAATTACAGATTAATTAGTATATATGACGTCAGATGTAAGTTGGTATGCAGCCATTTCAAAATTGCCTGCAAGAAAGTGGATTGTAAATCAGGAATATTGTTTTAAGAGAGGTTATTCATGACTATCTCAGTTAGTGGATTACATGCAAGACAGTTTGTATTAAATGGACAAAGTAGACCACTGGTTTTTCCAAGGAATATGACAGAAAGTGCCATTAAATTGTGGTAAAAAAAGGAAAAATGATTACTAGCCAGGTGGAGGAATTCTGGATGTAAAAAGCAAAGAGTTAGGGTTGGAAATTCAGAATGAAAGGAGCTGGAAGTGCAAACAGGTACGTCACTGGGTTAAATATTGGGACAATGGGCATTCATTATTCTAATGAATGATTCTGTTGGTAGTTTACAGTCTGAAATTACACTGTTTGCAAATGATATAGTGTTATATACTAGAATTAATAAGGGAAAGGATTATGAATAGCTAAAGAGTAATCTGTACAAGATCTAGTTGCATAGGTCAATATGGAATGAACACAAATTCTGAAAAGAATCAGCTTATTACATACACAGATTGGAAAAATAGGGGACTGTATGATAAGATGGTAGATGAATTATTGGTTGAAGGCAGAATATGTAAATATCCTGAAATATTGACAATAAACTAAATTTGATGCACTGACTGCAGAAAGACTAGTTATTTCTGGGGCAAAGTCATTTATTTGGTTCCTAAAATAAACTGTATTCAGAATTTTATACTGATCCACAAAATTTTCACCCCTACTCATGAAATGGCTACAGTATTGTCTTTTATGTTCCAAATTGTCAAACCTTAAAAACTTGCGCCCTTACTTCTGAATTATAAGGAAAAACTTCACGGGACTGTTTGTGGAACAAGAGTGAAAATACAAGTATGAAGAGTTAAGATTTTTGTAACATAGATCTGTGCTACTGTTCCCATCCAATATTTCTTTGACAAATCTTGACTGACTTTTAACCCCCTGCTTAACCTGAAGGTGAGTAAAAATGTGCCAAAAAGTTATTTTCTAACAGTCTAACAGATTACACAGGTAGATTGACTGCTGGTGCAGAGCTTACTGCTTAATATTTTGATTTTACTTCAGGGATTATATGCAAAAAAAATTCTCCACTGCCATCAGAAGCACATATCTCTTATTTTTATTTGTGCTTTCTATGGAAACAACAAACAGACCTTCGTGAGAATGAAGGCTTTCACAATGTATCGATGATATGAAGTCTTCGTGGGTCTCCACTGTATAGTGTTGAAGAAAAACGAGCTTTCAGCAGCTAGCTCTACCTGCCATCTTCAGATAGCAGCAGAGCTAGCCGCCAAAAGCTCGTTGTTTTTCTTCAACACCATATGGCAGAGAACCCGCAAAGACTTCATAAACAGAAATTTATCTCACATTCTATAGAAACTTGGAGCAATTTGACAGTTTCATGCACCTGTATTATTACCAGAGGTAATTCAATTACTGCTATCTGGAATAATGTTATACATCAGTGTTAAAGTTGTTTAGTTCCATTGCTCTTTTTTTTTCTTTTTTTGTGGTAAACTTCAGTAACTTGCCTGTTATTTTCTTGAACAGGATTTCCTCAAATCCATGTCCTCATCTGATCAGGTGATCTGAGTGTCTACGACATTGGCCTCTGTTGTTGTTGTTGTTGTGGTCGTATCACATGATTGAAAACTGCACTCTCTCCATTCTGACCACGTTATATGGTGAGAGTCGGGATGCTCCTGTTAATTTCTCATACCTGGCATCTTTGCATTTGAGATACAATAACACATTTTCTGGAAATGATGTTCACTCTACCACTGCAGACCAACTTGTCTGCTTAATTTATGGCCATAAACATAATGCTCAAAACACTAGTTCAACATGTCCATATTTGACTGTGCCAGAATCAACTACAAAATTTTTCCTAATGCCACAGCAAAGTGTTTAATTAATCAATAAAAAAAAACAGCACTGCTATATCAGCAAGATGGTATAGTACCACTTCTTTCAAAGTGTTTATTATTTCCCATGTATTAACCACCTCCTTAAATACATGGCTGTCAAACTTGTTCTAATGAAACAGTAAACATGTCTATTTTTTCAATATCTTATAGACTATCTAAGTTTTATTTACATTTTCTGATGCCTATGGTTTACTCACAGAAATTCCTTTTGGCTCCCATTAAATGTCAATATTTTATTTAACACTTTAGCCTTCTGCTTTCCCGAGTGCTCAAATAACTGGCCATTTTTCGTGATTTTTAAATTTTAATAACCTCTTATTAATTAACGCTACAGCTAAGAAACTTTCATATTATTGTAGTTTGACTTGTACACTTTTTATGTAAATGTGGTAGATATCAGAAGAAAGGTAACAAAGTGTTTATAATCAAATGTATCAGTATGCATTTTCTGATTTTGAAAAAAATTTACAATCGCTATACGGTTATCTAAAAGCCTTACATTCACTTTACGGTTATCTGAAACACTTTCCCACTCTTCAATGTCTATTTCAGAACCTGAATCATCTTTAACTTCATCTAAAAGAGCTAATACTTCTTAGTCCTTCAATCTTTCGCCCATTATAACAGGAATTCGCAGAGCAAACGACATCGAAAACTTTCTGCAACAAGCCGCACACACGAAAAACGCGGGAGTTTCTGTAGCCGAAATAATATAATGTACAGCTGAAGATAGTCTCAGAAATACTCGCTAGATGTTAGCATGTAATATATAAACATTGAAAGACAAAATACCATGTGAAAAAACCGGGATCTGACTTACAAGGCAGCAGAAATCGGCAGTTAACTGCTGCCCGAGTCAGGTTTGGGTTCCGGCAGCACGACAATACCATGCAGCCCAAGTCTGACTTGGGCTCCGGCACGAAAGTGTTAACTGAACATTATTTACAGTACAGTAGAACTACAATTATCCTAACGCCAACTATCCGAATCGCTGATTATCCAAATCACTAAAGGTAGTCACATTAAGATGTGCGTGGAACAAGTTGAAAGGCATATCAACTGAAGAAAATGAAAAGGAGAAAAGGAAAAAAAAAACACTCAAGAAAAGGAAAGGGAAGAGACAGGGGAAGATGGGGATGAAGCGTCACTTGAGGAATTCAATGACGAAACTAAGGAAAATGGGAGCGGCTTTGAAACATTCTTCTGGAAATTCCTGGATGTTCAGAAGTTAGTGCTGAAGATTTAGGAGAGTGGGTGGTGTATGATTTGTCAGACTCTGGATAGAAATTCTCAATGTTGATGAAATTATTGAAAGTGTGAGAGAAGAAAGTGTCAAGGAAGAAGATGATCTTAATGCTGAAGCAGACATGGGACCATCAGCCAGTCAAGCATTTCCTGGCCTTGAAACTGCATTGAAGTGGATGGAGCGTCAGCCGGAGTGCGAGTCAAACAACATACTTTGACCGATATTTTCAGCAAGCAATGACTTTTATTTACAGTATGGTACATGCATAGAATACTAATGTACAGCACTTGTACATGCACCTAACATGTAAAACTCTTGCCTTTTAATTTAATTAATTAAAAACTCTTTCTTTTCAAATGGATTTTTATCCCATTTTCAATATACATATAGTAATTAATTAAAATAGAACCTTTTTCAGAAAAAATCCCAGTATCTGAAATTTTGATTATCTGAATAGTGTCTGGTCCCAATTGATTCGGATAATTGGAGTTCTACTGTATTAATCCTTTACTTCCATTTGTTCAGTAAAGGAGAGAAATATCAGTATTGAATACAAAAATAAACTTGGATAGAGAAAGAAATAATCAGCTTACTGAAAGAGGGAACTAGAAGGAAAGTGACCTTTACATCAGTCACTTGTTCATGTCATTCCTTTTTGCATCCAAGTAATATATGTACTTCACAGAATGAAAATGCACATGTTGTATATAATAACAACCACTGTATTCAAAACATTTTTATATACAAATATACATTATGTACTGAAAAAAAAAGCTATGAAAAAATTGACTTAATACTCCAACAACAAACAGTATTTCTCATACATATATGTTCCAAACATACAGAACAAACACTAGCACAAATATTATGCCATTTATTTACAACTGTCTCTGAATAAACAATCAACACTCATCACATTTATCAAACGTTTCAGAGTCGCTCCAAAAAATAGTAAGCGTACATTAAAATTCTCACTCTTAAATGAGAAAACACCTTAAATTATTAACAAAGCATTTTCTTGTACGGGAAAGAAGGCACAGTAGAATAGGACACTATCTTATAAAAACCATTGTGCAAATTATGTGTGTTTCTGCCTTAACAACTATTTTTGGTCAGATTTAAAATCAAATTAATAGAATACTGTACATAAAGGGTAGAAACTTGAAACAACAAAACTGCATTTATCCACTAATTAATAAAGATTGGTATGAATATGCTGCTTAAAAAATAATTTCCAATTAAATGTTATAAACCAGCACTACAACCAGCATCCAAAAAACTCCTAAAGTGCCTTTTTATGACAGTTTCAGGCCAAAACTTCTAAAACTATTGATGAACAGTGGTCCAAGAGGTATAACAAGTCAGAAAAGGAGGCGATAAGAGATGTGTATAAAATAAGGATAGCATTTTTCTTATAAAAATAAAAAATAGGACTGTGAAAACATTAAATCTGGTGTGGAAACCGACAACTATGCCACAATTTTGTACACCCCAAAAATGAAACGTTGAAGAAAATTTCATGATGTTACATAACTGACAAACTTATCTATGAAAACCTTTGTATATATTAATACAATCTCTCGTATTTCTGATTAGTGAGGGTTGTGGATCTACCTGTTCCTGCCATTAACTCAGATATATTTTTCACTTCAAACAAACAATAAAACGAATAGGAAATAGCATAGACCAGCAACGGGGATAGTATTTAGAAAAGAAAGGTAAAACAATGTTTACCGATGGTAAAGACAGAATGTCAACAAGGCACAGAGCAATAAATTATTGGGTTGACCTCTTAAAAACGATATATATAAGAGGGGGTTTCTATGTAGGTAGCACTGAGGAAAACCTCAGAAAAACAAGCAATCACCTGTTGTAACAAGTGAATTAAGTCACAAAGAATAGGCCTCCATATGGTCAAACAATTATTCTAAGAAAGTACATGATGTGTCTCCCTGATCTCTTGACATCACATGTGGTGAGCAATTGTTTATTTTTCTCATCCCAGAAACAATGTTATCCATGTAACTCTACTAATAAACAAAAGTGCCTCAGGGCCACAGGTCTGGGTGTACAGACTACATCAAAAAGTGGTGTTTTTTTTTTTTTTGGTTGAAAATATCAAAGAAATTAAAACATTGACAATGAAAATACAACATTATAAAAGCACAGATAAAAAATTTGAACATTAAATTTTTTTAAGATTGCTAACTGCTGTTTACTCACTGACAACAAAGAAATCTCACTAATAATTATAGTAAACAAGGGAGAGAATAAATTTAGAAATGAACTTGCTTAAAAGTTGAAAGACAAACATAAAAACAAGTGTAAGTTCGCTTTTTGTTCAGAGTCAGTTACATAATAAAACACAAATTTACAGATGACTGACAAAGCTAAGAATGGGTGCTACTTTATTCAGCAACAGAAACAGATGTTACTGTAGCTAGAAAAAAATGGAGTTAACACTGTAATTTGAGAATAAGGCAAGTATCTGATCTTTGGATACTGTTGTATTTTTGATAATATATCATATAGGCACATTCAACAAACTTGCTACATTTCTCAACCTCAAGGAAGTGTACTATGAAATTAAAAGTGACAATATACTACCAACAAAATATATTAGACCGAATGCTATGGTAACAAATTTTACACATATCTTCCGAAAAATCTAGAGACAGGCAATTTGCCTACTAAATATCAATTCCTGATAAACTGAAATATAAAATAAAAACAATTTGGTATACCAAATGAAATATTTACAATATTATGGCAAGGCAGCATACAGATCATATTACAATAAAATGGAATGTTCCTTTGTACCAACTAGTTACTACATACATTTTGTACCCATTCACAAGAATAAATAACTATTTAAAATAAAGGCCTGATTTAACAGACAGTTAAGTAGTTTCACAGACCAATATATTTCAGAAAAAATCTGAAATGACTAAAGAATTATAACCTCATTTACATTGTTATTATTATTATCCTATCTCAGTTAATAACCCACAGTAGGAAGTACTAAATACCAAATGACAAGTATTGTGCACTGTTACATTTAAACCAACAATCATATCAAACATTATTTCTTTGGCTTACAAATATCAGTTCAAAATAAAAGTGCATGGGGAAAAATAATTCCCAGTTCTTTTCAACTATTAAATACTTGATGTCTTTTTCAAAAAAGTAAAAATGTAACATAACATTTAATTAGAGCCATGTGCATATGAAGTTATGTCTGTCATATTTAGATTTCACACTGTGGAAAACACTGTTGTAATATCCTCATTAATAACACAAATGAGGGTCTCACAAATAAAGCTTAGAGAATCAAACAAGCATCCTCTTATCACAAGTCTATCAGTACCCAGATGGTAACTAAATTAAAAATCTGTATCCAATAGTCAATAAGAATTTTTAAGTAGAAACAATATCATTGAACAGGATATAAAAATGTAGTCTTCTTGCTGGATTCTTTTTAAATGTGGGACTAATTATTGCAAAGCCCACAATACTGTTTTATAAAAATAAAAAATCTTGCTCCAAATATATCGACTTCAAAAGAATATTGCAACCTTTTCTTAAGGTTAATAGTAAGAACACTTTACATGACTAAATTCTGGAGCATCCAAAATACCCTACACATTTACTAACAACACAGCACTGTGCTCCCTTAAAAAGCAGTCTTATATATTGAAGTAAGTGGGTAAAACTAAAAGTCAGTTCATTTTACGGTATTTACAGAATTCATAAAATAGAGTCTCATGGTATGGAACAGATGACATTTCTAGACACTGAAACAATGTTCATGAGAAAATAAAAAGCTCAAAAAAATCATGTACATTTGCAGCAAAAAGAGAAACATACATCCCCTTACTACTGTCATAATGGGGAAAAAATCCAATTCTCAAGCAGGTGACTAAAGAAATGGCACTACTGGGAAGGAACCGAATCTCCAGCTTCAGGCACTGAGAAGCGATTCTGTGCAGGATCCTCATGGGAAAGTGCCCACAGTAACTCGGCACGCTGCTCTGGTGACAAGCCTTCCATGAGTGCCGTTACGGCTGCCTCGAGAGCACGGTCAGGGCATTCTTCGAGAGCAGATTTGATACGTTGCACCACTGCTTCGTGCTTCATACTGCGCACATTATGCCAGAATGTAGAACCTTCCTGCTGTTGCTCTAGCAGCCAGTCTACAACCTTGCAGTTGTCATCCCACAGATAAGCCTGCAAAAAATATTCAATATGCTTACACTAAAAATATTTCAGATCGATATTCCTTTTAGAAATATACTTGAAACATTACGACATTAGTGGAGGCCCTATATAATTTTATCTCCAAGACACTCTTTTAGAAGTTAAGCTCAAACACATGAGTTTAACTGAAATTGAGGCTGACCATTCCAATCTCATTTGTTAATTTTAATCATTAGCATGAAATAAACTTTTATTAGTTTTAAGAAGAACCAATCTCTTTCTAGTTTTCTGTGATGACTGCTCTAATTACAAAGACCGTTAACTCCTCTAACGTTGTAAGGACAAAGGCCGATACCGGGGTTGTAGTATCGCCTAAGTGCCTTAACTTAAACTCTTGATAGCACTTCACTGTTCGATGTAAACTTACTGAAAATGTTAATTTGCTTTGACCATGTTGCCAGGATATTCAACTAGAATGCTTAAAGGTCGCCACAATATTTGATGACCCCAAATATTGAAAAGGTATTACAACAGCTACCGAAATAAAACAGTTCACTTTCCCAAAAATATGGGGTTTATTTAATGTGTTTGGTTACTGTATCTTCATTCTATATAAAGCTTCACTCCCATAACCTATACATGAAATGAAAACTATCTTTTACTACAGAGTAAGCTTTCCCCCTAATGCCTAAAGGTGAGAGGCTAGAATTTACTAAAATTCTAAGATGCTTACAACGTGAGCCCAGAAACTTGTCTCAAATTTACATTAGTAACTATACAGGATTAACTGAAAGTACTTTCATTTCTGAAAGATACACTAACTATAAAGAAATGAAAGCTAAATATCCAAACACTCAACAGAGTGAAAGGGTGGAGGGCAGAAGCAACAAGAAAACACAATATTCGTGTAAATAAAAACATCTCACATGGATGCCCGTGGTCAACCCAGCCACAAGACCCAGATTCATGCATCTGGGTTAACCACATGTGCCTATGTGAGCTCCTATATATGTTTCTATTTTCATGAATTAGCACAGTGCCCAGAATATTATATTAATATTGCCTCACAACATTTTTTTACTGTTACTAATACACAAACAAAAAAAAAAATCACAATCATCAGTAACACATTAAAATCTATCAATTTTAAAAATCATGAAACACGTAGAAAGCAATATTATTGTCTCTTACCATTCTCAATGAAACAAGTTTTGTTGATGTATGGATGGTTCTCTTACAGATATTCTCATTATAATATTCTCTAAAGTATGTACAAAGATGAAAATTCAGATAGCAAAATATTTGATTTCAATGTTCAAGTATTTTAGGAATATTTATATATGTGCTGGCAGTTATATTTGGATAATATTCAAACCCATTTTGACAAGCTTTAAGGCTTAAGAGATTGATAACATCAATAAATTTTAATAACCACACAAATTTTCAGCCTGAAGCATACAAAGATGGTCAATTTTCATTTGTTAAGATATTGATTGATCTCAGAATAGACCAAATTCACTAACCAAACAAATTGATAAGAGAGTCAAACAGGCAGAAAATTTAAATACAGGCTTTTAAAAAAAAGACAGCTAGATTCTTTTCTTTTCCCCCACAAGATAAATTAAAATAACCACAATGGCAAAAGATAAAATGAAATCTTCACAGGAGTTCAGCCAGATAGCGTTGTAAAAACACAACATTTCGACAGCCAGCTCTGCTGTCTTGATCAGGTCAGATATTGTTACCTGAAAATCACAAACTAGACTAACTTAGCAGCCGGCAAAAAGCATCTACTGACACTTGCAGAACCGTCCAATCACAGCACAGCAGAAGCTTGGAAAGATCTGACTTCGTCTACTAATGGTTGCTTGGCCGCCCCTCAGCACATGGCAGAAATGCACGATCTGCCAAGCGAGGGTCTCGATGTTGCTGAGTGCGTATGGAGCCATACCAGGTAGCAGGATGTGCTAATGAACTTAATCCATGGTGTCATTTGCATCCATCATGTCTTGTTGTATTTCCAATGCCTCTCCAATTATTGAGTCCTAGAAGGAAGAGATCCTGGCCAGCACCGCCGTTTTATCAAACTCTATCCTATGTTATTCATCAAAAACATGGTCGGCTATCAGACTTTTCACTTGCACCAGCCTTAGATGTCGTTTGTGCTCGGTAAGACGTTCAGCAATCGTTCTAATGGTTTGACCAATATAAACTTTGCCACATTCATATGGAATGGAATAAATTCCAGGAATTCTTAAGCCTAAGTCATCCTTAACCGAGCGCAACATATCACGTATCTTGGAGGGCGGCCGGAAATTTTTTTTTATACCACACTGTGCCAAGAGTCTTCCAATCTTTCCCAACATTTTACCAGCAAATGGAAGAAAGGCAAGAGGTTTTGAAGGTTCATCTTGTTCAGTCTGTAGGCTAGGTGGCTTCTGAATATAGGCACACTCTATGTCACCGAGAATAGGCGTTCTGTTCAAAGACAGACCTAAGATGTTTCAATTCCCTTGGAAGGCTTTCATAATCATAAACAGCTCTCACTCTGCGTACCAGTAGGGCCAATAAAGATTTGCATTGTGCCGGATGATGGTAACTGGATGCACTCAAGTAGCACTCAGTGTGGGTGGTTTTGCGGAACACACTATGCGCCAGAGATCCATCACATTTGCGCTTGATTAAGATGTCCAGGAACTGGAGGCGCCCGTCCTTCTCAACTTCTTTTGTAAACGGTATGTTGAGATGGATCCCGTTAAGGTGGTCGAGAAATTCATCCAATGCCACATGGCAAAACTGTCATCAACGAAACAGTAGAAGCAGGTGGGTTTGAGGGTAGCTTCCTCAAGAGCCCTCTCTTCAAAATCCTCCATGTAGAGGTTTGCTACTACCGGTGAGACCGGAGATCATTGGGTTGCTCACAGTACTTCCCTCTGTAAATGAAATAAGTGGAAGTAAGTACGTGGTCAAACAGGTCTGCGGTACTCGGATCCAAATGACGGCGAATCAAGTCTACAGTGTCAAAACTAGCCAGGATATCAGTATCTGAAACTGTTAAAGACTGAATGGTTTCCACAAATGCAATAGAGTTCTTGACGTGGTGGCAGCAACGTCCCACAAAGGGACTCAGAAGAAGCTTCAAATACTTAGCAACCTTGTAAGTCGGTGACCCAATAGCACTGACAAAAGGACGTAAACACACACCCTGTTTATAGATCTTGGGTAAACCATAAAGTCTCAGTGGACTCATGGTGTGTGGCCTAATTCTCTCAATCATCTCCTCCAGTAGTTCGGCTTTTTTGGCGAGGGCCATCATCTTCTTCACAACTTTTGCGGTCGGGTCAGCATCCAACAGTATGTAAGACACGTCATCAAAGAGGCTCATCACTAGGGTTAGGATGCTTAGGACCAAAAAAGTAGAGAAATATGCAGGAAAATATGATCTTAAAAACGCATAAATATGACCTAAAAATAACAAAATATGACCAAACATTTAAATTTACTATACATCATAACATGCTCAATTATACATCATTTATTTTATCTAGTAGTGTCGCTTTCATGTAGACAACATAATTTGCTTCCGTGCACTCGCTGCACCATTGGGAAATCAAGTTTTAAATCGTTTTGTTGAAGTCACTTTAATTTCAGATAATTTACAGAATAGAACTCTTTCATCTGTACTAAAATTTAATCTTCGGCATGGTGATAGGTCTACTCACTGATCCAATGCAGATTTAACGATGACTGAAGATATTTCATCGAGATGTTGATTGACGCTGATTGACACAGGCATGCTTCTGCCGCATTGTCGAGATTAAAAGGCGGGTGGAACATTACGTTTAGAGAGTGAAAATAATGAACAACTTTAATTCTTGACTCGTGAATTCTGATCACAGTGAAAATTAGTTTTTTTATTTTATCTTTTTACCCCACCTGCATAGCAGAAGTACAGTTCTGTGAATAATTATCTTTTCTTCTCATATATAGCTAGTGAATTCCTGATACGATCAAAAAACAACCAGATTTTTCCTCAAAATATGACCATAAATATTATCGAAATATGACCAAAACTAGGAAAATGGTCTGAATATGCATTTATATGCTATATAAACTACATTTAAATATAATCAGAAAGATTGAATCAGTGTTTAATTCAGAATTTCAGCTCAAAAAGAAGGCAGGAAAAAAATATGACTTGTCCTAAAGATCCGAACCCTACTCATCACCTTTTCGTCATATTGCACCGCAGAAAGAAGAACAGTAGAGTTACCACTATCCTCTGGTAGAAAACTATGTCATCTCTGTGGCATAAGGCATTTAGTGCTTTACGTTCTTGGCGGCTTGGCCCTCTTTAAAACTTGACAGGTCTCAAGTCAAATTTCTTTGGCTTCTTCACCCAGAAGGCAGCACACAGCCCACTCTGCTGAACAAATTATTTCCTTCATGGATATTTGCTTAGAGGCAGGAGTGAAATTCAGATCCCTGGCCAGCAAAGAGGCAGTTGCGTCATGAAGCCAACGCCTAAGGATGGTGCAAGTGGAAAAGTCTGTGATAGCTGAAGATGCTTTTGATGAAGAGCATAGGATAGAGTTTGATAAAACGGTAGTGCTGGCCAGGGTCCCTTCCTTCTGGAACTCAATAATTGGAGAGACATTGGAAATAGAGTTGAATGATAATAACATCAATATGGACAGCGAGCTATATGTAAGAGAAGACTGGAGGAAAATGGTTAGGAATCTCTGACTTGAATAAGAGAAATCTTTGCAACAAGATGTGATGGATGCAAATGACGCCATGGATTAAGTCCACCAGCACATCCGGCCACCTGGTATGGCTCCATTTGCAGTCCGCAACATCAAGAACCTCGGTTGGCAGATCACACATTTCTGCCGTGTGCTGATTGGGCGCCCTAGTAACCATCAGTAAATGAGGTCAGATCTTTCCAAGCTTCTGCTGTGCTGCGATTGGACGGTTCTGCAAGTATCAGTAGATGCTTTTTGCCGGCTGCTAAGTCAGTCTGGTTTGTGATTTTCAGGTAACCTTATAAGAAGCAGTAGACCTGATGAAGACAGCAAAGCCGGCTGTCGAAATGTTGTCTTTTTGCGACGCTGTCTGGCTGAACTTCTGTGCAGATTTCATTTCATTAGTATGCTGGGAAAGTCTTCACTTCCATAAGGCAACTACTCTTGGTGGATTTTAAGAATCCAGGTTTCTGAGTAAGTCCAACACACTCTTTTCCAAGAAACTGACAGCCCCTTTCACAAGGCATTTTTTCTTCATAACATTACAGTTGTGACAGTATCAACAAGGATGAACAGGAGGCATTGCTTAAAACAAGATTTTTTAAAAGTATGCTCAAATATTCATAACTTCGACTAGTCCATCAATAGATTATGCTAAAACTACAAATTTACTTCAGGTTCATTGCATTTGTCAGACCTTATAAAAAATTACAATAGGTACACACCAAAACAGAGATAAATATTACACAGAATACTCAACTACACTCACCTCTGTAGCACCATGGTCCTCTATGAACCAACGTCGCAATCTTGCTTCTGCTTGTCCAACACTGAGGTCGGGCAGTACCTCCATTAATTTCTCCTTTAACTGGTTTTCCAACAGAAGCCTTCGAAGCCTCCAATAGAGAATGCACCGAGACTTGCGCCATGGAACGATATCCTGCACACATAGTATGTTTAAATTATTAGTAAGGACCACCAAAAAATGTAAAATGTTGTGATCCTGCTCCATTGCAGGAACTCAGGCCGCACTGAAAACTGGCAGTATGGTAACATCTAGCCTCACAAAACATGCTTTGCTAATGTCCAGAGATTAGAAAGAAGCCTCTCAACCCCAAGCGGATCAGATGATGGGTCAATAGGTCAAATTGACTTACTATATGGCTATTCGAAAGACATAGTACCCAGTGAGGAGTTAGCACTTCTATGGAGCTTATGCTAAAACAAGTAATGAAACAGTGTTTACTTTAAGGAAGTATTTTTGCAAGTACTCTCATAGAGAGCAACATGTACATAAACATAATAGTTAGCTAATAGATCCTCATAATAGACTGAGTTAAACTCACTGCCTACCTGGGGTGCCTACATACATCTTATGTACCACTCAGTGGTAATTCATATGGTAACAATCTTCGAATGTTACCTTACAAGGCAGCGTGGCCACCAATTAAACCTTAAATGGCCTCGCGTGCCCCGTCCATCTGATAAAGTTCGTTTCCTTCTGCAGACCCATACTTGGTATTAATTTTAGTTTTAGTTAAAAATAATTATTCAAAACAGATAAATAACCTAAGCACCTCTCTATAAGAAGAAAAAAAAAAAGAACACAGAAAAAAAAGTTGGCAGCTGTACTTTGAAAGGTTTCGTGGCTTACACATGTGGCTGACAATGGTCACTACTTCCATTTTGGCAGATGTTACCTTTGCCATGCTAAAATCTATCTATCATCAAAGGGAACATTAGTTATAATACTGATTTCATCATTAATTGTGATGTCTTTGTATTCTGAAATTTCATATCCTGAATTCATCCAATACTGCTTCGATCCAAACTAAGAAATCGAAAGCACAAAGATTGACTACAAATATTTGTCATATTATCTCCAAATTTTCCTAACAGATGCACTAGCATTTTATCATTTTTAAACCATTTAGAAAGAAAAAATTTAAACTATTTCCAACAGTTTACTTCACCTGTATTGCACCCTTCTCGTGCATCCTTTCTGGGGTGTCATGAAGGTCAGCAAAGTGAACAGCTACTTGGTGGTACATAGGCCTCAGGAAGCGTTCTCTATCTGCTATTTTCTTCTCCAAGGCCACTTTCTCCTCAGGCTTCAAGTCATGTGACGTCTGAAGCTGTGACCGTAATGTCCGGATCACTGGATCCAGCCTATGCATTGCCTTAACCATGTCCTTCATACGGAACTTGATCTCCACAGTACCTTCTGGCTCCAAAACACCACCTCTAAATAAAAAATAAAATCCTCAATGGTGATGCATGTATCATATGTCAACATAAGAATATTTATCATTGAATTGAGTGACAATCGAGAGATTATATAATTTAAATCCAAGAGAACAATAATTTAAATAGTTTGTGTGAATACTTCTATTAAAGATACTTAATATTGTTGAAATCAATATGATATTTACTCTATTTGACTGGTGACCAGGCAAACTTGAAGATTTACTCTCTGTTACGATTAACGATGGCCTTTAGTAATAAAAATTTTGGGTTTCTTCAAAAAATGTTCTGAAGAGTAACACCTATTATAATTGCAAACATTATGATAATGATGCTCTTTTACCAAAAAAGATTACCATTTATACCTAATTTTGCTGATCACCATCTTTCTCTGCATTCATAAAATTTTTCTAGGGCAGAGTTTCTCAAACTTAAAGCTCCATTCACTCCTATAAATTTCCCTAACAATGGCAAACCCCCTTAAAAAAAAATAATGCGACCTTTTTCCATTAGGCATGTTACACACTTGAGACAGCTAGTCCGCCATAACACGAATCCCCTATGATCAACTGACGAACCCTGATCTAGGGTAATGGCCTCATTTTTTTACCATTGTTACTTGATGGAGAAAAAGTTAAGAAAACGGGTAGCATTTTGGAAAAGGGGTAATAAAAGTAAAATCGAAGTGTTACACAGAGCTGAATACTAATGAAATTCACTCAGGTTTCCAGTCATGTCAAACTTTAACTTTCTCTGGATGTTTATAAGCACACGATATCTGCCCACATTTTCCAGCCAACAGAAGTTACACTGGCATATTAATTGTTTGTTTCAGAAGTGCCAGGGAAATAGTCAAAGACAACTGTCAAACCTAGGCAATATCATTCACAATTCTGCATATTATCAACGCATTGTTGCTTCAACAAATGTTCACTGGGTTCCATGTCCCACTAAACTGGTATCCAGTATAGTTGTTGCCTAACAGATCAGCTGTTCTGCTTTTAATAGCTTCCAAGATTATTCTGTCCCAAAAATCTCTGGCATAGGCTAAAATTCTTGTTTCCTCAAATTTAAACTATGCCTCTCTTGGATACTGTGTTCAGCCTCCGATTTTTCTTCCTGACCCTGACCAACATTTCTTGCATGTTCGACACACTGCTGGGGTGGTCGGCCAGTGGCAGATCCAGGATTTTGTTTTTGGGGGGGGGGGGGGCCTGGAATTTGGTTTGGGGGGGGGGGGGCTTGACTCGGGGAGGAGGGGTTCGCGAACAGAAATCTCATTATTCCAGATTGACGGCCTTATAAAAACTGTAGAGGAAAAAAAAAGAGAGAGAGAGGTCCCTGAAAACGATGTAATCAGCCCCCCCCCCCCCTGGATCCGCCACTGGGTGGTCCAATGTAAGTCTAAATACATTTACACAGTATGTCGTAAACACCATGAGTTCAAAGTCACCGGTCGTCCTACATGTTGCAAACCAAGTTCTTAAGTTTTGCAGATGGTCTGAAAATTGACTTCATTCTATGTTAGGTCAACAATCTACCTATTTTAGCACTTAACATATACAAGAATGAATTGATGTAAACACAATCTTTCTGTTTTTCCTTAATGTGCACTTAATCTGCCCCTTAAAAT
Source organism: Vandiemenella viatica (assembly GCA_031002005.1). Classification (NCBI taxonomy): domain Eukaryota; kingdom Metazoa; phylum Arthropoda; class Insecta; order Orthoptera; family Morabidae; genus Vandiemenella; species Vandiemenella viatica. Next base: position 116,639,764 of record CM061914.1, on the reverse strand, counting down.
AACCAGAATCGTGAATGACGTAACCATCTAGGTTTGACATTTTTCTTCAACCATTTGTGTGACACAAACAGTTTCTATGCCTGCGAGTCTTCAGGTGGTTGAAAATTGATCTTTGAAACATCCCAAGAAATTGACATTTTGACATGGCTGGAAATCGATTTGTTTCTGTCTTATTGTCTGAAGGAGGAAAGTTTTATGGCACTATTAAGCATCAGATGTAGGAAAGAAGTGTGCCTAGAAAGGCCAAATGATTATGTTTAAATACTGCTACGTTCCTGCAATTCGGGCAGAATAGACGCAGCTCATGTTGGAGAAGAACTGGAGTGGACAGAAAAAAGAAGAGATTTTTGATAAGTATAATGGACAAAACAAAATCTGATAACGTAGGAAACATAGAGACTAACTGGGTATGCACTGTGCGAGTGAGGGAGAGAATTTAAATATATGCGATATGTTGATTTATTCATGTTAAGAGGATGATACATCAGACTTTCAAAGCATAAGGAAAAGATGCAGGATTTAGGAAGACCACTTGAAAATTAAAGGGATGTGTGGAAGAGAGTCAAAGCAAAGATGTCACATTGTGAGGGGAACAATGGACAAACAGAGGTGAAGAACCTTAGTAAGTACCCACACCAAAAATTACAATTGGTAATGAAAGTGCATATTGGAAATTTAATACTGGACAGTTAACAGCACAAGATAAAGTACCTTTTAATCAATATCTAGAAAATTATACAAAATCAATTGTTGATGTGATAAAATATTTATTATCATTACATGTAAGTATCTAAAAGAGATAAACATTATACTATAACGCAATGATGTTGAAGGCCATTTTTCTGCAGTTGAACAATAAATTAAATGTTAAAATAACGCCAATGCAACTTTTTTGTATGTCTTAATGCCATATGCGTTTCACCTCTTGTCAAGGCATCATCAGCAATGAATTATTTACATTAGTGTTCTCCAGGTTAGTAACCAAGAAAACAAGATGGCCAGCGTAAACAACCGAGTAATGATAGAAACAATGTTTACATCCAGTATGCAGCAGCCAAGACAAATGGCTTTAGCAGTAACATGCTTTGGCGAAAAAGCAGAGATGTGTGGTTACAAACCTGGAAAACACTAATGTAAATAATTCATTGCTGATGATGCCTCGATTATAGTTGAAACGAATATGGCATTAAGGTATACAAAAACAGTTCCATTGGCGTCAAATTATCATTTAATAAAACTATACTATAAAATTAACCATTCTAATGTTACAATATTTTATATTTTGAATGTCGCTATATTTCATATTTCAAACAATTTTTCATTGAATGAATAACATTACTATTCTTTGACAAGGTTTCATAAATACATGATCCAAGATGGAAACCATCCTATTATATAAAACACTAACGTGGTGTCTGCATGCGTCGTCTATAGCTGCTACACGTATTGGCTACAGAACGGTCACGTGACAGCCGTCACTCGCCAATCAACAGCCACCATCTTGCATTCCTTCCATCATGTTGCATTTTGTTTACTACAGTTAGATGCAGAAACTCGTGTAAGGAGAATGGTGTTCGATGTTTATGTTATATTATTTGTATCAGTTATACGCCAAAATTCATGTAAGGAGTAGGGATTCAATATTCACGCTATTTTATCTGTGTCAGTTATAAGGCCTAGGTTAAACCATAACCTAAGATTTTTTCGGCAGACGATAAGAAACAGTCAAATGTATTTAAAACTCGGAGAAACGTAATGATGTATTGGTCAAATAAATAACAGTTATCCGTTTTCGAAATTATAGTCTACGTGATCTTAAGTAAAATGCATTTATTTATGCAAAATCCTAACCAAATACTCTGATAATCTGACCAGAGTCATATAACAAAAGATATAATTAAAAATGACTAATTCGTTTCCCCTTATAAGCTTTTCCAGAATAAATTCTTACTACCATTATATATGATACCATTAGTTTCTGATACATGTGTTAACTATTAAATGAGATTTAATATAAACTTTTGATTAGATTTAAACAGTCAAGGATATGACTATTTACAGTATAAGCGATATGACACTCGGAATACAACAACGATATTATTGCCGCAAAATAGCAGTGAGCAGAGATATTAGAAATACGGAGAGCAGGGAAAAAAATTAATGCGAGGCAATTATGTGTCACAAAGTTACAATTAGTGCGTTCGTTTAAATTTACATATTGCTTTTTATTTATCTACATCAACCAGATGCAAAAATTCATGTAAGGAGAAGGATATTGTATGTGTACGTTATATTACCTGTATCAATAATGAGTACTAGGTTAAAACACAACCTACGATTAATTTATTTTTTTTTTTTATTTTTTTTTTGCCGGAGATAAGTAACGAAGTTTATTAAAAACTCAGAGGAAGTTTACACGAAATGTACGAATCACGAAATATATCATTCAGATAAATGGCAGTTATCCGTTTTTGATATTATACTTCCCATCATTTAAAGTAAAATAATGTAAATAAATCGGTATTACTGGAGATCGCGATTCTGCCAGGAATTGCTGTGGTAAAATGCAAGAATCCTCTAGAAATATGCCCATCCAGGATGTGTTACAACCTAATTTCTGCTTGAAAATAATGGTAGTCTACAGGCTGTATTACAACGAATCACTGCTTAAAAACAATATGTGTTGCGATTGACTACAGCATTTGAGAGTAGTAGAAGTTATGATTTTCGAAAGCAATATTAATGGAGGGTTGTGGTTAAGTTGACCAGAAAGCCCACCGACACATATGATTACAGCGTAATTCACTCTGAAATGAGATTTACAAACCAATTAAACTGATTTCATATGCGCCAAGTTACTGAAGGTATTAATAAATGCGGGTGAACGTAGTTCGTACCTATCTTGCTGAAGTGTGCCTGGACTAGGAATAAAACTGATATTACATGGATAGCAAAAGTTTCTGGATTCCTAATTTATTTTTCATTTTATTGGTTCTTTACATCCGCCTGCATTAATTCAGTAGAAGTTACTACTGTATTGCTGTGTAGAACATTATCAAATCAAGGCCACTAGCATTATCTAATAACAATCCCGTATAATTAACCAACTGCATAATAATAATAATAATAATAATAAAATGAACTGCCAGAATATGGCATTCAAACCGTCATTTTTGACGGGCTAGAAGCTAGTAGCAGATATAAGAATGTACTAATTTTTTTATTATTTCCAGAACACATCCTCATTTCTAAGTAATAAAGAACAATGGATCCTTAAGATAATGTATCACAACAACAGTCAAATCTCCTTAGACTAGAAAATTTAATATTATAATCCTTAGTATTACTTTTCTAACTATAGTTACCCTTTTCTTCGGTAAACATAAATTCTAAACATTGCTAATATAGTTATGTCATGAATACAAAACACGTGACTCACCTGCTATCTGGATCAGCGTACATTTCCATATGCCGAGGGTTGATCGTGGGATCCACAACAGCCCAGGCACCACCACGAAGTTCACCATTAGGAGGAATGTAAATGAGAATTGGTTGCTGATAATCATGGAGTCCATCCACAATATAGGCTCCAAACTTTACCACCTGCTCATACATATCTGTAAAATTAGAAAATAAAAATAGATTGTATAATCTGGAGATTCAATAAACAAAAGTTAAATACATAATAACTGAGTTAAATATCTATCCAATTTTCTCACTTTGTAACTATAATAATACTAAAAAGATTTTTCATTTGTACAGAGGACCATCCAAGGAAAGAGATTACAGCAATAAACATCTCTGTTTTGTAAGAATTCTCATGTCATTAAATCAAAAATCTGAATAACAAAAATAAAATATCCAAGTGCTTTGACAGAGGGCATATTGAAAAAATGAAGACATACTACTGAACTTTGAGATGAGTAATAACAGAGATGATTAATTTCAAAATGAAAAGTGAACAGTTATGATTATGTCCTTTGTAACCAGTTTTCTCAAACATAGCACATTACAGTATAACAAAAACAAGTCAAGAGATGGAGGAATCTCATAAAAAAAGTTTTTTTTTTGTTTATGGCTTTATGCCTCATCGAAGTCCAGGTCATTAGAGACAGGAAAGGACTAGGAACAAGGAATGGGAAGGAATTTGGCAATGACCTTTGAAGGAAGAATCCCGGCATTTGCCTAGAGTGATTTGGGGAAACCATGGAAAAGCCAAATCTGGATGCCCGGATGGAGATTCCGGATCGAGGAAATATATTATATGACTTTTAAGTTTTTTTTGTTATTCTGGGTTAATAACGAGGACAAATGCTTGTTATGTCTTTCTCAGCACTGAACATAAATGAAATGTTCTTTATATTCAACTTAAGTGAGTAATGTAAAAACATACAAAGTTTTAGTGATCAATATCTGTAATGTTGTCAAGTTACATGTTTCCAGGAGATGACGGACTTCCTTGTTTAACCGGTGGTGGATAAATTTTGTCACTATGGTCAAAATGAAACAGATAAATGGAGTTTGAATACAAAACATAGTAACCAGGTTTGGTGGTTGTTTGTAAAAAATATAGAGAGAAATGTTCAGGCACAAAAATCTGTTTAAATGATATTTTTAAACATTTATAATTCAGACAGAACACCCGTATCCAGATATTTTCTAGTGATTTCTAGTTAAGATTTTTAATTCTACTATTTATCCACACACACAGCAGAAGACAATGCTTAAAGACTTAAATAAATTATTCTTACCTTTCATTCCACCAGAGAATCCTCTCCAGTTGGCAAAAATTATTAATGGCAGATCTTCCCTGCTGAAGTCTTGTATAGCCTGGGCTGTCTTATAAGCAGAATCTGGGAACCACACCTGCCCTGCTTGAGACACTGTCTGCCAAGTATGAAAACGAATAATACTGAAGCTATAACAATAAGTACTAATCACCAAGCATTATTCTGTATGGAAAAGAGATGAAAATAAGTTATGTCACAGGCTTTTATAGCAATAGTTACTGACCTTAGACTCAGAATCAAGGTTGGCAGGATCTGCAGGGCAGTGTCAATTCGACTGTTCTGGTCTCCACTGCAATAACTCCTAATGGAATTCCTCCCAACCTGGCGCGACCAACTACAACTGTCTGTGCCCAAGGTTTCATTATCTCATCCCAGCTGCCTGCATCAAAGAATCCCGTCTCCCACTCCCAGAGTTTGCTGTAAAACAATAGTCAAACAATTCTTAAATTATTAAAACAGGAAACAGTAAATAATCAGCAAAATAGCCATGAAAAAAACAATTCAGTTTCTTTATAACCATACGATTTACGGCTGTTTAATTTTCTCAAGATACATGTACAAATTCAGTCTTATATGACAGTACTCTAACTCATTAGAGATAATAACAAAACTTGCTTCCTTTCATTTGATTCACTGATGGCATCTTCATATAAGAAATAACAAAAAATCCATGATCTGTATACATGAATGTTATAAGCTATTTGCTCCAAATGTTTATTGCAACTAAATCAAAATTCATGAATCACCAATTTGGGTGCATGGTTAAATCACTTTAGTTTGTAGTAACCATTTCATTCCGAGTTCTTGATCTTCTCCTAAGTCATTTTCATTCATTATGGTTTTATGCCTCGTCGATGCTGAAGTCAGAGGTGTGAGAGGAATGGGGACAATGAATGATAAAGAATTCAGCTATGACCTTTTGAAGGGACAATTCTAACATTCACCTAGACCGATTCCAGGAAATCATCAAAAAATTAAAATCAGGATGCCAGATGAGGACCTTGCAGCCGCATCCTCACGAATACCAGGGCCATGCCTTACCGCGTTCCCACTGAGCTCGGTTCTTTATTCAAGAGATCAAAGGAATATCTATATTCTGTTCTATTATCCAATATCAAACTTGTGTTTGGTCTACATAAACATTAAAATCAATACAGAGAAAAATATGCCCACTTTGGACTTACTTGGTGATGGTCGTCCAGCAAGCATCCACCTTGGATCATACGTGCCTTAGTTGGCATATATCCTACTTCCCTCTCAACCGGGTCTACAGGAGGTATGATTGGCACTGGTGAAAGCTTGTCCTGCAATATTGAAAGCTGTTTTAATCAGGGTCCTATTAAATAAAAAGACAGAGTAATTGATTTTTTAAATCAATACTGAAACATACCTTTGGAACATATGAAAGCCACCTGAGAATAGTGCATATACCATCAAGGTCACGAGCTTCTGTTTGATGCGAAAAACCCATTGTTGTACATTATTTGTATACCACCTAATTGGTTATTAGATGCGTAGACCTCACGTCCAAGAACCTGCATAATATTACGATTTCAATTTTATTTTAAATTACATATTTTAATTTAAGAATTTCTTTAAGAATTAGCAATTTCTTCATTGACTCTCTTTCCAATAGGTATAAAAATAAAATTTCTAACAATTTCTAACTGAATCTCGAAATGGATTATTTCCAATAGATTTCAAAAATACTGTGTGCACTTCCATTTTCTCTTGCATTCTAATACTCGGTGATCCTCCCAATACTTCTCATTTAAACTGGCTGTTAATCTAAGTTCCTTTATTTGATTATATATTTCTGAACTACAAAAGTCACATTTATCTGGTGATTATTAACTTCGATTAGAATGCTTAAAGTGTGATCATTATGACTGGCTATGCTAATATAAAACTATAAACATTGCTTTACATAAAACAATAATTACATCGAACAGTGTGCCAAACACTAAGAATTTACACTATCCACTGGCATATGTTATAATTGGAAATACTTAATTCTATCATAATGTTGATTGATAGCCGACACGATTAATGAAGTTCAATAATAAACATCTGAATATATAATCCAAAGTGTCTCTTTACTATTATCATTTATTCTCGCCATTCTGACAAGCATGTCAAAAATACTATTTTAACAGCAATTAACTTAGTCAATCTTTTTTCTTTTTATGTGAATTTCTGAATTTCATGAACTTCAAATTAGTTCAATAAACTGCGCTAAAGCCAAAAAGGCATTGCACCTTATTAAACTTTTTACATTAAATATGACATTACATGATACAGTGTGTTTTAATTTGCAATATGATTGATACAAAAAACAAAAATCTGTAAACTGCGTAGATTTACCTTATTCAGAGCACTGTAACCAGTGAGAATGATATGCGAGTTCTCGATCTGTATGACACGCTGGCCCAAACGAACCAGGTACGAACCAATGCCAATTGCTCGACAGCTCACCATGGAGATAGTGACCACCTCCTTGTAGGCCTGTGATGTCTCACCAGCAATTGCACCTGCTGCACGAAGATTTTCCACACCCAAACCATCATCCTTCCCTATAAATTATATGCTTTCTTAGTACAGACAAAAACCTTTACCATCACACTGAATGTAAAAAATGTGAAAAAAATAACTGATGGCAGGCATAATACACCATTAACAAGTAATAATATCCCTGATAGTATAGAATGTATATGTTTACATATGCAATTACAAAGTAGAATAAACCACTGCTTATCTTAGATTCCATAAAATGGAGCATATTTTCAAGACGAGAAAACAATTTAGGGAGAGTAAGAGAAACTTTCGTGTTTTATTGAATGATTATTGGTATTTATTTAACAGCATATCTATAGGTATTTTCTCCCAGTTATGTGGGAATTATAATATTGGTGTATTCTAGCCCTGAAATACACAAATGTGGCTACAGAAATTTAACTTAATAAATTTAATATTGTATGTCATACTGCAGGAAAAATGCATTACAACTTTAAAAAATACTTTACAAAACTGACAGATTTTCATCAAATTCAATCTCAATACTAAGCAATAAGTACATAGTAATAACAAAGAACAAAACAATTGTAAAGCAGCCATACCTATAATGTCTGTTATTTTATATCTTGATTCACCTTCATCTTCATTAATACTGCCCTAACGGAATTCATAGCTGATACTTTTGCAAAATCTTCAGTGGTGAGATAGAGGTATTTAAATCCCTGCAATAAACACAGAAATCCTTTAAAAAATAATGAAATAACAGTGAATATGAATAAAAGATTGGAATTAATGGTTTATAAATATTTAATATTTCATGCCAGTGATAAAAAATACATTTCATGCCTGTGATAACTTAAATATGACTTTGATTAATTGGCACAGTTTTGTAACTGAGTATGTGCCCTTGGCAATTGTGACAATTGCGAGAAAGATAAAAGGTACGAAACTTCCAAGTCTTTTAAAAAGAAAATACTATGCATAAGCTTGTATTATATACTACCAAAAAAGGATGCATGGCATTGGACAGACTGTAACAGTGTAATGAATAATAAAAAGAAAATTTCTGTCACTCTTAGAAAGAAAATGGTAAAGGATGGCTAAATGGTTGGCCTGTTTTTCATAGACTGAAATTAAGACCAGGAAATGAGAAAGTATCATTACACAAAACTGAATGTTGGAAAATATAAAATATGGAAATGTTACTATGGATGACTTCAAAATACCAAACACCTTTTTTTTTGTTAGTGGTGAGAAAAGGAAAAAAATGAAGAGCAGTTGACATCATTTTAAAGAATGCCATTCTCAGTGGAAAGTAAGGTGTTAAAAACATATTTGTCACACAAACACATGTGTCTAGGCCATCAGGCTTTGTCAGAAATTTACACCAAACAAAGATTCCAATAATGTTCCCAGTAAGCGATACTGATAGTCTTTTTCCTTTACATGCAAGAGCAATCAAAAATGTAGGAGTAATATATTTTTTAAATTATTAACTGTTTATGTCTGCAACCCATCACTATTCAGACATTGACAATAGTATATTAGAACATTTTCATCGAATAATTAAATATTCCTACCTTTCAATTAATAATCCAACTTAAACACTGATTGTAAATTGTAAAATGTATGCAGTATTTTTGTGAAACTTGCCTTGTCAGGCTCCTCAGGGTCCTCCCAGGCTACTCTGAAGAGTGCCTTGATCTCTTCTGCTAGACCAATACGAGCTCCACTGTTTGCTGCCACATATATTCGTGGTATTTTGAGATTACGTGCCATCTCTGAAGCTAACTGGAAGACGAGGTCCTCTCGGGGACCAAAGGAGCCAATAAGATAGGTTATATCATTAGCAATTACAATAATATCACGGCCATCTGGATACTCGGGTGTGAAGAGTGTCATCCGCCAAGCAACCATGCCTACCTGCAATGTGTACAGTGCTATGGTAACATCAGCAGAATAAAGATATTTTAACTATACCTGAGTTTTAGAGAAAAAATACTTACAAAGATAACTTAGTAATAAAACTGAGTTTAACTACTGATACAATTCAATGTCTGTTGCCAATAATGTGCAGAATGGATTTATAATTAATCAGAACAATGGAATGGAGAAATGAGATGAAGTGATATTTATATGGAAAGTAAAAGTAAAACTGAAGGGAGGAGGACAGAAATAACAAAAAATACTCGCCAAAAAACACAATACATCTGGCTATGCCCTTCTTCAAGAAAATAGAAACATGAAACCAAGATCACGCAGAAATCAACTAACAACAGCCACACAAATGGTGGTATTGACAGTTACGCCAGAGTAGAATTGATGATGGTGGTGGTGAGGGGGCAACAAAAGCATCAGTGGAAATGTTAATTATGCAAAGAAATTAATCAAAATAAAATAAAAAATACTAGCAAGTGATGCTTATACCAATGTAAGGAAATTGGGCACTATCTGAAATTTGGGCACAGGGGGTGTCAGTTATCCAGAATGTGTTTCTAGGTCCATTACCAAAATTCGGATTAGGATGTGGTTTCATGGAGTACTCTGATGGCTCTGAATGTGAAACAATTGTTATTGAGCTCAGGAGAGTTATGAGAGCTATAATGGTGAACAAAATGGTGGTATAAATTTTGGGAGTAAACTGTCTGTAATCATTCATTCTGATGGTTAACTGCTTCATGGTGAGGCTGGTGTAAGAGCTCTGCCAATGAAGGCAGGTCAGCCAGTCGTAAGATGGGATGTGGCACAGGTGGCTTGGCCTATGATGAGGTATGTTTACAATTGGTTGTGGTGAGTTAAAAGGGAAGGTGCCATAGGGTGGTTTAAGAGCATTAAAGCATTGATATTTTGGCACTAATAAGCTTTTTTTAATGTTGAGTGGCCTGCTGAAGGTGATGCGGGGTGGTGTGGGAAGTATAGTGGGGAGAATGAGATGCATTTCAGAAAAGATAGAATAAAGTCATAGCCATAACAAAGGATTTGGTTCAGAGATTCCTGGCTGGAAGAGTACTTGGCGAGAAAGACAGGATTAAGGTTGGTTTTGGGTTGTGTTTTATGGTGTAGTGGACAGTTTTTAGCTCGGGATTTATGTTTGTAAACAAATTCTGGAGCATAATTATGGACTTTAAGGGCTTGTATCAGATCGCTGGAGTAAAGGGTAAAAGATTATTGGCCGCAGTTGGTGTGTCTACCTCAGATGGCTAGGCTGTAGGGGAGGGAGCGTTTTGTGTAATATGGTGGAAGCTATCCGAGTGGAGATACGATTGTAGGTTTGTGGGTTTGATGTGGACAGAGCTGTGAGTGCTTTTTATACAGAGATGTTTACCTCAAAGATTGTGAGTATGACCATGCGATTGTTAGAGTGAATTCAAAGAGGACGTTTAAAATGTATGTCCAGACCTTACAATTTTTTTTTTTTTTTTTTTTTTTTTTTTGGACCAGACGCTGGCTTGTAATGTAAACTTCTGAAAAAAAGATTCAACTAATCTGCCCACGAGAAGGTTGGCATAGGATGGTGCCATGGGAGTGTGTAAGCACCTTAGAATTTTGGCAAATTCTAGTTTTGCTTAGGCTGGACTTAGAAATTTCGAGAAGAGTAGTTTTCAACTTTAAGGAATAATCGTTCCTAGTTACAATTTGCCAGAAAAATCATATTAAAATGTATTTATCATATCGTGAAACGTTTATTTTAAGAGATATTCCCGTTTGTTCACATTTTAAAACACGTGATCGGAAAAGTAGAAATTCAAAGATTTGTAATATCTTTAAATCGAGTAAAGCTACAATTGATCTTTTATCACCAGCTATAGTCAGCATCATTCTGGATATTTTGGCAGTAAAATTAACAAATTTGGTAAAGTTTAATTAGCAGTTTTAATTAAGAGAAAAAAAGCTTTTTAATTAAAAGGAATATTAATTTGAAATTTATATCAGTAGACAGCCCTAATTAAGACGATTCTGAATATATAATGGTTTTAGTAAAAAATTTTAGCATTTGTCTGGTAATTAAGTTTTTGAAGAAAGATTGTCGCTGTAAAAATTCAAACGTTTGGGTTAATCCCCTACTTCAGAGATTTGTATCACCACGCGGAAATTAAATAAAACTTTAAAACTAATTACTCTAAATTTCCCACTAAACTGCCGTTGGACTTCTAGTAGATAAGTCCAGATACTATCAAAGTTTAAACATTTTTAATAATCTGGATCGTCAAATAATTTACACACACTTTTGGTCTCGCGGACGCGAAAAGATGTGATACAGCTGCTTACGTCACTGGTTTTGCTAATCGCTATATAAGGAACCCGCCGCCATCATGCTTTTGTCTTTCTGTATCCTGGGAGAATTATGTGAGTGAGCCTGCGTCAGTCTTGTGTCGGGGCGGGTAGGAAATCTGTTGGGAGCTGAAGCTACCGAGTCGGCCATGTTGGTACTTTTGTGTGATAGCCTGCGACGATAACGGTTAACATGAAATTATAAATTTACAAAAGGGGTGCGTTCGGGAAAATTTCTCTCCACAATCTGCAATATTTTGGAAAAGAGTTTTCGATTTGCCTACTCAACTGTGAAATGCATTTTAGTAAATGTGACTTTCAAAATAAAACTTTAAATTTTCTGAAAGTGAACTTTTGTGATTTAGTAGTTATCTTGGAACCTTTTGTAGATTTGTGGTTTAGAAACAGATCTAGTGGCAACCTTCAAGCATTTAAGTTGAGTTTCTGTTAGGCTACATGGTCAAATTCAAATTATTTTATGAAAATTGCACAGAACTTTCCATCCACGTGATCTGTTAGTTAAGTCACCAAGCGATACTATAACCCAGTGTCAGCCTTGGGTCTTACAAGTGCCATAGCAGTGCCTCATACCTGATAGTAAAAATGGGATTGAAAAGTATATAATTTTTTGGTTAGGATGAAGTAGGCAGCACTAGGGAGAGTGTGTGGAGGTGCATGTCATGTTCAAGGGATTTAAGGCCCTGGCAATGGGGATGTTGGTCTAGAGAGAGGTGATGTCTGTGTTGATTAGGAAGGAATATGGAGGTGGGAGCGTGGGAATTGTTGAAAAAGACTCTAAGATGTGGGGACAGGGGTGGCCACAAGGTAATAATTTAAAAATTCCCTGATATTTCCAGGTTTTCCAGAAAAATTTGCCATATTTTTCCCTGATTTAGAAAGTTTATTTGCATGATTAAGATATTTAAAGTTTTAATTAGATTTTGATTGTAAATAATTAAATCTGGTATAAAACTCAAAAAATTAGAAAAAGAAACATGTTTAAGTATGTTATTTGAAAATTTTATAACTAATTTAATAATCTTATGAAGCTTAATTAAAAATGAGTAGCCACAAAAAAATGAGATAATGACTAGTATGAAATAAAACAAATTAGTAATCTTTCAATATTTGGTAGACAAAATAATTGAAGATTTTTAAATTGTTCATTCAGTAACATGACTCAGTCAAAAGCTTAGCTTGTTTATGTTTTTTTTTTTTCCATTCGCCACACTTTTCTTTTCAAATCTTCTGGTTCAGTTATTGTAGCTTCTTTTGTTCCATCTTCAATTTCTTCTGTTGCCAATTTAACACTTTCACGCGAGTTTCTGCGAGTCTATGTAAGATATCATGGACATGAGTTTGTATAAACCGTGCAATTGTGTATGCTCACCTTGCATGGTTGCTTGTGTGTGCCGCTCGCTTTGGCAGCGGTTTATTTTGTGTGAGTCAAGGGCAGGAGCACGATGTTTACACTGTCACTTCAATTCAGCATTTGAAAGAGCTCTGAATGACAAAAAAACTTTATAAATCCTACCTATTTAGACCTTTGGTTAGTATTTACATGATCTTATGTATTATTTTGTCCCTGCTTTAATTCGCCTCATATCATTATACAAAAAAGTTATCAAGCCATATAATTATCGCTATTCACATTATTGCTGGCATCTTGAATCTAGACTTTTTGTTTTGATATTAAAAGGTTCAATTTTCTCAAAAGAAGTTCAAAACCAGGACTTCGAAGATTCTCCACAAATTCAATATTTTTGGAACATCTGTTTCACACTTTGCTTGAAATTGTAAAACTGTTTAGTGAAACATAAAAACATCTTTATAAACTTACTACTCTACGATTGCTGTTTTATTCAGTAAAAAATATAACTTCTGAGTTTACATGTAGTACTATAATTCTGATTTAGATGTCATCCACCTTTTTTTAAAATATAATTTCGAATGCTGAGTTCCAGAGAGAGTTCATGTCAGCGCTCGCGTACGAACATCTCGTCATCCTATCTCGATGAGGCGCAAGACGAGATGCAAGTTGCTAGTGTAAATGTGGCATTTGTTAGCTATTTTATGTCAAAAATATATAAGCTGAATTATTTAATGCAAAAGTTCAATATTAAAATAAATTATCAAAAAATTTCCAAATTTTGGGTTGTTGCAATTAAAATTCCCTGATAATTTTTGAAATTACTTGGATTCCCTGATATTTCCATGATATTTCAAGGTTGCTTTAAATTCCCTGATAATTCCATATTTTCCAGGTTTTCCAGGTCTGTGGCCACCCTGGGGAGTGTCTCTGATATACAACACAAGGGCTTGGGCGAAAGGTTGTAGGTGTTGGTGCACAAATGCAAAAATTTGCTCTGAATATACGTATGTCAATAGATAGAAATACTTCAACCAAATATATACAAAGTTACGAAAAGACTATGCTTCAAAGGCAGCTGAAAGGTTGCATACCAAAATTAATGTACTTACATCATTCTCTCCAGGTAATCTCTTCTGCTCCTCTAGATGACCATCCACAAGAACCAGCTCCACATATTCCAATAACTGAGTTGGTAAGGCAACTACAACACAAATAAAGGAATAAAATTGAATAAAAATACATTGTTCTTAAATAAAATAAAGAAAACAAGCATACACAACTATGCTGTATAAGTTGTTTTAATTATTAATTACTCCATGACATTACTGTTACTAAGAAGAGCCTTCTTGAAAAAGAGAAATCTTTTAGTATGAAATATTTATTGAAAAAGAACTTTTAAAACTCTATGTATAGAGCAAAACACTTTATAACAGTGAACATGGACTTCAGGAATAACAGGAAAAAAGAAAATTTAAACACTTGAAATGTACTGCTATAGAAGGATCATGAAAATTAAGTGGACAAATAAAGTACAAAATGAATTGGATATGATGGGTGAGAAAAGAAATTTTTGCAAGAGTCTTACAGAAAGCAGAGATAGGATAGTGGGTCATATTTTAAGACTTGAGGGACTGGTTAATTTGTTAGTGAAGGGAACAGTCGAAGGTAAGTACTATTGAGGAATATACAGATTAGAATATGAAGCAGATAACTGAGGACGTAAAGATAACAAGATAAAGAGGTCAGCGCAAGGTATGAAGAGATGGATGATTGTAACAAATCAGTCAAAAGACAGATGACAGCAAAAAATAAAGAATATCATTCTACAAACACTACATAACTCATTTGTAATAATTGATTTTAGAATGCCTCACAGCTACACTGTTTCATTATTACCGGAACTAGTAATTTTTTTTCTATTTAATTTTGTTTCGCCAGTGACTGCATGCATATAAAATGCTTTCTTAAAATTATACAGACACATTTTGGAAAAGATTTTTTTTTTTAAATCCAACAAATATTTAGATTCAAATTTAATCATAAATTTTGAACATTCTAAACCAGTATCAGAAATTTTGTTATGTTTACTTTACAATAGTTTTTTCTTAAATTTTTTCCCCCTTGACAATTTTCAGTGGATTGCTACCAATGAAAATGACATAACCACTTGTGAAGAACTCGTCTTAATTACACAGTTTTACAACTGTCAAAAAACAACCAACGGTTCAATGTTGTGGGGAGATTATTTTTTATTTATTTTGACTGTATTAGCAAAATTTAATCACCTACAGAACATTATACAATGTGCCAGCTTAAATGTTTTTATTTCCTTTGTTGAAAATTGGACGTTATATGTAAGGAAGATACAAGTATACATAGTAACAACGAACAGTATTCTGATGCCATAATCTTCTATTGCACCATTAAATCTGCGAAGCATTTAAACTGCTACTTTAAAACAAGATCATTTGGACAAAATTTTATATCCTTCAAGTTCATTTGGTAACAAACATGCAGAACATAAACAACAAGGAAAACTTTATAATGTTCTCCCTACGTCTATCAAAGCAGAAATACTTTCCAACTGAAATTAAAATAAAGCAACATAAAAAGAGATTGGTGAGCGATATCCGCATTTTATAGAGCAACTTAATGAATGGAGTGGAATGATTCATTAAATGATAATGACAAATTTACCTACTTAGGAGGACAATTACAACAGAAGATAGAAAGGAGATACAATCAGCAGTATAAACTAGGTCTAAGCAAAAAAATGTTAACATCTAAAAGTCAAGGTCAGGAAAACCTCGAAACATTTGTGTGATCTGTGTTACTTTTTGATAGTGAGATGCAGACAGTTGGGTCCAAACATTGAAATCTTTTGAGATATGGTGCTTTTGACAAATGTAAAAAATTTGCTAACTGATAAATAAAATGGATGAGAAACCTACTTTGTGGAATACATTATTGAAAAGAAGGAGTGATAGGCCAGATCATTCATCAAGACAGGACTGCTTCATGAAAACATTAATATAGGGAGATCTCAAGGATAAGAGCAGTAAGGACCACCAAGAATGACACAGATAGAACACATTAACGAGGAAGTTGATTCAAAATAATACACAGAAATGAAGAGACTTGCAGAAAATAAAATCATAATACCGTAGAGTAAAGAAGTAGTTTAAGGCATTATTGATAGGCACGTATAAAGTTCTAGAATTATCTTTTTAAAAAGGTATAGACATAAAACAGTACAATCTCTGCAGAAAAATGGAAGTAGGGGAAATTTTGACATTATATTCAGCATGTATATCATAATCCTTAGTAAAAAATAATCAAAAATGTCTTTCTTCCTTAACTATCATCCTTAAGGTTTTGTTTTATGGTACTATTTATTTTGGTAGCGTTTAGCAGAATATATACACATAAACAAATTCAAAGAAAAGATATACTAGACCCATTAGTCACCAAAGTCAAAAGGATGTAGGCTACAGCGATAAAAAACACTACACAAAAAACACAGTATTTTAGGCTATGCCCTTACTCATGATAATGTTAATAAGTGGCCAAGTTCGCTAATATCAATTGAAATGTTACTCAAGAGGAAGAAATTAATAAAATTAAAATAAAAATGTGCAATTTTAATGGTGAAAAATTATTAACATGTATAAGGAAGGCCACAAATATGGGTACAAATTACAATATTTTGTTTAAAACTCAATACCATATGCCTCATAACTATGCATGATACACTGAGACTTACCACATGAAAGATAGTGAGTCTCAATATGTACACAACTGATCGCTTGACCACATGTCTCATCTATACGCATGACTAAGGTTTTAACTGCAATATTATAGTGTGTTCGTACTGACGTTTTCAGCTGCGGACTTCCTTACCTTCCTAGTAACATCATTTTCACTGACACAGTTCTATATACATATGCCAGGTGAATTACATTGAGAGCATTAGAAGACTAATGATGAAACTGTATTGAAGATGTAAGGAGAAATACTCACTAAGAATTAAATTCTCAACTAAGGAAAACAATAACACTAAACATACCCTGAGGTCTAGATGAAACATAATCTTTCCAAGTTTTTCATTCATCTGACGGAACATGTCAGGGATATCATAACAGTAGCTGGTTCCTACGCTCTGAGCTGTAAAACGCTTTTGCTGTAAATAGTCCTTTGTTACATAGGGAGTCGATATAGCTAGACCATGCATTGGACCTTGCTTCTCACCATACGATTCAAATTTTATCTATAAAAATAATAAAAAAAAATATTTATACATAAACAATGGATTAATGTTTTATTAATAATCAGAAAACAAACAGTGAACAAATTTGGTACATGTGAATGACACCTACTTAAATGATACATGTCAGTCATAACAGATAAAGATAAAATAAGATAGGATAGGGAAAATAAACAGTTACCCGTCACTTACCACAGATGAAGGCAGGAGGGCGAGACACGTAAAAACACAGAAACACACGAATTGCACAATATTTCGACCTTAGTCTTACTCATGTGGGAGGTGAGACATATGGCAGGGGGAAAGATGTGGTCACATCCCAACCCGCCACATGAATGAAGCACAGGCGGAAAACGCGTGGTAGTGGTTCGAATTGCCGGGAAGGGGGGGGGGGGGGGGGGGGGGAATAGATAAAAGCAATCTGTAATGCAAATTTTGAGACCAAGTCACAAAATAAATAGATATTTTTACACTCTGCTTTGCTTCATTTTATTCAGTAGAAGCAGAAAACGTGTGGCTAAAATATGATAAAGAGATTCCACAGAAAATGGATAAATTGTGACACACAAATTATAAAGACACATAAGAAATGAAATACCTTTGCTGATGAGAAGGTTAGTATAAATATTTAAATAGTGTTATATCATTTATATCCTTTGCTTTGCCTATTGTTCTGTGTGTTGGCTCTATTCTCTATACTCAATACAGTTACACGAGCAATACTTGCTTCAAATGTGGAAAGTAATGATATTCTATTACTTTTGAATTTTAATTAAGCTTCACCAACAGCAAATAATTTTAATGTTTTAAGTATCTTCTGCTAAAAAGGAATCCTTACCCCAAGCAGTGAAGCACCCATTTCAATGCTATAGCTTTTTTAATTTTTCATTCACCCTCACATTTTTTAGCATGTGGCTTTTACTGCCAAGAGACCTTTAAAGGTAATTTCGCTTATCTTGATGACAGAGTTTCACCCCTGAATCTACCACCTTTATTAGGGAAACTTATTCTAATGGTGGAGCAGATGTGTTGCCATCTATATGCGAAAAGTCTAACTTATGTCCTTTACGATAAGTGTATTTTTATTATGTGAAATGTGTAATTTATGAGGCAGAGATTCAGGACCATCCCAGCATTTGCCTAGGTGACTGGGGAAAACCTCCTAAAAACCCAATCAGATAGGCCAATCTCTCCAATCCAGTTTGGGGGTGCCACACTAGGGGGTTCTCTCATAATATTTTATTATAACCATCATAAGCTATGTGGAAATAAGATACCCCGTTTTTATACCAAGTTTTTATCGATAAATCTCACAACACAATGAAATGATAATATATACCAGACAGTTAATGTTAATATACTCACCACACCAGTCTTTGGATCCGTGACTTCTCGATAAAGCCACAAATCAAGAGAGTAGCCACTATCATTAGCTAGGCACAGCCGCACACTAGTTGTGGGTGAATTTGGAGATTGACGGATGATCATCTTCAACTCAGCCTGTAGTACACGCAATTTCCAAAGGCGAGGGCCATATCGTTTTACCATATCTGTCACTGCTTCTTCAATCTAAAATGTCAATAAACAGAATAGAGAACAGCAGATTCATACAAAGATCAAATGATTTTGAGTGAAAGGGTTGTATAACAATCCTTATAGGTGTAATGTTTTTATAAAAAAATATCAATTAAATATAAACAAGGAGAAAATTTAGTCTTGACCCAATGAATTTGTCTCTTAGTCCAGTTAGATTCTTGGTTACAGTAAGCAAGCAGTATCATTTTCATGTGATGAATGTAAATTATTTTTAAAATAGAAAGAATTCGCCAGGCAGGAAATACATAGCAATACCCAAGAGCTCACAACTGTCAAGATTCCATGGCCTTGTTGTGAAGTTAAAATATTATTAGATGTATGCCAAGTCCTGGTAAGATACTAGAGTTTGACATAACAAGTATTTTTGGAAGTGACTCAAGGTTCTGGGTGTGAGGCATGTATAGAAACCAGAGGGGTAATGTAAAACTAATGAAGATGTTTTGCCAGAAATCTTTAATACATTTTGCTTTTATGACAAGAGGCTCTTGCTTTGTTGCCTGCTGGGATTGTAGAATGGAGGTACCACTCCCAATGCCTGAGGTTTGCTGCAAGGCAGAAAAGTGAAATGAAAGAGATGCCTGGAATACTTTGAACTGAGGATGGACTCGTGGTTTGGAGCTGACTCTGGTACTTGTGCTTTAAGTGGACTTTGCATGACTTGCCAGTCTCTTGCTTTCCTGATGAGAAATCGCCATCAGCTATGGTACAACACAGAGGTATTCAGCACGATTGACCACCCATTACAGTTTCTGGCAACATGACATGCCACGATTGTAAACAGGCCTAGGTTCGTGAGTGAGCTCCATACTGTTCAAGTTAGTAAAATTATTTGTAATGTACTGTATAATCAAGAATTCTTTATTTTTTTATTAAACCTATAATTTTGTTTATTAATTACAAAATATTCATTAACTGTGTACCCTTCATTTATTTTATCTCATATCACTGAGATATACCACATGCAATAAATAATAACCACTGTTAATTTTAAATCAGTGGATAGATCGTTTACAGTTTGGTACCCTATACAGTGTGATTAAGTTTTCTTGATAAATGATCCAAGAATTATTATACATTTTGGCACAAATATGAAACTACAAATTTTATTTTATTTCCCTCCCAATGTGCCATTACACTCCTCACATGCAGTGGTAATATAAGAGGAAGAAGTAAGTGGCACTATACGCAAGCTAATTGTTCAAGTCTGCACTAATGTCAGCATTACATACCATTTGGAAAATATGGTTTTGATATACAGTAGAAATGCATGAGAATTTGCCTATGTGATTTTTTGTATTAATAAAACCTAAAAAACTGTAACTGAAATGACTGTTCTACAGGATTTCCATTCTTGTTGATTGAGTCTCAAAGAATCTCACACGGTAATTCACTTCAGATGACAGAATGGCACAGAAAAGTCAAAGAGAAACATTTTCAGGTTTACGAGCATGTTCTGCCACCATCTAGAATAATATATTTCAGAGACCAATAATATTTAACAGTCAGTAAATTTAAGTAATCAATGTTTCAGTGCTATACCTTCACAGGATCCATGATAACAGTAGGTACAAAGTTGAGGAAAATGTGGTTGCAGTCCGTGCGACGAGAATCTGGATGTGAGAATGCCACTTCAAGTTCATCCATAGCTTCCAATAGAACCCGTTCAGCTTCATTTTGCAAGTATTCAAATGAAGCTTCCTTTGTAATGAGATCAGAGTGCCGTATGATGGAACGGATAAAAAACCGATAATCTGTCACTTCCTGTCCCTTTGCCACCTGAAACAAAAATTTATGTATGCAATGCACAATATGACTAAAGTACTTGAATCTCCCAATAAATAGCATATTTAAATATTTAAGGTACAAAATTAATACCATAATTATTTTTCAACATACTGTAAGTAATGTAAAACTACGGTGAAGCATTTATTAGCAAATTTGTGCTGAAAGCAATGCACGCTTCCTACTTTAGTGACTAGAGAGGAACAGAGTGCAACAACCTTTAGTAACAAACTGAATGACTACCTTTGCTTTTCCAAGATACAGATGCATCCTCTGGTTAGATGTGGGCAGGGCCTCAAGATCATAAGTACGCATTCTATTCAGTTCCAACTGGAATGCCATGGCTGGTTCAAGATGCCGATAGATACGGTCTTCAGAAAAATTATCACGATATCGGTATGTGAAAAACTTTGGAAACTGGCGCCTGCAAAACAACAATATGAAATTAAGAAGAGTCAAGACATTGATCCATAATATCATTAAGAAATTTTCATCAAATGAATCCACAGTATCTTCTAAAACATATGCCACTTTAATTTATCTTGTAGTCATCAACTAAAAGATATTTATCCTTCAATGATGACTCAATTGGTGGAGACTCCAGCTTGTTGTTGGCTTATAATACTGAAGTCCTGCAGGTCAGCATATTTTGACTCTAGATAGGATTTCAATATTCTGTACGGTTCAGGGTTACTTCATCTACCTTACCTTGTGATTTATGCTCCTAATTTTAATTCCTTCTATTTCCCCAAACAACCAAACAACTGTACATAATATTGTTGTGCTAGTGAAGAGTTTACACTGAAGTTTGTTGTCCCTCTTTCTCAATGCTTCTGTGAGCCTATATTGCACTGCACTGCCAGAATTTAGGGTTAGAAATAATTTTTTCCACTGTTCTTATTTTAAAAATGTGTTGTTTTTTTTTTTCATTTATTCAACTACCAAGTGCTTTAGTATAACCCAGATAAAAATACTTCAAATTTAACATTCATTTATTTCAATCAAAAATTAATGTTAATTGAGTAATGTTTTTATTTTTAGATTGAAACATCCCAGAAGAATAGTTTTACTCAACATAATTGCTTCCATTCTAGGACAAAAGTGCATGCACAAGTTAGCCAGATTTGTTTCTTCATATCTAGAAACAACACCTTGTTGCCAGCAATTTGAGATCTCAAAACTTGGAATCTCACTCCGCAGTAAATAATCAAGCAGATTTACATCAGGATTATTACAAGACCAAAAGTTTTGCTCCAGGTTATACTCGTGGCATCATCAAGGAACTTTTGAACTAAATGACTTGTGTGTGCAGGTGTTCTATATTCTTAATAGGCCAGAAAACCAACCCAAGGCCTCACAACAGTTTGTAGAGTTCTTAAATAAACTCCTTATAGGACATAGGAACAAAGTCTTTCCAGGTAAATGGTTGCAATTAAATCTTCATGTATTTACTGTCAGATTATTTTTTGTTCCCTTGAGATCGCATTTTGTGACATTTCCACCTTTCTGAAAAAGTATGGAGACATGACCCAGTACCACATATCATACATAATACTGGATAAGAATTAGATTCTAGTCATGATAGAAGAATCCTCAAAGTTAATTTTTATATCAACAGTGAATATTTTCTCTTTATAAAAAAATTTAACATGAGGCTTGTATCTAAGGTCATCGTGAACAGTCAATCTTCAAAACAGTTGTCAGTTTCTAAAATGAGCTCCCAGAATATTCACAAATGCACTTTTGCACCTTTTTATAGGTAACAATGAAGGAAAGAAATGCCACTAGGCAATATTTACATGGAAAAGAAAGGGAAAATACACCCAACACTCACCAACGTTGAAGGGAGGAGGGTAGCAGCAACACAAAAAAAAACACACAACAAAGAAAAAACAATATTTCGACACGAGTCTCAATCATGTGAGGCGAGACATATGGCAGGGGGAAAGATGTGGTCACATGTCTCACCTCACATGATTGAGACTCGTGTCGAAATATTGTTTTTTCTTTGTTGTGATTTTTTTTTTTTTTGGTGTGTTGCTGCTGCCCCCCTCCCTTCAACTTTGGTGAGTGTTGGGTGTATTTTCCCTTTATTTTGCACATTTTTAATTAGGTTTGAAATACTTTAGCAGTTCTCACTCTCCTGAATCTACCATTCTGGGGTACAAGTATTCCTTGTACTTCCAGAAGCTGCATAAGAATTTCCAATATTGTAAAATGTCAATCATATGTAACCAAAGAACTTAATTATCTTGGATATGATGTAAGCAGCACACAGACTGCAGCTTCTGGATCTTCTCCAAACCTGAAATGGCTCAGACTTCCTTTAACACCATCTGGATGATGTCTGATGTATTACTGCAAATGGGGAATTTTGAATTAAAAAGTGTTCCAGATTCTACTGAAAGACTTTTCAATGTAGTATTTTTCACCAAAGACTGGATCAGAACATTGAATTATATTTTATGCAGGGAAAAATTCAGCCAGATTCTCTTATCACTCCACAATCAGTAGCATTTCATATGTTAAGAGACTTGTATACTACTGCTGGATTACCTAAATAAGTTGAGAACTGCTGAGTGCTTTATTGCACATTATGATGGTTTCACCATTCTTATCGCTTTTAAACCTCATAAATGCATCAAACAATTTAGAGAAACTTAAGCTTTTCAGAGAAGAACAAGGGCTGAGTACATATTTGTACTTACACACAAAATATTCACTGACATAGCATTAATGAACTGTAAGATTTTGTACATGCATTAAAAATTTTAAAAATAGAACAGAGAAAATTAACTGACTTGATAAGTACAAGGAATGTTATGCGACGAATTCCTCTCCTCTTGAGTTCTTCCAAGTGGTTTGCACAAAAATCTCCAAAGCGTCGACTCAATGTTGTGTCGTCTGTGTTTCCACTTTCTTTAATACCCACATTCATTATGTGAATTGGTTCTGTTTGCTAAAATAAAATATAATCATCAAAAAGTGTTATTCCAACCTTAATATAATGCAAATTGAAAACCTATAGTTCTATGAAAGCAAATTTTAATTCTAACAATGAAAATAAAAATTTATAATTACAAATGTCAGAAAAGCATATGAAACCATTTCACTGCAATTCTTGCTCCTTTTCAAGAGAAGTATGCTAAAAAAAATATTGGAATCTTATTAACCGAGATCTTCAAAATAACCGAAAAAACATGCAAGTCTATATAAAAGACTTCAGCACATTTAAAGACCAAATGATTTGAGATTGCAAACACATTTAGATAGGTACTAACAAAAAAAGAAACAGAACTAGAATAAGAACTGGGAAGGAATCAAATTGATATAGCAATGATTTGAAAAAAAATCTATACTGATCTGAAGAGCTACAAAGTTTTATAACAGTGTGGATCAAAGTAAAACATGTTCTGCAAGATTTTTGTTAATGACAAAGAAAGAATAAAAACCAAAATTCACAGCTGTTGTTGTATTAAAGAAAGAATTAACATGTTGAGATACAAATTCACATGAAGTTCTATAACAATAGTAGGTAACTATGCTCTAGACGAAGGTCGAAATCAAGAAATTGCAGAATTTCATTATGAGCAACAAAATAATGTGAATAAAATTTATAATCATTACAGTGTCATTATATCATGAGACTTTAAGGAAAGAGCCAGACAAACAGGTGTTTAAGTTATGCTGGGCAAAAATGGAGAGAGGGCACTGAATCCAAATGGGCAGAACAAGCAGCTTTGAAACATTTCATTCTTTTAAAATTGTCTATACTTTCATTAGATGTAAAAATATACATAAGTATACACGAGAGCAAAAGGGATCAAAATCTATAACAAATTATATTTTTGAAGATAAGCAAATGGCTCCCCTTCTACAGGACACAGTTATATGATCAGATCATTTTCTTTTAAGAAGTAACATTAATATACCAATATATATCTCATTGTATAAAACCAAGCATCACCCTATCAAAGAAACATTAAAATTAAATAATCTGCTAAAGGAAAAATGTATAAAAATCTCTACCAAAAAATATTGAGCACTAAATTGAAGATATAAAAATAAATAATAACAAACATTTTAAAAGTATTATCATCTACAGCATATGAAGCTTAAGGAAAAACATGAAAAAGTGACCTAGAAAGAACGAATTATTAGTATGAGCTGATGACATAGTCAAATGCATTTAAGCCAAGAAAGAAACTTATCTAAGATACTTAAATAATAACTTAATAATAGTTACGATGTCAGCAGTATTAAAAAAAACTATCACATTTGCAATGCTGAAGGGGAGCCGTTCTTGAAACGTCTTCAGGTAATTGGCACATTCATCAGTCTCTCTCCTCTGTCATTTCTCTTCTCAGTCTCATAGTTTGCCACCACTGACTCCCCTGTTCCCAGGTGTCAATGTTGGCATTAAAATCACCAATAACCAGTTTGAATCAATAGTCTTTACAATTCCAACCGGTTTTTTTAGGACCCTGTAAAAATCCTCAATTTCCTCATCTGAATACTCCTCACATTTTTAAAGATGTCTCAGTTCTGAATAAGTCTAACCTCAACAGCGATCACAATCTTACAATAGCAAGGATTAAAATAAGCTCATTAGAAAGGCCTTATTATTAACCTCAAAAGCTGGGAGGAAAATACAGATAAATTTCAGTGGATGCTCCACAGAAAGCTCATTAAGCAAAACTGGTAGCAATTTTACTCATGAGAACACATTAAGCTGGAGGCTTCTGTCATAGCAATATTAAAAAAAAAAAAAAAAAAAAAAAAAAAAAAAAAAAAAAAAAAAAAAACCAGCAATAAAACAAAAACATCTAAAAAGATGTCTGATTTTAATATATTTTAAATAACGATATATTTTGAACCTTAATATTTTAAGGGTATCGATTTTAAGATTAAAACAATTCACTATCATTCTGGCAGAATTAAAATAAATTAAGAAGGAAACACAGAGTTGAATTGATTACAGGGTTTTATACAATTAGGCAATCTCCTTCTGCTTTATGGAGCACAATACTGGGCCCTGACAAAACAGCAAAAACAAAGAATTCATACAATGAAAAGAAGTTACCAAGATTAATTCTAGGATTCAAAAGAACAGACCACACAAGATTAGTTATGCAATGATAACAGAATGCCATAAATGTTAAACCAGCATAAACCTGTTGGGAAAGAGAACCATTCTTTTTTGTTTTATTTTCAAGTCTTATGGAGACTAATCCTTCAAGCTGATGATGATAATTCATTTGGTTAATAAACTGTAGAAGATTATGTACAGAATATAAATTTAGCTTACTCGGTCTTCCTGATCCTGGCTACTTGTTCTGTTGTCACCAAGTGACATGCTGATGTTGATGCTTGTTGATGCTCGAGACTCACTGCCACTCTCCAGTGCATCCAACACCCTAGCAGAAACAGTTGCAGGAGAAGCAAAGTCTTCAACCAGATCAAGCATTTCATCTGCATATTGTTCAAAATGTTCAAAAGTTTCAAATGCAGCCATGCACCCTGTCCTCTGCCAAAATGCAGATGATGTCATAGCAGATGGCTCAGAATCTTGGGCCTCTGAGGTGTACCGTGCAATTCTGTCAGAAATTGAGAAAACAAATATTAAGTAAAAATGTCCTATGCAACATCTGGA
>CM061914.1:116436746-116612521 GCA_031002005.1 Vandiemenella viatica | reverse complement strand
CTCAAAAAGAAGGCAGGAAAAAAATTTGACTTGTCCTAAAGATCCGAACCCTACTCATCACCTTTTCGTCATATTGCACCGCAGAAAGAACACAGTAGAGTTACCACTATCCTCTGGTAGAAAACTATGTCATCTCTGGGGCATAAGGCATTTAGTGCTTTACGTTCTTGGCGGCTTGGCCCTCTTTAAAACTTGACAGGTCTCAAGTCAAATTTCTTTGGCTTCTTCACCCAGAAGGCAGCACACAGCCCACTCTGCTGAACAAATTATTTCCTTCGTGGATATTTGCTTAGAGGCAGGAGTGAAATTCAGATCCCTGGCCAGCAAAGAGGCAGTTGCGTCATGAAGCCAACACCTAAGGATGGTGCAAGTGGAAAAGTCTG
Organism: Vandiemenella viatica; assembly: GCA_031002005.1. Lineage (NCBI taxonomy): Eukaryota > Metazoa > Arthropoda > Insecta > Orthoptera > Morabidae > Vandiemenella > Vandiemenella viatica. Next base: position 116,612,138 of record CM061914.1, on the reverse strand, counting down.
TGATAGCTGAAGATGCTTTTGATGAAGAGCATAGGATAGAGTTTGATAAAACGGTAGTGCTGGCCAGGTCCCTTCCTTCTGGAACTCAATAATTGGAGAGACATTGGAAATAGAGTTGAATGATAATAACATCAATATGGACAGCGAGCTATATGTAAGAGAAGACTGGAGGAAAATGGTTAGGAATCTCTGACTTGAATAAGAGAAATCTTTGCAACAAGATGTGATGGATGCAAATGACGCCATGGATTAAGTTCACCAGCACATCCGGCCACCTGGTATGGCTCCATTTGCAGTCCGCAACATCAAGAACCTCGGTTGGCAGATCACACATTTCTGCCGTGTGCTGATTGGGCGCCCTAGTAACCATCAGTAAATGAGGTCAGATCTTTCCAAGCTTCTGCTGTGCTGCGATTGGACGGTTCTGCAAGTATCAGTAGATGCTTTTTGCCGGCTGCTAAGTCAGTCTGGTTTGTGATTTTCAGGTAACCTTATGAAGCAGTAGACCTGATGAAGACAGCAAAGCCGGCTGTCGAAATGTTGTCTTTTTGCGACGCTGTCTGGCTGAACTTCTGTGCAGATTTCATTTCATTAGTATGCTGGGAAAGTCTTCACTTCCATAAGGCAACTACTCTTGGTGGATTTTAAGAATCCAGGTTTCTGAGTAAGTCCAACACACTCTTTTCCAAGAAACTGACAGCCCCTTTCACAAGGCATTTTTTCTTCATAGCATTACAGTTGTGACAGTATCAACAAGGATGAACAGGAGGCATTGCTTAAAACAAGATTTTTTAAAAGATGCTCAAATATTCATAACTTCGACTAGTCCATCAATAGATTATGCTAAAACTACAAATTTACTTCAGGTTCATTGCATTTGTCAGACCTTATAAAAAATTACAATAGGTACACACCAAAACAGAGATAAATATTACACAGAATACTCAACTACACTCACCTCTGTAGCACCATGGTCCTCTATGAACCAACGTCGCAATCTTGCTTCTGCTTGTCCAACACTGAGGTCGGGCAGTACCTCCATTAATTTCTCCTTTAACTGGTTTTCCAACAGAAGCCTTCGAAGCCTCCAATAGAGAATGCACCGAGACTTGCGCCATGGAACGATATCCTGCACACATAGTATGTTTAAATTATTAGTAAGGACCACCAAAAAATGTAAAATGTTGTGATCCTGCTCCATTGCAGGAACTCAGGCCGCACTGAAAACTGGCAGTATGGTAACATCTAGCCTCACAAAACATGCTTTGCTAATGTCCAGAGATTAGAAAGAAGCCTCTCAACCCCAAGCGGATCAGATGATGGGTCAATAGGTCAAATTGACTTACTATATGGCTATTCGAAAGACATAGTACCCAGTGAGGAGTTAGCACTTCTATGGAGCTTATGCTAAAACAAGTAATGAAACAGTGTTTACTTTAAGGAAGTATTTTTGCAAGTACTCTCATAGAGAGCAACATGTACATAAACATAATAGTTAGCTAATAGATCCTCATAATAGACTGAGTTAAACTCACTGCCTACCTGGGGTGCCTACATACATCTTATGTACCACTCAGTGGTAATTCATATGGTAACAATCTTCGAATGTTACCTTACAAGGCAGCGTGGCCACCAATTAAACCTTAAATGGCCTCGCGTGCCCCGTCCATCTGATAAAGTTCGTTCCTTCTGCAGACCCATACTTGGTATTAATTTTAGTTTTAGTTAAAAATAATTATTCAAAACAGATAAATAACCTAAGCACCTCTCTATAAGAAGAAAAAAAAAAAGAACACAGAAAAAAAAGTTGGCAGCTGTACTTTGAAAGGTTTCGTGGCTTACACATGTGGCTGACAATGGTCACTACTTCCATTTTGGCAGATGTTACCTTTGCCATGCTAAAATCTATCTATCATCAAAGGGAACATTAGTTATAATACTGATTTCATCATTAATTGTGATGTCTTTGTATTCTGAAATTTCATATCCTGAATTCATCCAATACTGCTTCGATCCAAACTAAGAAATCGAAAGCACAAAGATTGACTACAAATATTTTCATATTATCTCCAAATTTTCCTAACAGATGCACTAGCATTTTATCATTTTTAAACCATTTAGAAAGAAAAAATTTAAACTATTTCCAACAGTTTACTTCACCTGTATTGCACCCTTCTCGTGCATCCTTTCTGGGTGTCATGAAGGTCAGCAAAGTGAACAGCTACTTGGTGGTACATAGGCCTCAGGAAGCGTTCTCTATCTGCTATTTTCTTCTCCAAGGCCACTTTCTCCTCAGGCTTCAAGTCATGTGACGTCTGAAGCTGTGACCGTAATGTCCGGATCACTGGATCCAGCCTATGCATTGCCTTAACCATGTCCTTCATACGGAACTTGATCTCCACAGTACCTTCTGGCTCCAAAACACCACCTCTAAATAAAAATAAAATCCTCAATGGTGATGCATGTATCATATGTCAACATAAGAATATTTATCATTGAATTGAGTGACAATCGAGAGATTATATAATTTAAATCCAAGAGAACAATAATTTAAATAGTTTGTGTGAATACTTCTATTAAAGATACTTAATATTGTTGAAATCAATATGATATTTACTCTATTTGACTGGTGACCAGGCAAACTTGAAGATTTACTCTCTGTTACGATTAACGATGGCCTTTAGTAATAAAAATTTTGGGTTTCTTCAAAAAAATGTTCTGAAGAGTAACACCTATTATAATTGCAAACATTATGATAATGATGCTCTTTTACCAAAAAAAGATTACCATTTATACCTAATTTTGCTGATCACCATCTTTCTCTGCATTCATAAAATTTTTCTAGGGCAGAGTTTCTCAAACTTAAAGCTCCATTCACTCCTATAAATTTCCCTAACAATGGCAAACCCCCTTAAAAAAAATAATGCGACCTTTTTCCATTAGGCATGTTACACACTTGAGACAGCTAGTCCGCCATAACACGAATCCCCTATGATCAACTGACGAACCCTGATCTAGGGTAATGGCCTCATTTTTTTACCATTGTTACTTGATGGAGAAAAAGTTAAGAAAACGGGTAGCATTTTGGAAAAGGGGTAATAAAAGTAAAATCGAAGTGTTACACAGAGCTGAATACTAATGAAATTCACTCAGGTTTCCAGTCATGTCAAACTTTAACTTTCTCTGGATGTTTATAAGCACACGATATCTGCCCACATTTTCCAGCCAACAGAAGTTACACTGGCATATTAATTGTTTGTTTCAGAAGTGCCAGGGAAATAGTCAAAGACAACTGTCAAACCTAGGCAATATCATTCACAATTCTGCATATTATCAACGCATTGTTGCTTCAACAAATGTTCACTGGGTTCCATGTCCCACTAAACTGGTATCCAGTATAGTTGTTGCCTAACAGATCAGCTGTTCTGCTTTTAATAGCTTCCAAGATTATTCTGTCCCAAAAATCTCTGGCATAGGCTAAAATTCTTGTTTCCTCAAATTTAAACTATGCCTCTCTTGGATACTGTGTTCAGCCTCCGATTTTTCTTCCTGACCCTGACCAACATTTCTTGCATGTTCGACACACTGCTGGGGTGGTCGGCCAGTGGCAGATCCAGGATTTTGTTTTGGGGGGGGCGGCTGGAATTTGGTTTGGGGGGGGGGGGCTTGACTCGGGGAGGAGGGGTTCGCGAACAGAAATCTCATTATTCCAGATTGACGGCCTTATAAAAACTGTAGAGGAAAAAAAAAAGAGAGAGAGAGGTCCCTGAAAACGATGTCCTGGATCCGCCACTGGGTGGTCCAATGTAAGTCTAAATACATTTACACAGTATGTCGTAAACACCAGAGTTCAAAGTCACCGGTCGTCCTACATGTTGCAAACCAAGTTCTTAAGTTTTGCAGATGGTCTGAAAATTGACTTCATTCCATGTTAGGTCAACAATCTACCTATTTTAGCACTTAACATATACAAGAATGAATTGATGTAAACACAATCTTTCTGTTTTTCCTTAATGTGCACTTAATCTGCCCCTTAAAATAACCAGAATCGTGAATGACGTAACCATCTAGGTTTGACATTTTTCTTCAACCATTTGTGTGACACAAACAGTTTCTATGCCTGCGAGTCTTCAGGTGGTTGAAAATTGATCTTTGAAACATCCCAAGAAATTGACATTTTGACATGGCTGGAAATCGATTTGTTTCTGTCTTATTGTCTGAAGGAGGAAAGTTTTATGGCACTATTAAGCATCAGATGTAGGAAAGAAGTGTGCCTAGAAAGGCCAAATGATTATGTTTAAATACTGCTACGTTCCTGCAATTCGGGCAGAATAGACGCAGCTCATGTTGGAGAAGAACTGGAGTGGACAGAAAAAGAAGAGATTTTTGATAAGTATAATGGACAAAAAATCTGATAACGTAGGAAACATAGAGACTAACTGGGTATGCACTGTGCGAGTGAGGGAGAGAATTTAAATATATGCGATATGTTGATTTATTCATGTTAAGAGGATGATACATCAGACTTTCAAAGCATAAGGAAAAGATGCAGGATTTAGGAAGACCACTTGAAAATTAAAGGGATGTGTGGAAGAGAGTCAAAGCAAAGATGTCACATTGTGAGGGGAACAATGGACAAACAGAGGTGAAGAACCTTAGTAAGTACCCACACCAAAAATTACAATTGGTAATGAAAGTGCATATTGGAAATTTAATACTGGACAGTTAACAGCACAAGATAAAGTACCTTTTAATCAATATCTAGAAAATTATACAAAATCAATTGTTGATGTGATAAAATATTTATTATCATTACATGTAAGTATCTAAAAGAGATAAACATTATACTATAACGCAATGATGTTGAAGGCCATTTTCTGCAGTTGAACAATAAATTAAATGTTAAAATAACGCCAATGCAACTTTTTTGTATGTCTTAATGCCATATGCGTTTCACCTCTTGTCAAGGCATCATCAGCAATGAATTATTTACATTAGTGTTCTCCAGGTTAGTAACCAAGAAAACAAGATGGCCAGCGTAAACAACCGAATAATGATAGAAACAATGTTTACATCCAGTATGCAGCAGCCAAGACAAATGGCTTTAGCAGTAACATGCTTTGGCGAAAAAGCAGAGATGTGTGGTTACAAACCTGGAAAACACTAATGTAAATAATTCATTGCTGATGATGCCTCGATTATAGTTGAAACGAATATGGCATTAAGGTATACAAAAACAGTTCCATTGGCGTCAAATTATCATTTAATAAAACTATACTATAAAATTAACCATTCTAATGTTACAATATTTTATATTTTGAATGTCGCTATATTTCATATTTCAAACAATTTTTCATTGAATGAATAACATTACTATTCTTTGACAAGGTTTCATAAATACATGATCCAAGATGGAAACCATCCTATTATATAAAACACTAACGTGGTGTCTGCATGCGTCGTCTATAGCTGCTACACGTATTGGCTACAGAACGGTCACGTGACAGCCGTCACTCGCCAATCAACAGCCACCATCTTGCATTCCTTCCATCATGTTGCATTTTGTTTACTACAGTTAGATGCAGAAACTCGTGTAAGGAGAATGGTGTTCGATGTTTATGTTATATTATTTGTATCAGTTATACGCCAAAATTCATGTAAGGAGTAGGGATTCAATATTCACGCTATTTTATCTGTGTCAGTTATAAGGCCTAGGTTAAACCATACCTAAGATTTTTCGGCAGACGATAAGAAACAGTCAAATTGTATTTAAAACTCGGAGAAACGTAATGATGTATTGGTCAAATAAATAACAGTTATTCCGTTTTCGAAATTATAGTCTACGTGATCTTAAGTAAAATGCATTTATTTATGCAAAATCCTAACCAAATACTCTGATAATCTGACCAGAGTCATATAACAAAAGATATAATTAAAAATGACTAATTCGTTTCCCCTTATAAGCTTTTTCCAGAATAAATTCTTACTACCATTATATATGATACCATTAGTTTCTGATACATGTGTTAACTATTAAATGAGATTTAATATAAACTTTTGATTAGATTTAAACAGTCAAGGATATGGACTATTTACAGTATAAGCGATATGACACTCGAATACAACAACGATATTATTGCCGCAAAATAGCAGTGAGCAGAGATATTAGAAATACGGAGAGCAGGGGAAAAAATAATGCGAGGCAATTATGTGTCACAAAGTTACAATTAGTGCGTTCGTTTAAATTTACATATTGCTTTTTATTTATCTACATCAACCAGATGCAAAAATTCATGTAAGGAGAAGGATATTGTATGTGTACGTTATATTACCTGTATCAATAATGAGTACTAGGTTAAAACACAACCTACGATTTTGTTTTTTTTTTTTTATTATTATTATTTTTTTGCCGGAGATAAGTAACGAAGTTTATTAAAAACTCAGAGGAAGTTTACACGGAAATGTACGAATCACGAAATATATCATTCAGATAAATGGCAGTTATCCGTTTTTGATATTATACTTCCCATCATTTAAAGTAAAATAATGTAAATAAATCGGTATTACTGGAGATCGCGATTCTGCCAGGAATTGCTGTGGTAAAATGCAAGAATCCTCTAGAAAAATTTCCGTAGTACATTTAACTGTATTATGCCCATCCAGGATGTGTTACAACCTAATTTCTGCTTGAAAATAATGGTAGTCTACAGGCTGTATTACAACGGAATCACTGCTTAAAAACAATATGTGTTGCGATTGACTACAGCATTTGAGAGTAGTAGAAGTTATGATTTTCGAAAGCAATATTAATGGAGGGTTGTGGTTAAGTTGACCAGAAAGCCCACCGACACATATGATTACAGCGTAATTCACTCTGAAATGAGATTTACAAACCAATTAAACTGATTTCATATGCGCCAAGTTACTGAAGGTATTAATAAATGCGGGTGAACGTAGTTCGTACCTATCTTGCTGAAGTGTGCCTGGACTAGGAATAAAACTGATATTACATGGATAGCAAAAGTTTCTGGATTCCTAATTTATTTTTCATTTTATTGGTTCTTTACATCCGCCTGCATTAATTCAGTAGAAGTTACTACTGTATTGCTGTGTAGAACATTATCAAATCAAGGCCACTAGCATTATCTAATAACAATCCCGTATAATTAACCAACTGCATAATAATAATAATAATAATAATAAAATGAACTGCCAGAATATGGCATTCAAACCGTCATTTTTGACGGGCTAGAAGCTAGTAGCAGATATAAGAATGTACTAATTTTTTTATTATTTCCAGAACACATCCTCATTTCTAAGTAATAAAGAACAATGGATCCTTAAGATAATGTATCACAACAACAGTCAAATCTCCTTAGACTAGAAAATTTTAATATTATAATCCTTAGTATTACTTTTCTAACTATAGTTACCCTTTTCTTCGGTAAACATAAATTCTAAACATTGCTAATATAGTTATGTCATGAATACAAAACACGTGACTCACCTGCTATCTGGATCAGCGTACATTTCCATATGCCGAGGGTTGATCGTGGGATCCACAACAGCCCAGGCACCACCACGAAGTTCACCATTAGGAGGAATGTAAATGAGAATTGGTTGCTGATAATCATGGAGTCCATCCACAATATAGGCTCCAAACTTTACCACCTGCTCATACATATCTGTAAAATTAGAAAATAAAAATAGATTGTATAATCTGGAGATTCAATAAACAAAAGTTAAATACATAATAACTGAGTTAAATATCTATCCAATTTTCTCACTTTGTAACTATAATAATACTAAAAAGATTTTTCATTTGTACAGAGGACCTCCAAGGAAAGAGATTACAGCAATAAACATCTCTGTTTTGTAAGAATTCTCATGTCATTAAATCAAAAATCTGAATAACAAAAATAAAATATCCAAGTGCTTTGACAGAGGGCATATTGAAAAAATGAAGACATACTACTGAACTTTGAGATGAGTAATAACAGAGATGATTAATTTCAAAATGAAAAGTGAACAGTTATGATTATGTCTTTGTAACCAGTTTTCTCAAACATAGCACATTACAGTATAACAAAAACAAGTCAAGAGATGGAGGAATCTCATAAAAAAAGTTTTTTTTTTGTTTATGGCTTTATGCCTCATCGAAGTCCAGGTCATTAGAGACAGGAAAGGACTAGGAACAAGGAATGGGAAGGAATTTGGCAATGACCTTTGAAGGAAGAATCCCGGCATTTGCCTAGAGTGATTTGGGGAAACCATGGAAAAGCCAAATCTGGATGCCCGGATGGAGATTCCGGATCGAGGAAATATATTATATGACTTTTAAGTTTTTTTGTTATTCTGGGTTCTCAGCACTGAACATAAATGAAATGTTCTTTATATTCAACTTAAGTGAGTAATGTAAAAACATACAAAGTTTTAGTGATCAATATCTGTAATGTTGTCAAGTTACATGTTTCCAGGAGATGACGGACTTCCTTGTTTAACCGGTGGTGGATAAATTTTGTCACTATGGTCAAAATGAAACAGATAAATGGAGTTTGAATACAAAACATAGTAACCAGGTTTGGTGGTTGTTTGTAAAAATATAGAGAGAAATGTTCAGGCACAAAAATCTGTTTAAATGATATTTTTAACATTTATAATTCAGACAGAACACCGTATCCAGATATTTTCTAGTGATTTCTAGTTAAGATTTTTAATTCTACTATTTATCCACACACACAGCAGAAGACAATGCTTAAAGACTTAAATAAATTATTCTTACCTTTCATTCCACCAGAGAATCCTCTCCAGTTGGCAAAAATTATTAATGGCAGATCTTCCCTGCTGAAGTCTTGTATAGCCTGGGCTGTCTTATAAGCAGAATCTGGGAACCACACCTGCCCTGCTTGAGACACTGTCTGCAAGTATGAAAACGAATAATACTGAAGCTATAACAATAAGTACTAATCACCAAGCATTATTCTGTATGGAAAAGAGATGAAAATAAGTTATGTCACAGGCTTTTATAGCAATAGTTACTGACCTTAGACTCAGAATCAAGGTTGGCAGGATCTGCAGGCAGTGTCAATTCGACTGTTCTGGTCTCCACTGCAATAACTCCTAATGGAATTCCTCCCAACCTGGCGCGACCAACTACAACTGTCTGTGCCCAAGGTTTCATTATCTCATCCCAGCTGCCTGCATCAAAGAATCCCGTCTCCCACTCCCCAGAGTTTGCTGTAAAACAATAGTCAAACAATTCTTAAATTATTAAAACAGGAAACAGAAATAATCAGCAAATAGCCATGAAAAAAACAATTCAGTTTCTTTATAACCATACGATTTACGGCTGTTTAATTTTCTCAAGATACATGTACAAATTCAGTCTTATATGACTTACTCTAACTCAGAGATAATAACAAAACTTGCTTCCTTTCATTTGATTCACTGATGGCATCTTCATATAAGAAATAACAAAAAATCCATGATCTGTATACATGAATGTTATAAGCTATTTGCTCCCAAATGTTTATTGCAACTAAATCAAAATTCATGAATCACCAATTTGGGTGCATGGTTAAATCACTTTAGTTTGTAGTAACATTTCATTCCGAGTTCTTGATCTTCTCCTAAGTCATTTTCATTCATTATGGTTTTATGCCTCGTCGATGCTGAAGTCAGAGGTGTGAGAGGAATGGGGACAATGAATGATAAAGAATTCAGCTATGACCTTTTGAAGGGACAATTCTAACATTCACCTAGACCGATTCCAGGAAATCATCAAAAATTAAAATCAGGATGGCCAGATGAGGACTTGCAGCCGCATCCTCACGAATACCAGGGCCATGCCTTACCGCGTTCCCACTGAGCTCGGTTCTTTATTCAAGAGATCAAAGGAATATCTATATTCTGTTCTATTATCCAATATCAAACTTGTGTTTGGTCTACATAAACATTAAAATCAATACAGAGAAAATATGCCCACTTTGGACTTACTTGGTGATGGTCGTCCAGCAAGCATCCACCTTGGATCATACGGTGCCTTAGTTGGCATATATCCTACTTCCCTCTCAACCGGGTCTACAGGAGGTATGATTGGCACTGGTGAAAGCTTGTCCTGCAATATTGAAAGCTGTTTTATCAGGGTCCTATTAAATAAAAAGACAGAGTTTTTTAAATCAATACTGAAACATACCTTTGGAACATATGAAAGCCACCTGAGAATAGTGCATATACCATCAAGGTCACGAGCTTCTGTTTGATGCGAAACACCATTGTTGTACATTATTTGTATACCACCTAATTGGTTATTAGATGCGTAGACCTCACGTCCAAGAACCTGCATAATATTACGATTTCAATTTTATTTTAAATTACATATTTTAATTTAAGAATTTCTTTAAGAATTATCAATTTCTTCATTGACTCTCTTTCCAATAGGTATAAAAATAAAATTTCTAACAATTTCTAACTGAATCTCGAAATGGATTATTTCCAATAGATTTCAAAAATACTGTGTGCACTTCCATTTTCTCTTGCATTCTAATACTCGGTGATCCTCCCAATACTTCTCATTTAAACTGGCTGTTAATCTAAGTTCCTTTATTTGATTATATATTTCTGAACTACAAAAGTCACATTTATCTGGTGATTATTAACTTCGATTAGAATGCTTAAAGTGTGATCATTATGACTGGCTATGCTAATATAAAACTATAAACATTGCTTTACATAAAACAATAATTACATCGAACAGTGTGCCAAACACTAAGAATTTACACTATCCACTGGCATATGTTATAATTGGAAATACTTAATTCTATCATAATGTTGATTGATAGCCGACACGATTAATGAAGTTCAATAATAAACATCTGAATATATAATCCAAAGTGTCTCTTTACTATTATCATTTATTCTCGCCATTCTGACAAGCATGTCAAAAATACTATTTTAACAGCAATTAACTTAGTCAATCTTTTTTTCTTTTTATGTGAATTTCTGAATTTCATGAACTTCAAATTAGTTCAATAAACTGCGCTAAAGCCAAAAAGGCATTGCACCTTATTAAACTTTTTACATTAAATATGACATTACATGATACAGTGTGTTTTAATTTGCAATATGATTGTACAAAAAACAAAAATCTGTAAACTGCGTAGATTTACCTTATTCAGAGCACTGTAACCAGTGAGAATGATATGCGAGTTCTCGATCTGTATGACACGCTGGCCCAAACGAACCAGGTACGAACCAATGCCAATTGCTCGACAGCTCACCATGGAGATAGTGACCACCTCCTTGTAGGCCTGTGATGTCTCACCAGCAATTGCACCTGCTGCACGAAGATTTTCCACACCCAAACCATCATCCTTCCCTATAAATTATATGCTTTCTTAGTACAGACAAAAACCTTTACCATCACACTGAATGTAAAAAATGTGAAAAAAATAACTGATGGCAGGCATAATACACCATTAACAAGTAATAATAATCCCCTGATAGTATAGAATGTATATGTTTACATATGCAATTACAAAGTAGAATAAACCACTGCTTATCTTAGATTCCATAAAATGGAGCATATTTTCAAGACGAGAAAACAATTTAGGGAGAGTAAGAGAAACTTTCGTGTTTTATTGAATGATTATTGGTATTTATTTAACAGCATATCTATAGGTATTTTCTCCCAGTTATGTGGGAATTATAATATTGGTGTATTCTAGCCCTGAAATACACAAATGTGGCTACAGAAATTTAACTTAATAAATTTAATATTGTATGTCATACTGCAGGAAAAATGCATTACAACTTTAAAAAATACTTTACAAAACTGACAGATTTTCATCAAATTCAATCTCAATACTAAGCAATAAGTACATAGTAATAACAAAGAACAAAACAATTGTAAAGCAGCCATACCTATAATGTCTGTTATTTTATATCTTGATTCACCTTCATCTTCAATTAATACTGCCCTAACGGAATTCATAGCTGATACTTTTGCAAAATCTTCAGTGGTGAGATAGAGGTATTTAAATCCCTGCAATAAACACAGAAATCCTTTAAAAAATAATGAAATAACAGTGAATATGAATAAAAGATTGGAATTAATGGTTTATAAATATTTAATATTTCATGCCAGTGATAAAAAATACATTTCATGCCTGTGATAACTTAAATATGACTTTGATTAATTGGCACAGTTTTGTAACTGAGTATGTGCCCTTGGCAATTGTGACAATTGCGAGAAAGATAAAAGGTACGAAACTTCCAAGTCTTTTAAAAAGAAAATACTATGCATAAGCTTGTATTATATACTACCAAAAAAGGATGCATGGCATTGGACAGACTGTAACAGTGTAATGAATAATAAAAAAGAAAATTTCTGTCACTCTTAGAAAGAAAATGGTAAAGGATGGCTAAATGGTTGGCCTGTTTTTCATAGACTGAAATTAAGACCAGGAAATGAGAAAGTATCATTACACAAAACTGAATGTTGGAAAATATAAAATATGGAAATGTTACTATGGATGACTTCAAAATACCAAACACCTTTTTTTTTGTTAGTGGTGAGAAAAGGAAAAAAATGAAGAGCAGTTGACATCATTTTAAAGAATGCCATTCTCAGTGGAAAGTAAGGTGTTAAAAAACATATTTGTCACACAAACACATGTGTCTAGGCCATCAGGCTTTGTCAGAAATTTACACCAAACAAAGATTCCAATAATGTTCCCAGTAAGCGATACTGATAGTCTTTTTCCTTTACATGCAAGAGCAATCAAAAATGTAGGAGTAATATATTTTTTAAATTATTAACTGTTTATGTCTGCAACCCATCACTATTCAGACATTGACAATAGTATATTAGAACATTTTCATCGAATAATTAAATATTCCTACCTTTCAATTAATAATCCAACTTAAACACTGATTGTAAATTGTAAAATGTATGCAGTATTTTTGTGAAACTTGCCTTGTCAGGCTCCTCAGGGTCCTCCCAGGCTACTCTGAAGAGTGCCTTGATCTCTTCTGCTAGACCAATACGAGCTCCACTGTTTGCTGCCACATATATTCGTGGTATTTTGAGATTACGTGCCATCTCTGAAGCTAACTGGAAGACGAGGTCCTCTCGGGGACCAAAGGAGCCAATAAGATAGGTTATATCATTAGCAATTACAATAATATCACGGCCATCTGGATACTCGGGTGTGAAGAGTGTCATCCGCCAAGCAACCATGCCTACCTGCAATGTGTACAGTGCTATGGTAACATCAGCAGAATAAAGATATTTTTAGAGAAAAAATACTTACAAAGATAACTTAGTAATAAAACTGAGTTTAACTACTGATACAATTCAATGTCTGTTGCCAATAATGTGCAGAATGGATTTATAATTAATCAGAACAATGGAATGGGAGAAATGAGATGAAGTGATATTTATATGGAAAGTAAAAGTAAAACTGAAGGGAGGAGGACAGAAATAACAAAAAATACTCGCCAAAAAACACAATACATCTGGCTATGCCCTTCTTCAAGAAAATAGAAACATGAAACCAAGATCACGCAGAAATCAACTAACAACAGCCACACAAATGGTGGTATTGACAGTTACGCCAGAGTAGAATTGATGATGGTGGTGGTGAGGGGGCAACAAAAGCATCAGTGGAAATGTTAATTATGCAAAGAAATTAATCAAAATAAAATAAAAAATACTAGCAAGTGATGCTTATACCAATGTAAGGAAATTGGGCACTATCTGAAATTTGGGCACAGGGGGTGTCAGTTATCCAGAATGTGTTTCTAGGTCCATTACCAAAATTCGGATTAGGATGTGGTTTCATGGAGTACTCTGATGGCTCTGAATGTGAAACAATTGTTATTGAGCTCAGGAGAGTTATGAGAGCTATAATGGTGAACAAAATGGTGGTATAAATTTTGGGAGTAAACTGTCTGTAATCATTCATTCTGATGGTTAACTGCTTCATGGTGAGGCTGGTGTAAGAGCTCTGCCAATGAAGGCAGGTCAGCCAGTCGTAAGATGGGATGTGGCACAGGTGGCTTGGCCTATGATGAGGTATGTTTACAATTGGTTGTGGTGAGTTAAAAGGGAAGGTGCCATAGGGTGGTTTAAGAGCATTAAAGCATTGATATTTTGGCACTAATAAGCTTTTTTTAATGTTGAGTGGCCTGCTGAAGGTGATGCGGGGTGGTGTGGGAAGTATAGTGGGGAGAATGAGATGCATTTCAGGAAAAGATAGAATAAAGTCATAGCCATAACAAAGGATTTGGTTCAGAGATTCCTGGCTGGAAGAGTACTTGGCGAGAAAGACAGGATTAAGGTTGGTTTTGGGTTGTGTTTTATGGTGTAGTGGACAGTTTTTAGCTCGGGATTTATGTTTGTAAACAAATTCTGGAGCATAATTATGGACTTTAAGGGCTTGTATCAGATCGCTGGAGTAAAGGGTAAAAGATTATTGGCCGCAGTTGGTGTGTCTACCTCAGATGGCTAGGCTGTAGGGGAGGGAGCGTTTTGTGTAATATGGTGGAAGCTATCCGAGTGGAGATACGATTGTAGGTTTGTGGGTTTGATGTGGACAGAGCTGTGAGTGCTTTTTATACAGAGATGTTTACCTCAAAGATTGTGAGTATGACCATGCGATTGTTAGAGTGAATTCAAAGAGGACGTTTAAAATGTATGTCCAGACCTTACAATTTTTTTTTTTTTTTTTTTTTTTTTTTTTTTTTGGACCAGACGCTGGCTTGTAATGTAAACTTCTGAAAAAAAGATTCAACTAATCTGCCCACGAGAAGGTTGGCATAGGATGGTGCCATGGGAGTGTGTAAGCACCTTAGAATTTTGGCAAATTCTAGTTTTGCTTAGGCTGGACTTAGAAATTTCGAGAAGAGTAGTTTTCAACTTTAAGGAATTTCCCTGTAATCGTTCCTACAGTTACAATTTGCCAGAAAAATCATATTAAAATGTATTTATCATATCGTGAAACGTTTATTTTAAGAGATATTCCCGTTTGTTCACATTTTAAAACACGTGATCGGAAAAGTAGAAATTCAAAGATTTGTAATATCTTTAAATCGAGTAAAGCTACAATTGATCTTTTATCACCAGCTATAGTCAGCATCATTCTGGATATTTTGGCAGTAAAATTAACAAATTTGGTAAAGTTTAATTAGCAGTTTTAATTAAGAGAAAAAAACTTTTTAATTAAAAGGAATATTAATTTGAAATTTATATCAGTAGACAGCCCTAATTAAGACGATTCTGAATATATAATGGTTTTAGTAAAAAATTTTAGCATTTGTCTGGTAATTAAGTTTTTGAAGAAAGATTGTCGCTGTAAAAATTCAAACGTTTGGGTTAATCCCCTACTTCAGAGATTTGTATCACCACGCGGAAATTAAATAAAACTTTAAAACTAATTACTCTAAATTTCCCACTAAACTGCCGTTGGACTTCTAGTAGATAAGTCCAGATACTATCAAAGTTTAAACATTTTTAATAATCTGGATCGTCAAATAATTTACACACACTTTTGGTCTCGCGGACGCGAAAAGATGTGATACAGCTGCTTACGTCACTGGTTTTGCTAATCGCTATATAAGGAACCCGCCGCCATCATGCTTTTGTCTGTTCTGTATCCTGGGAGAATTATGTGAGTGAGCCTGCGTCAGTCTTGTGTCGGGGCGGGTAGGAAATCTGTTGGGAGCTGAAGCTACCGAGTCGGCCATGTTGGTACTTTTGTGTGATAGCCTGCGACGATAACGGTTAACATGAAATTATAAATTTACAAAAGGGGTGCGATTCGGGAAATTTCTCTCCACAATCTGCAATATTTTGGAAAAGAGTTTTCGATTTGCCTACTCAACTGTGAAATGCATTTTAGTAAATGTGACTTTCAAAATAAAACTTTAAATTTTTCTGAAAGTGAACTTTTGTGATTTAGTAGTTATCTTGGAACCTTTTGTAGATTTGTGGTTTAGAAACAGATCTAGTGGCAACCTTCAAGCATTTAAGTTGAGTTTCTGTTAGGCTACATGGTCAAATTCAAATTATTTTATGAAAATTGCACAGAACTTTCCATCCACGTGATCTGTTAGTTAAGTCACCAAAGCGATACTATAACCCCAGTGTCAGCCTTGGGTCTTACAAGTGCCATAGCAGTGCCTCATACCTGATAGTAAAAATGGGATTGAAAAGTATATAATTTTTTGGTTAGAATGAAGTAGGCAGCACTAGGGAGAGTGTGTGGAGGGTGCATGTCATGTTCAAGGGATTTAAGGCCCTGGCAATGGGGATTTTGGTCTAGAGAGAGGTGATGTCTGTGTTGATTAGGAAGGAATATGGAGGTGGGAGCGTGGGAATTGTTGAAAAAGACTCTAAGATGTGGGGAGTGTCTCTGATATACAACACAAGGGCTTGGGCGAAAGGTTGTAGGTGTTGGTGCACAAATGCAAAAATTTGCTCTGAATATACGTATGTCAATAGATAGAAATACTTCAACCAAATATATACAAAGTTACAAAAAGACTATGCTTCAAAGGCAGCTGAAAGGTTGCATACCAAAATTAATGTACTTACATCATTCTCTCCAGGTAATCTCTTCTGCTCCTCTAGATGACCATCCACAAGAACCAGCTCCACATATTCCAATAACTGAGTTGGTAAGGCAACTACAACACAAATAAAGGAATAAAATTGAATAAAAATACATTGTTCTTAAATAAAATAAAGAAAACAAGCATACACAACTATGCTGTATAAGTTGTTTTAATTATTAATTACTCCATGACATTACTGTTACTAAGAAGAGCCTTCTTGAAAAAGAGAAATCTTTTAGTATGAAATATTTATTGAAAAAGAACTTTTTAAAACTCTATGTATAGAGCAAAACACTTTATAACAGTGAACATGGACTTCAGGAATAACAGAAAAAAGGAAAATTTAAACACTTGAAATGTACTGCTATAGAAGGATCATGAAAATTAAGTGGACAAATAAAGTACAAAATGAATGTGTTTTGGATATGATGGGTGAGAAAAGAAATTTTTGCAAGAGTCTTACAGAAAGCAGAGATAGGATAGTGGGTAATATTTTAAGACTTGAGGGACTGGTTAATTTGTTAGTGAAGGGAACAGTCGAAGGAATATTGAGATATACAGATTAGAAAATATGAAGCAGATAACTGAGGACGTAAAGATAACGAGATAAAGAGGTTAGCGCAAGGTATGAAGAGATGGATGATTGTAACAAATCAGTCAAAAGACTGATGACAGCAAAAAATAAAGAATATCATTCTACAAACACTACATAACTCATTTGTAACAATTGATTTTAGAATGCCTCACAACTACACTGTTCATTATTACCGGAACTAGTAATTTTTTTTCTATTTAATTTTGTTTCGCGAGTGGCTGCCTGCATATAAAATGCTTTCTTAAAATTATACAGACACATTTTGGAAAAGATTTTTTTTTTAAATCCAACAAAATATTTAGATTCAAATTTAATCATAAATTTTGAACATTCTAAACCAGTATCAGAAGTTTTGTTATGTTTACTTTACAATGGTTCTTTCTTAATTTTTTCCCCCTTGACAATTTTCAGTGGATTGCTACCAATGAAAATGACATAACCACTTGTGAAGAACTCATCTTAATTACACAGTTTTACAACTGTAAAAAAACAACCAACAGTTCAATGTTGTGGGTAGATTATTATTTAATTATTTTGACTGTATTAGCAAAATTTAATCACCAACAGAATATTATACAATGTGCCAGCTTAAATGTTTTTATTTCCTTTATTGAAAATTGGGCGTTATATGTAAGGAAGATACAAGTATACATAGTAACAACGAACAGTATTCTGATGCCATAATCTTCTATTGCACCATTAAATCTGTGAAGCATTTAAACTGCTACTTTAAAACAAGATCATTT
Source organism: Vandiemenella viatica (assembly GCA_031002005.1). Lineage (NCBI taxonomy): Eukaryota > Metazoa > Arthropoda > Insecta > Orthoptera > Morabidae > Vandiemenella > Vandiemenella viatica. The sequence continues at coordinate 116,594,180 of CM061914.1, read as the reverse complement.
GGACAAAATTTTATATCCTTCAAGTTCATTTAGCAACAAACATGCAGAACATAAACAACAAGGAAAACTTTATAATGTTCTCCCTACGTCTATCAAAGCAGAAATACTTTCCAACTGAAATTAAAACAAAGCAACATAAAAAGCTGAGCGATATCCGCATTTTATAAAGCAACTTAATGAACAGAGTGAAATGATTCATTAAATCAAATTTACCTGCTTAGGAGGACAATTACAACAGGAGATAGAAAGGAGATACAATCAGCAGTATAAACTAGGTCAAAAGCAAAAAAATGTTAACATCTAAAAGTCAAGGTTAGGAAAACCTCGAAACATTTGTGTGATCTGTGTTACTTTTTGATAGTGAGATGCAGACAGTTGGGTCCAAACATTTAAATCTTTTGAGATATGGTGCTTTTGACAAATGTAAAAAAATTTGCTAACTGATAAATAAAATGGATGAGAAACCTACTTTGTGGAATATATTATTGAAAAGAAGGAGTGATAGGCCAGATCATTCATCAAGACAGGACTGCTTCATGAAAACATTAATAGAGGGAGATCTCAAGTATAAGAGCAGTAAGGGCCACCAAGAATGACACAGATAGATCACATTAACGAGGAAGTTGATTCAAAATAATACACAGAAATGAAGAGACTTGCAGAAAATAAAATCATAACACCAGTGAGTAAAGAAGTAGTTTAAGGCATTATTGATAGGCACGTATAAAGTTCTAGAATTATCTTTTTCAAAAAGGTATAGACATAAAACAGTACAATCTCTGCAGAAAAATGGAAGTGGGGGAAATTTTGACATTATATTCAGCATGTATATCATAATCCTTAGTAAAAAATGCATTTAAAAAATGATCAAAAATGTCTTTCTTCCTTAACTAACATCCTTAAGGTTTTGTTTTATGGTACTAATTATTTTGGTAGCGTTTAGCAGAATATATATACATAAACAAATTCAAAGAAAAGATATACTAGACCCATTTGTCACCAAAGTTGAAAGGACGTAGGCTACAGCGATAAAAAACACTACACAAAAAACACAGTATTTTAGGCTATGCCCTTACTCATGATAATGTTAACAAGTGGCCAAGTTCGCTAATATCAATGGAAATGTTACTCAAGAGGAAGAAATTAATAAAATTAAAATAAAAATGTGCAATTTTAATGGTGAAAAATTATTAACATGTATAAGGAAGGCCACAACAGAACACACAAACATGGGTACAAATTACAATATTTTGTTTAAAATCTCAATACCATATGCCTCATAACTATGCATGATACACTGAGACTTACCACATGAAAGATGATGAGTCTCAATATGTACACAACTGATCGCTTGACCACATGTCTCATCTATACGCATGACTAAGGTTTTACCTGCAATATTATAGTGTGTTCGTATTGACGTTTTCAGCTGCGGACTTCCTTACCTTCCTAGTAACATCATTTTCACTGACACAGTTCTATATACATATGCCAGGTGAATTACATTAAGAGCATTAGAAGACTAATGATGAAACTGTATTGAAGATGTAAGGAGAAATACTCACTAAGAATTAAATTCTCAACTAAGGAAAACAATAACACTTAAACATACCCTGAGGTCTAGATGAAACATAATCTTTCCATAGTTTTTCATTCATCTGACGGAACATGTCAGGGATATCGTAACAGTAGCTAGTTCCTACGCTCTGAGCTGTAAAACGCTTTTGCTGTAAATAGTCCTTTGTTACATAGGGAGTCGATATAGCTAGACCATGCATTGGACCTTGCTTCTCACCATACGATTCAAATTTTATCTATAAAAATAATAAACAAAATATTTATGCATAAACAATGGATTAATGTTTTATTAATAATCAGAAAACAAACAGTGAACAAATTTGGTACATGTGAATCACACCTACTTAAATGATACATATCAGTCATAACAGATAAAGATAAAAGCAATCTGTAATGCAAATTTTGAGACCAAGTCACAAATAAATAGATATTTTTACACTTGCTTCATTCTATTCAGTAGAAGCAGAAAACGTGTGGCTAAAATATGATAAAGAGATTCCACAGAAAATGGATAAATTGTGACACACAAATTACAAAGACACATAAGAAATGAAATACCTTTGCTGATGAGAAGGTTAGTATAAATATTTAAATAGTGTTATATCATTTATATCTTTTGCTTTGCCTATTGTTCTGTGTGTTGGCTCTGTTCTCTATACTCAATACAGTTACAAGAGCAATGCTTGCTTCAAATGTGGGAAGTAATGATATTCTATTACTTTTGAATTTTAATTAAGCTTCACCAACAGCAAATAATTTTAATTTTTTAAGTATCTTCTGCTAAAAAGGAATCCTTACCCCAAGCAGTGAAGCACCCATTTCAATGCTATAGCGTTTTAAATTTTTCATTCACCCTAAAATTTTTTAGCATATGGCTTTTACTGCCAAGAGACTTTTAAAGGTAATTTCACTTATCTTGATGACAGAGTTTCACCCCTGAATCTACCACCTTTATTAGGGAAACTTATTCTAATGGTGGAGCAGATGTGTTGCCATCTATCTGCGAAAAGTCTAACTTATGTCCTTTCCTGATAAGTGTAATTTTAATATGTGAAATGTGTAATTTATGAGGCGGAGATTCAGGACCATCCCAGCATTTGCCTAGGTGACTGGGGAAAACCTCCTAAAAACCTAATCAGAAAGGCCGATCTCTCCAATCCAGTTTGGGGGTGCCACACTAGGGGGTTCTCTCATAATAGTTTATTACAATAACCATCATAAGCTATGTGGAAATAAAATACCCTGTTTTATTAGAAAGTTTTTATCGATAAATCTCACAACACAATTAAATGATAGTAAATACCAGACAGTAAATGTTAATATACTCACCACACCAGTCTTTGGATCCGTGACTTCTCGATAAAGCCACAAATCAAGAGAGTAGCCACTATCATTAGCTAGGCACAGTCGCACGCTAGTTGTGGGTGAATTTGGAGATTGACGGATGATCATCTTCAACTCAGCCTGCAGTACACGCAATTTCCAAAGGCGAGGGCCATATCGTTTTACCATATCTGTCACTGCTTCTTCAATCTAAAATGTTAATAAACAGAATAGAGAACAGCAGATTCATACAAAGATCAAATGATTTTGAGTGAAAGGGTTGTATAACAATCCTTATAGCTGTAATGTTTTTGTAAACAAATATCAATTAAATATAAACAAGGAGAAAATTTAGTCTTGACCCAATGAATTTGTCTCATAGTCCAGTTAGATTCTTGGTTACAGAAAGCAAGCAGTATCATTTTCCTGTTATGAATGTAAATTATTTTTAAAATAGAAAGAATTCGCCAGGCAGGAAATACCCAAAAGCTCACAACTGTCAAGATTCCATGGCCTTGTTGTGAAGTTAAAATATTATTAGAAGATGTATGCCAAGTCTTGGTAAGATACTAGAGTTTGACATAACAAGTATTTTTGGAAATGACTCAAAGTTCTGGGTGTGAGGCAGGGATAATGTAAAACCAATGAAGATGTTTTGCCAGAAACCTTTAACACATTTTGCTTTTATGAGAGGAGGCTCTTGCTTTGCTGCCTGATGGGATTGTAGAATGGAGATAGCACTCCCAATGCCCAAGGTTTGCTGCAAGGCAGAAAATTGAAATGAAAGAGATACTTTGAAGTGAGGATGGACTAGTGGTTTGGAGCTGAGTCTGGTACTTGTGCTTTGAGTGGACTTGGTTTTGTAGTGCTTGACTCGCCAGTCACTTGCTTTCCTGATGAGAAATCGTCATCAACTACGGTACCACACAGGGCCATTCAGCACGGTTGACCACCAATTACAGTTTCTGGCAACATGACACGCCAGTATTGTAAACAGCCCTAGGTTCATGAGTGAGCTCCATACTGTTCAAGTTAGTAAAATTATTTGTACTGTATAATCAAGAATTCTTAATTTTGTTTATTAAACCTATAATTTTGTTTATTAATTACAAAATAACTGTGTACCCTTCTTTATTTATTTTATCTTATATCACTGAGATATACCACATGCAATAAATAATAACCACTGTTAATTTTAAATCAATGGATAGATTGTTTACAGTTGGTACCCTACACAGTGTAATTAAGTTTTCTTGGTAAATGATCCAAGAATTATTTATACATTTTGGCACTAATATGAAACTAGAAATTTTATTTTATTTCCCTCCCAATGTGCCATTACACTCCTTAAATGCAGTGCTAATATAAGAGGAAGAAGTAAGTGGCACTATACGCAAGCTAATTGTTCAAGTCTGCACTAATGTCAGCAATTACATACCATTTGGAAAATATGGTTTTGATATACAGTAGAAATATATGAGAATTTCACTATGTGATTTTTTGTATTAATAAAACCTAAAAACTGTAACTAAAATGACTGTTCTACAAGATTTCCATTCATGTTGATTGAGCCTCATAGAATCTCATAGGTAATACACTTCAGATAACAGAATGGCACAGAAAAGTCAAAGAGAAAAACATTTTCAGGTTTATGAGCATGTTCTGCCACAATCTAGAATAATATATTTCAGAGTCCAATAATATTTGACAGTCAGAAAATTTAAGTAACCAATGTTTCAGTGCTATACCTTCACAGGGTCCATGATAACAGTAGGAACGAAGTTGAGGAAAATGTGGTTGCAGTCTGTGCGACGAGAATCTGGATGTGAGAATGCCACTTCAAGTTCATCCATAGCTTCCAATAGAACCCGTTCAGCTTCATTTTGCAAGTATTCAAATGAAGCTTCCTTTGTAATGAGATCAGAGTGCCGTATGATGGAACGGATGAAAAATCGATAATCTGTCACTTCCTGTCCCTTTGCCACCTAAAACAAAAATTTATGCATGCAATGCACAATATGACCAAAGTACTTGAATCTCCCAATAAATAGCATATTTAAATATTTAAGGTATGAAATTAATACCATAATTATTTTTCAACATACTGTAAGTAATGTAAAACGACGGTGAAGCATTTATTAGCAAATTTGTGCTGAAAGTAATGCACACTTCCTACTTTAGTGACTAGAGAGGAAAAAAATTAAGTGTAACAACCTTTAGTAACAAACTGAATGACTATCAGAGTAATTTACCTTTGCTTTTCCAAGATACAGATGCATCCTCTGGTTGGATGTGGGCAGGGCCTCAAGATCATAAGTACGCATTCTATTCAGTTCCAACTGGAATGCCATGGCTGGTTCAAGATGCCGATAGATACGGTCTTCAGAAAAATTATCACGATATCGGTATGTGAAAAACTTTGGAAACTGGCGCCTGCAAAACAATATGAAATTAAGAAAAGTTAAGACATTGTTCCATAATATCATTAAGAAATTTTCATCAAATAAATCCACAGTATCTTCTAAAATATATATCACTTTAATTTATCTTGTAGTCATCAACTAAAAGATATTTATATATTTATCTTTCAACAATTACTCAATTGGTGGAGACTCCAGCTTGTTGTTGGTTTATAATACTGAAGGCCTGCAGGTCAGTGTATTTTGACTGTAGGTAGGATTTCAATATTCTGTATGGTTCAGAGTTACTCCATCTACCTTCCCTTGTGATTTATGCTCCTAATTTTAATTCCTTCTATTTCCCCAAACAACCAAAATGCTTTACATAATACTGTTGCGCTAATGAAGAGTTTACACTGAAGTTTGTTGTCCCTCTTTCTCAATGCTTCTGTGAGCCTGTACTGCACTGCCAGAATTTAGGGTTAGCCATGATTTTTTTCACTGTTCTTATTTTTAAAATGTGTGTTTTTCATTTATTCAACTACCGAGTGTTTCAGTATAACCCACCTAAAAATATTTCAAATTTAACATTCATTTATTTCAATCAAAAATTAATGTTTATTAAGTAATGTTTTTATTTTTAGATTGAAACATCCCAGAAGAATAGTTTTATTCAACATAACTGTCCTTTCCTACAATAATTGTTTCCATTCTAGGACAAAAGTGCATGCACGAGTTAGCCAGATTTGTTTCTTCATATATGGAAAATACCTAGTTGCCAGCAATTTGAGATCTCAAAACTCTGAGTTTCACTCAATCTCACTCGACAGTAAATAATGAAGCAGATTTATATCAGGATTATTACAAGACCAAAAGTTTTGCTCCAGGTTATACTCATGGCATCATTAAGCAACTTTTGCACTAAATGACTTGCATGGGCAGGTGTTCTATATTTCTAATAGGCGTATGGCCTTCTGGATGCCAGAAAATCAACCCAAGACCTCACAACAGTTTGTAGAGTTCTTAAATAAACTCCTTGTAGGACATAAGAAAAAAGTCTTTCCAGGTAAGTGGTTGCAATTAAATCTGATGTATGTACTGTCAGATTATTTTTTGTTCCTTTGAGATCGCATCTTGTGACATTTCCACCTTTTTGAAAAAGTATGGAGACATATTAGACATAATACTGGATGAGAATTAGTTTCTAGTCATGATAGAAGAATCCTCAGAGTTAATTTTTATATCAAAAGTGAAGAGTTTCTCTTTAGAAAAAAAAATTTAAGCCAGCCCGCAGCTTTGATCTTAAAAGATCACAAAAGCTATTAAATTCCTTGACTTTAGTTTCCTTAGAGAGCAATCGCAATACCTTTACTTGTATCTAAGGTCATCATGAACATTCAATATTCAAAACAGTTGCCAGTTTCTAAAATGAGCTCCCAGAATATTAACAAATGCACTTTTGCACCTTTTTAATTAGGTTTAAAATACTTTGGCAGTTCTCAATCTCCTGAATCTACCATTCTGGGGTACAAGTATTTCTTGTACTTCCAGAAGATGCATAAGATTTTCCAATATTGTAAAATGTTAATTATACGTAACCAAAGAACTTAATTATCTCAGGTATGGTGTATGCAACACACAGACTGCAGCTTCTGGATGTTCTCCAAACCTGAAATGGCTCAGACTTCCTTTAACACCATCTGGATGATGTTTGATGTATTACTGCAAATGGAGAATTTCAAGCTAAAAAGTGTCCCAGATTCTACTAAAAGACTTTTCAATTTAGTATTTTTCTCCAAAGACTGGATCAGAACACTGTATTATATTTTATGCAGGGAAAAATTCTGCCAGATTCTATTATCACTCCACAATCAGTAGCATTTCACATGTTAAGAGACTTGTATACTACAGCTGGATTACCTAATTAAGTTGAGAACTGCTGAGTGCTTGATTGCATATTATGAAGGTTACACCATTCTTATCGCTTTTAAACCTCATAAACCCATCAAAAAATTTAGAGAAACTTAAGCTTTCCAGAGAAGAACAAGGGCTGAGTATATATTTGTGCCTACACACAAAATATTCACCAAGATAGCATTAATGAACTGTAACATTTTGTACATGCATTAAAAATTTTAAAGAGAGAAAATTAACTGACTTGATAAGTACAAGGAATGTTATGCGACGAATTCCTCTCCTCTTGAGTTCTTCCAAGTGGTTTGCACAGAAATCTCCAAAGCGTCGACTCAATGTTGTGTCGTCTGTGTTTCCACTTTCTTTAATACCCACGTTCATTATATGAATTGGTTCTGTTTGCTAAAATAAAATAAAATAATCAAAAAGTCTTATTCCAACCTTAATATAATGCAAATTTTAATTCTAATAATGAAAATAAAAATTTATAAACTACAAATGTGTACAGTCAGAAAAGCATTTGAAACCATTTCAACGCAATTCTTGTTCCTTTTCAAGAGAAGTATGCTTAAAAAAATATTGGAATCTTATTAACCGAGATCTTCAAAATAACCGAAAAAACATGCAAGTCTATATAAAAGACTAAAGCACATTTAAAGACTAAACGATTTGAGATTGCAAATTTATTTAGATAGGTACTAACAAAAAAAGAAACAGAACTAGAATAAGAACTGGAAAGGAATGAAACTAATATAACAATAATTGGAAAAAAAAATTCTCTATGGATCTGAGAGCTACAGAGTTTTATAGCAGTATGGATCAAAGTAAAACATCTTCTGCAAGAGTTTCGTTAATGAAAAAGAAAGAATAAAACACAAAATTCACAACTGTTGTTGTATTAAAGAAAGAATTAACATGTTGAGATACAAATCCACATGAGGTTCTATAACAATAGTAGGTAACTATGCTCTAGACGAAATCAAGAAACTACAGAATTTCACTATGAGCAACAAAATAATGTGAATAAAATTTATAATCATTACAGTGTCATTACTTTAAGGAAAGAGCTGGACAAACAGGTGTTTAAGATATGCTGGGCACAAATGGAGGGAGAACACTGAATCCAAATGGGCAGAACAAGTAACTTTGAAACATTTAATTCTTTTAAAATTGTCTATAGTTTCTTTAAATGTAAAAATATACATAAGTATACATGAGAGCAAAAGATATCAAAATCTATAACAAATTATATTTTTGAAGATAAGCAAATGGCTTCCCTTGTACAGGACACAGTTATATGATCAGATCATTTTCTTTTAAGAAATAACATTAATATATCAATATATATTGAATAAAACCAAGCATCACCCTATCAAAGAAACAATAAAATTAAAAACTCTGCTAAAGGAAAAATGTACAAAAATCTCTATCAAAAAATAATGACCACTAAATTGAAGATATAAAAATAAATAATAACAAACAACAAATTGGAAAACATTTTAAAAGTATTATCATCTACAGCATATGAAGCTTAAGGAAAAAAATGAAAAGTAACCCAGAAAGAACTAATTATGATTATGAACTGATGACATAGCCAAATGCATTTAAGAAAAAAACTTATCCAACATACTTACAGTAAATAATAACTCAATAATAGTTTATCTCATTTGCAATGTTGATGTCAGGGGTGGGGGGCTTCTTGAAATGTATTCAGGTAATTGGCACATTCATCAGTCTCTCTCCTTTGTCATTTCTCTTCTCTGTCTCATAGTTTGCCAACACTGACTCACCCTGTTACCAGGTGTCAATGTTGGCATTAAAGTCACCAATAACCAGTTTGAAGCAATAGTCTCTACAATTCTCACCGGTTTATTTAGGACCTTTTAAAAATCCTCAACTTCCTCATCTGAATACTCCTCACATTTTTAAAGTCATCTCAGATCTGAATAAGTCTAACCACAACAGCGATCACAGACTAACAAGAGCAAGAATTAAAATAAACTCATTAGAAAGACCAAATTATTAACCTCAAAAGCTGGGAGCAAAATACAGATAAATTTCAGTGGATGTTCCACAGAAAGCTCATCAAACAAATCTGGCAGCAGTTTTACTCATGAGAACACATGAAGCTGGAGGCTTCTGTCATAGCAACATTTAAGAAAAGAAAATTAGCACTAAAACAAAAACATCTAAAAAGATGCCTCATTTTAATAGATTTTAAATAACTTGGATATATTTTGAACCTAAATGTTTTAAGGCTATCTTTTTTTTTTTTTTTTTTTTTTTTTTTTTTTTTTTTTTTTTTTTTTTTTTTTTTTTTTTTTTTACTGCTTTACGTCTCTTTTTAAAATCGAGGTCTTTAGAGACGGGAAAGGATGGGGGGCAAGGATGGGGGCAAGGAATGGGAAGGAATTCGGCCATGGCCTTTTGAAGGAAGCATCCCGGCTTTTGCCTGGAGTGATTTGGGGAAACCATGGAAAACCCAAATCTGGATGCCCGGACGGGGATTCGAACCGCCGTCCTCCCGAATGCGAGGCGAGAACGCTAACCGTTACACCGCCCCGCTCGGTTTTAAGGCTATCAATTTTAAAATTAAAACAATTCACTATCATTCTGGCAGAATTAAAATAAATTAAGAAGGAAACACAGGGTTGAATTGATTACATGATTTTATAAAATTATTGCAATCTCCATACTGCTTTATGGAGCACAATACTGGACCCTGACCAAACAGCAAAAACAAAGAATTCATACAATGAAAAGAAGTTACCAAGATTAATTCTAGGATTCAAAAGAACAGACCACACAAGACTAGTTATGCAATCGTAACAGAATGCCATAAATGTTACACCAGCATAAAGCTGTTGGGGGAAAAGGACCAATCTTTTCTGTTTTATTTTCAAGTCCTATGGAGACTAATCCTTTAAGCTAATGATGTTGATTCATTTGGTTAATAAACTATGGAAGATTTTGTACAGAATATAAATTTAGCTTACTCGGTCTTCCTGATCCTGGCTACTTGTTCTGTTGTCACCAAGTGACATGCTGATGTTGATGCTTGTTGATGCTCGAGACTCACTGCCACTCTCCAGTGCATCCAACACCCTAGCAGAAACAGTTGCAGGAGAAGCAAAGTCTTCAACCAGATCAAGCATTTCATCTGCATATTGTTCAAAGTGTTCAAAAGTTTCAAATGCAGCCATGCACCCTGTCCTCTGCCAAAATGCAGATGATGTCATAGCAGATGGCTCAGAATCTTGGGCCTCCGAGGTGTACCGTGCAATTCTGTCAGAAATTGAGAAAACAAATATTAAGTAAAAATGTCCTATGCAGCATCTGGATTAAACAGTCAGTTTAGTAATTGTTAGTTAAACCTCAATTACACTACAATGATTGTTCAAAATTTTAAATACTATGGACTTGTTATTGATCAAACTGAATTACAGTCTAATTCACAATGATATCAAGTTGTTTTAACTTTCTGTACAGTGTAACTATTTTATTAATAGTTGGTAGGATACTTGGAAAACAAAGGACTATACATAAATTAAGAGCATGGAATTATACCGATTTGGATGTGCAGATGGCAATAGGAACTGGAAATGCACCAAGCTGATTTCTCCAGACAGTTCCAGCAGCTGCAGAGATGTAACTTCATACGAAATGTATGCTCGACGAACGTATACCTGTTGATAAAAATATACTATACAATTTTGTAAAATAAATTTGCAAGTAGTTACTAAAACTTTGCACCTATAACACAGTTCTTTTTTGTGCACTCTTGTTTAACTAATGAATGATTTACTTTTGTTCTTCCAACTTGTTTCTGTATGTGCTGTGATTAAATGAATTTTAACTTTTTTTAAAAATTGCAATTTAGGGTGCATTAATGAGCAACTATGGGGGGAACAGGCGAGTAGACACATAAAAAATAATTGGAAGTGAACAATTACATCAGTTGTATTGTTCAGTGATTGTTAAAAATAATTATTCAATGCTGTTATATCTACTGCAATTGCCAGCCACACCACCAACCCACTTCCACTTAATTGTACTATTAATCATTTACATACTACAATTTCCCTTCTCACTGAATTATGTGCTATATTAAACAACATCATTCATTTTTTAATCTTATTATTTGCTTTCATTGTAACAGCAATAAGAAAATTATGTTAATGAAAATATTTCCATTGTACAACTAAAAAAAAAAACAAAGATCTTCATCTGTGTGAAAAAAAAAAATCTGAACCTGCTGCTAATGTTTGTGCAGAATCACTGACAGTAACAATAAAAAGAGACAAATATTTAAATTTGTACTAAGACATTTGCAATAAGAAACAATGAAATGAGGATACCAGTGGAACACGCTAAAGACAAAAATGCCTACAAGTGGGACAAAAAAAACACACACACACACAACTTGGAAAAAAAATAATAGAGAAAATAAATAGTATCTTCATAAGTTCAGTCCACATCTATAGATTTATAAGATGCCTCCATACATTAAACAAAAAAAATCTCAAGCAATTTTTCAGTGCCCCAAATTTTCAGTGCCAATGCTTATGCTGTTGAGCTACTAAGGAGAGAAAAAAATTAATAAAATTATCAGTGCTGATAACCTGCGAGCTCCATTTAAACAACACACCCCTCACTGTAAAGTCTGGATGAGAGGAAAAATTTCTGGTAGTAAAAATAATGATGAACATGTGTCCATTTACTCTGGGAACCAAAAGCTGTGAAAACCATTACTGTACAAAGAACTGCTTGTAGTCATACATACTGCAAGAATTATTTTTGCATTATTGCAATTTAACACATATTATTCACAAAATAATAATAGATCAACCTATTATATATGAAGTAGTGCCTGAAATCAGGGAATAACAGATGAAAGATTCAAAAATATCCTTATCTGAAGTGAAAACCAGACATGATAATGAACCATTTTATCCAAAGAAAGAGAAACTTGTTTAAGATGGAACACTTATTAAAAGTAGTACTATCATCAACTGCAACAGTGATTTCAAAGACCACACGAATTTCCTTTATAAACTGCAATAACTTCGGGAATTAATACCGATGGAAATAAACTCAAAAATAATCCTACAGAATATCGTCAAATATATTAAATCAATATCTACAGCAGGTTGTTGGAATGAAACGTTCAATGAATTGTTGCAAACATTGCTATAGGTATTATGTACTGCAAATAAGAAAGGATAGAGAAATTAAAATTGTCACTCACCACAGATGAAGGCAGGAAGGTCACAACAAACATAAAAACACTTTACAATATTGCAGTATAAACCTTAAACACAATAGAGGAGACAATATGGCAAGGGGGTTGGGTGTATACACACTGAGACTCACCACTTGACTAAGCCAAAGATGAAATAGGTGGTAAGGGTGGGGATGGCAGTGGTAGGTGGAAGTTGACTTACAATAATGACCAAAAAAGCATACATCCAGTCAAAGGAAAATGAAATTACATAAGTTATAATTTTTTGAATAAAAACAGAAATATTTTGGATCAGGTAAATTAAAAATTTATCAATAAATAATATAAAATTAACTGTATATTTATAATGTAAGTGATAGGTTTCCTGGTGGGCTCTAAAGAGATACCAGTTGGATGACTGATGACAAGGATATGCTGGTAGGCTAGTCCCCATTTACGGAGTTCCAAAAGGGTAATAGTATCAGGGAAAACTCTTGACAGCTTTCATTGTAAAACAAGTGTTGAGTCTGTCAGAGTTGCGAGAACAGATGTGTTAACCATGCATTGCAAGGCTACATGAGAGGGATGACAACTGTTCAAATCTAGATACTATTGTAAATTTGTTTGTTTGGTATGCATAGAGATGTGGGTAAGCAGATGTACATATTGAATAACGTGAAGTGTGGGAGTAAGTATAGGTAAAGTTGATGGAATGGCTATTGTTAAGGAAAATGATTTTCCTTGTGGGTCCAAATCATAAAAATAGCAGTGCTGCAAATCTGACAAAGCATTGTGTACCGTATTACTTTAAATTTCATATTGCATGTCACACGTTTTCCAGCTCCAAATGCAGTTTCAGTTCAGTATATGATGTTCTCAGATCCTTCCCTGAAATGCACCACATTCTTCCCACTATCCTTCCGACCACACCATGTGTCATCTCCAGCAGATCACCTAACCTAAAAAATATACTTGTACACAAATACCAACCCTCTGATGCTCCTAAACCACCATTCGGATCCTTCCTGTATAACAGGCCCCCAAGCAAAACATTTAATATGCATCCACCTACCACATACTATTGCAGTCTCAGGTGAAACCTACCATATCATAGACCACGCCATTTGTACCACAACCTATCTCATATACCAGCTCACCTGCCTCCACTGCCACAGCTCCTACTTCGGCCTTACCTTGAACTCGCTATACATCAGAATGAATGGTCACAGGCAAACAGTTTATTCCCTAAATCTAGACCTTCCGGTTGCTTGCCATGCAAGCACTCACAATACCCGCGACCTCAATAACTGCTTCACAGTCAGAGCCATTAGAGTTCTTCCAGCAGATACTAGCTCCCAATGTGATATTTGCAGGTGGGAATTAGCCTATCAACACATTCTGCAGACTAGACACACCCCAGGCCTAAATTTCAGATAATTCCTTCCAACCTCACCCTGTTATACCCATCACTGGCCAGTACAATAGATTTATTATATGCAGAACTTATGTCAAATTTATTTTTTAACTTTTTATTATTATTTTTCTTTTGAAACATCCCATTTTTCTTTCTTGTAATTAATACTTGTGAGTATATTATTGTTGCTCCCCCCCCACCACCTCCGACAGTTAATTTCATTCTGCATGTGACTGTGTTTCTTTCTACTTGACAAAGGGTTAACCACAAAATATTGTGTTTATGTATTATTTTGTGTTGTTGCAGCCCTCCTCCCTTCACCTTTGGTGAGTGTTGGGTATAATTTATCTTTCTTTTCTACATAAATATCGTGTTGCGGTAGTTCTTTCACTCCATTGTTACCGATTTTAAGCTAGTTCAATTTATCTGAATGACTAATTCACCAAATAATCTATACAAATTTATATGTTTAGTGATAAGCTAAAAAAAAAAATGAATAGTTCAAAAGCTTACCTCAAGTGCTGCATTGCAAACTGCTTTGTTGGTGTGGTAGAAAAAGTCATGGAGTATGTCAAAAATAGATGTTTCAGACATAATAAGTTTCTGCAGATTCTCTGGATGGAAATCATGGCCATACATATCAACAGCAGATAAGAAAATGGATTCCATTTGGTTGTGACGTAACTCGTAGGCTGGCTGGTGGGCAGCTATTAGAACCTGTAAAAGGTATGATGGTGGTGAAGCAATTCAGTAACTAAATAAAACAAAACAATACAACCATTTTTACAAACATCAGATGATTACTCACCTGCCTGGCCCTAAGAGCAACCCTAGAGTGTTCACTGCGGTTCAGTGATGTCAACTCATTAATGTGTTGTTGCTAGTTCATCAGTAAGACCTGGTTCATTAGCCCAAAGGTGATCTATGAGCATTGTTACAAGCATATTCTTCTTAGCCACCTAATAACATATATAAGTATAAATAACTTGCTCACAAGGCAAGTAATATTGAATAACTGATACTGTGTTATTTTAAGTCATCAAAATTATTTTAATGTTCCTAATCCTTACTTGCGAGTGAGAGAAGAGAGTAGCTGTAACTGCAGCCATATCATCCTTGTGCTTTTCACGCAACGCTGTTACACACTTATCGTAGCTGCCTGCACACAAATTAAACAAAATATCAGCAATGGTAAATCAAAATTAAATTTCAAAACAATCAGTCATTACATTTATTAAAAAATGAAACAACACATTTTCACATCTGGACCATTCTGTTACACATCTGGAATCTGATGAAACAATATTTTTCATTATTTCTAATTTTAAAAACATTTTATTTAATTTTAAAAACAACATTCTAAATGTGACTTAATTACTATGCAGGCAACTAGTTTGCATATCCTACGCAGCTTAAGTCATCTTGTGGGGGAATTAATTTAGACATATATTTCTCGACCTTTTTTGATCCAAGGACTGGTAAAATGTTAAAAATAATTCTACAGGCCATTAACTTGTAGGGCCTTATGTTTATATTATTAACCAACCCTAGTAACTGTAACTGGTATATACCATGGTCCTGTAAGACAACACCTACAATAAGGCTGAAAGAAAACTTTCATTTACTTAATCCTCAAACGAACACCAGTCTATTTGATGCAGACTATAAACATATGCAGTGAATTGACATTTAGTCATATCCTCATGTCCAGGGTATACCATGGCTTATAAAAAGTTTGGCCTATAGTTTATACTCACTTGTGGTATTCTACAGCACAAGTAGAGTAATCATTTCATGTGAACAATTTTTACTAATTTATTTTTGTTATTTTTAAAGCATCTAGAATTAAGTGTTTAATATTCTTCCTGCAGACCACATGTCCCATCTTCATGGACCACAAGTCGTCCGTGGAGTACAGGTTTCAGAAAATGGTGTCCACAGGAAGGAAGAACTGACATACACATAATTGCAATCTTGGTAACTAAGACAAGATATACAACGAACCATGCCAGTTGTTAGTAAATGATTTGAACACATTACTGTCATCGGAAGATAGGATTACCATCCTCCAGTTCAATGATGGTTAATTATTAAACATCTTTGGATCCATAGACAGTAAAAAATAATATGTTACTATCAAGAGAAATTTAGGAGAGACTATGCAAAAGAAGAAAGAGAAACAGCAGTAACAAAATGCAATATAGTTTTTAAATGTATTTATAGTATACCTTGCTGAAATTGGCTCTCAACAGCATAATACTGCCGCAAAAGTTCATGTACAGCAGTTTTCATTCGACCCCTGATGCCATTTCGATACCTCTGTACCAACTGCACAATGCCCTGTGTTGTCATGAAGAAAACATCTCGCTCAGCTCGCTTCTGAAGGGTTGCTGCATGTCTGGAACATTTTAATTGGACAAATTAAACACCAGTTCAGCTATTTCCACATTTTTACTTTTTTTTATTAAAGAAAATGGACATACCCATCAATTACACTGGCAATCTGCTGGCTGGGAAACTGGGCCAAGACTGATGTTATATTGCGTTCATAAAGAGTCATTAACTTTCTTATTTTCTTCTCGACAGAGATGGGAATACGTCCTGAGATAGATGCCATAACCTCCTGTAATGAACAAGTAAATGAACTGTGGGCTTATTCTATTCACATTTCAAATGCTAATTGCACACTTGTGCATTGATATATCTATACTAAAATAAGTTTAGATAAACTTGTGTTAATAGATTTTCAAACTGAAGACAGTGATTAAATAATAATAATAAATCTACTAGAATAAAGCATACCTGAAGTTCAAGCAGAGGAAGACTAGGATCGCGGAGTGAACTCATGAATTTTTCAATAACCTCACGAAGGCGAGGCAAGTGATATATATCAGGCAGACAGTAACCTGTTAATGAGATTTAGGTCAGTAACAGAAGTAAATGGCACCATAAAATTCTAATTCCAAATATGGTTCGAAAAGTCAGTGTTGCTTTCCGCACAAAAAGGAAAAACTGATAATATAAAAAAATTATTCCAAGATGTTAAACATAATAAAATCTTCAGATCTAAACTCTTCATCCATAGAAAAACAAAGAGAGAGCATTAAGCATAGTCAAGTTCTTCAGAGGCAGGACAGGATTGGAGACAATGAATGAGTAGGAATTTAACAATAGCTATCACAGCATTTGCCTGGAGTGACTTTGGAAAACCATGGAAAACAGAAATTAGGATAGTCAGATAGGAATCTGAACCAGCGTCAAATGCCAGGTCTAAATGTTACTACTCACCCACTGGGTTAGATATAGAAAAATACAATACCTACTGGGAGAGAGTCAGAAAGTAACTAACAACTATATGGAAGGGTAACTTATGGTAATTGGGAAGTTCTGAGTGAGGATTCAAACCCTGAATGAAAACAAAATTGAAAGAAAAAGGACACTCATACATGTAAAGATGATGCTATACAAAAAATAAAAATAAGAATCTGAGTTATAATTAAAACCTAATTTATACAATCAATCATAATGTATGTTGATTCCTATTCAAACAGAGAAAAGTACCAATTAATAAAGGACTTTGTGAAATATTAAGAAGGGGTCCTGTTTGCCAGTGTACATTTTGTATTTCAACCAGTGAAGAGTTATGCCCAGAAATTATTTGTTCTTAAAGTTATTTTGAATCTGTAACATTCATATGGCGCATGGTGTGAACAATTTATTTTGTATGTAAATTTAAACAAGAGCTCAGTTTCCTGTCAAAGATATCGTTAACCAACAAGGTGATCCGGGTTTTTGGACATTTATCATGCAGTGGCTATGACAGATACAGCAAATATTGTCACATCTACAAATAAAGAATCTCTCCAAGTTTCATTTTAAAAGAGGCACCTGGTGTATTGCATGATTAAGTCACTAGAATACAGTAAAAACAGCATAATGTTCAGTACTGACCACAAACTATTCTGTCTCTTCCAATCCACTAAATGTAAAGCAGTTGTTACGTTGCAATGGAAATTTCGTATGAAACATCAAACGGAGCCACCTACAGACAGTATAATCTGCATGTGGTACACCAAGTTAAAGGAAACTGGTTGCCTGTACACTGCAACATGACCAGGACAGCTTGGACTGTCTGCTAACACCATCAATTGTATGTGACAAACATTCACCAGGAGCCTTCAAAAATCAACTCGTCATGAAAGTCACAATCAACTATTTGGCGTATTCTGCGCAAAGGTATACAAGGTGCAGCTGTTATTGCAGGAGCTGTTCCCACAATGTATATTTTCATTTCTATATGGATTTTCAAAACTTGATATAGGAATAGGATTTGCCGAGAAGTCACCTTTCACATATCTGGTGAGGTGAACAATCGCAATGTATGCATTTGAGGCACATCTTCATGTAACAATCTAACATGTCAGTGATTCTCCTAAAGTCAATGCGTTTTGTGTTATTTCCTCATCAAAAAGTATTGAACGTTTTTTTTTTTTTCTTTTTGGAAACAATATATCTATACATGGTTGAATGGTGGCTGATGCCACAATTGCACGCGGATGGTGACGACTTCATTTTTCACAAAGATGATGCTGCGCCACATTTTTATCAGGCCATATATGATCCCTTCAATGATGAACTTTAGTATCTCTGGAATGGATATGCTTCTCGAAACAGTTCTCATCTTAAATTCTCCACCTGATTACTTGACATTATGCCATTTAATTTTTTTGTGTTACATTAAATATCATGTGATTGTACCTCTTTTGCCATGTGATTTATCAAAACTGTGGGAAAGAATCAAACAGCAGTCACTGGTATCGACACTGAGACATTGAAACATTTGTGGCAGGAACTTCAATATGCAATTGATGTCTGTCATGAAGCCAAAGGTGCACATATCAAGCATGTGTAAGGTACTTCAGAAACTTGGAATATCCTCTATCTATAGGTGTCATCATTTTTCTGTATCTGATAGACAATGCACACAAATGTCGGAAATTCTGGAGAGATTTACGAATTACCCTGAATACTAAATTTTTCCTGGTACTTTAAGGATCTGGTTAATTGATATACAAGTGAAACTAAGTTTAAATAAAAATTAATTATAATCTGTTTGTTTTTGTCTATCTATATGAATATATTTTATGCTTATTTGAATACATAGTGGAAATATCTGCTCCCTTCTGAAAATTCGGACTTAACAATATACTGTTATATAAACTACATGCAGCAACATCTATTTGTGAACCAGTGAAACTAAGTATAGATAGAACAGCAATAACTGTCCAACATAAAATCATTAATGGAATCCCGAAGCAATGTCAATTTTAGGTTATGATCAGAACTATCTCATCATCAACAATTACAGCATGGCTTTTCATTGGCTATTTTATTTTTGCGTAACTTTATCTCCACTTTTTAATTATAATTATTTTTCCAATATTTATCTTGTGTGCTATTAATATTATGACACACCCCATCAACTGCTTAAATGTTGCTACATGAAGGCCATATTTTAGGTTTAGAGAAAGAATTGATAGACTGCACTAGAATAGCCTCACATTTATTTCTGTGACATGTTCCGCTCAGATTTTATTTAACGCTTCTGCCCCTAGGTGAGGGAGCATGAAGAGATACACCTCACATTTTAAGAAACATCCAAATTTTCAGGATGTAAAATCTGCTCATAAAGAAAAAAATTAAACAACTCTTATAGTTTCAGGATACTCCAAATAGTTGACACCAATTATTTTTCAAAAATATCTTTAGTAGCTTTATAACAATATACTCATAGATGATAAATTTACTTCAGCCTTCTGAACAAAGCTTGGTTAGAAATAATTGTAGAAGAAAGAAGGGAAAACAAAGCAAAAAAAATCTAAAGAAATTTAAAAAATAAGATTAAGATGAAAGTTAAAGATTTCCTATATATTTGTGATATATGCTACAGCTGAAAATACGATACAACAATTAATTAATCTTAAAAGTAGATTTTAAATGACAAGACCTGCCAGTATAAAAATGAAAATATAGCTTTTTTTTCATCAGTCTTTTAATCAATCTTTCAGTCAATCCTCCATCCCTTCCTCTCTTGTGCTAACCTCTTCATCTCTACATACCCCTTAGAACTCACGTCCTCAATTATCTGCTTCATATATTCTAATCTCTGTCTTCCTCTCGAAATATGACCTACCATCCTGTCTCTTCTTTCTGTAAGCTTCTTCCACAAACTTCTTTCCTTGCCGAACATTTCCAAAACTTGTTCATTTTGTACTTTGTCTGTACACTTAATTGTCAGCATTCTTCTGTACCACCACATTTCAAATGCTTCAATTTTCTTTCTTTCTGGTATTCCTAAAGTCCATGCTTTGCTAACATACATAGAGTTTTAAAAAGTTTTTTTTTAAGTCCTAGATCAATATTTGAAACTAAAAGAATTCTCTTTTTCATGAAGGTTCTTTTTGCTAGTTGCTAATCTGTTTTAACATCAATCCTACTTCGGCCATCGGTTGTAATTTTGCTTCCCAAGTAGCAGAATTATGCCAATTCTCCTATTGCATCTGATCCTATTTTTATATTGAGTCTTCTGTGATTAGTTTCATATCTACTGCATTTCATCACTTTTGGCTTGCTTTGATTTATATTCAGTCCAAAATCTTCTTTCAGTATTTTGTTGATGCCATTCAGTCTTCTCAACATCCTCAGCCTGTTCTGCTAACAGGACAATGTCATCAAATCGTAGCTTACTGATTTTTTCTCCTTGAACACTTATGCCACAAGAAAATTTTTCTTTTACTTCCTTTATTGCTTACTGTACACACAAGTATAATATTAACAGGGATAGACTACAACCTTGTCTCACACATTTTTAAGTGATGCAAGTCTCTTGATTCTCTATAAGCTAAATTACCATTACCAAATGATACTACATCACAAGAACTACTTATAATAGATAAAATGAAAGTGAAGAAGAAGAAAAAATACAGATACAACAGCATTATACAAGGACAAAACAGTCCAAAGAAATGTGGTAACATAGAAACAAATTCGAATACGATTTACGACAGAATAACAACACTGTACTGGATACACAGCAACATTGCAGGAATTTGCTTTTCTCTTAACAACTTAACACATGACTCACCTGCTAAAATATTTTCAAGTTCAACTCTGTATGAGTTGTGGATATGGTTCAGTTTCTCAGCCACAACAGGGGCTGAGCTTTCCGACTCTGGAAAGACTCCGCGGTATTCCTGGGCCTTTGTTACCAACGAAGGATCATCTAGTTCCAAGTGTGCTATTAGTGTACCAACATCTAGAGTTGCACCTGGTCTTTTTACATAAAATACACAACCGGCCTCAGGTGCTTGGAGGTTCATTACCATTTTCATTACCTGTAAATAATAATAATGTAAGATATCTTTCACACATTATCCCTAACTGTATTTCATCAAACTGTGTTGCAGCAGCATTTAAGGGAAGAAATGCAATGAATTATTTATTTTGAATTTGAGCAACAACATTAGTCATATAAACCTTGTTTGTGGAATTTGTAAGTTAATTAAGTCAATGTAGAACAATTTTAGTAAGACTTGATTAAGACCAGACGGGTTCGAACCAGCGTCCTCCCAAATGTATTTATGATTTAGAATAGTGTTTCTAAAGTTTTAAACATACTGACAAGCAGCTGTAGGACTAAACACTGTTTACTAACTGATGATAGTCATATGTGGTAGAAAACTTCTTTATTGAATACATTGTGCTCTTCACTCGTTTTATGCATTACATTGATGTATTTCAACAATTTAGATAGCATATGAAAAAGTCTTTAACAGGCTGTTTTCTATCAATTTACATGAGTAAAATCAAAATTGCCAAATATCTATTTTATATGGTATCATACATTACTTGTTAAAATCCGATTAGATAGTTACGCCACAAATGAATAAAAACAAAAAATCATGAAACTAAACATACTAATATCCAGATAAAAGGTGACATTGCATTCATTAGGGAGCGTGCACAAACCACGTGGCTCAGTCCAGGGGGGGGGAGGGGTTGGCTGGAAGGCTACGCTGGGCTACGTGGGGGAGGGGGGGTTCCGAGCCAGGCCACGTAGCTTTCCTTTCATAACATTTTTCACAGTTAAAATGAGGAACAGAACACAGAGCATGTGAGTATTTATTTCCGTCAGTTAATTATCTCCTTATGTAATTTACAATTGTCTGACAAGAGAAAACAGTAAAAAAAAATGTCTTCTGGAATCAAAAGGGAAAAAGCTACGTGGGAGGGGGGGGGGGGGGGGTAGAAGCAAAAGCTACGTAGGGCTACGTGGTGGGGAGGGGGGGTTCACAGGAGGCCAAACTGGAGCTACGTGGTTTGTGCACTCTCCCTTATATTTGAGGATAGAGATAATGACAATTGTGACAAAAAAATTACAGTCATTTGAATGTAGATAATACAAACTGTAGCAACAGATATCTATAACTGTATATAAATGAATGTAATCTTTCTCGGCGTTGTTTATTCATAAACGTTTCTCGGGAAACAAACCGAGTGATGTTGTTATTAATGTTATTGTTATTAATGCACAAAAAAAGTTAATGCCTCTCCTGCACCTGATAGAAGGACAGTAATTAATCTGAGTGGTGGTGAATTAGATGCTGCCACCTTTTCAGTTCTATCTAAAGGGCTAAATTTTGCGCCAGACCATTCCATACAGGGAAATTCTCACTGGCGTCGAGCTAGCCGTTCGTGGTTTGCCTGTGAGCGCTGCTGAAGAGATAAGGCGAGAAACCAGCCGAATATTAAGCAAGGCCAAACCACCTCAGCCCAACACCACAGCTGCTGAGCGTAAAGCACTTTGGTCATTGCGTCACAACCAAGATATTATCGTCCTACCAGCAGACAAGGGGAACGCTTCGGTGGTTCTTACGATGACAGATTATCAACGAAAAGTAGAAGAATTTTTGGTGGATGCGTCTTACCGAAAAGTGTCGAAAGATCCGACCAATGCGGTGGCGAAGAAAACAACAGCTCTGCTGAAATGTTTTGGGCTACCAGAAGACACTATTAAACAGTTACAACCCCGCGCAGCTGTTCCACCCAGACTTTATGGATTACCAAAAATCCATAAACAAGAAACACCATTACGGCCAATAGTGTGTACTATTGGATCGGCCACTTATAATCTGGCTCGATACTTGACCGGGCTGTTATCGCCAATTGTGGGAAAATGTGTTCACCATGTAAAAAACTCGGTGGAATTTATTAATACTGTTAAAGAACTTCACCTACGTCAACAGGATTTGATGGTGAGCTTCGATGTGGTTTCCCTCTTCACCAGGGTTCCTCTGGCTGATACGATGGCTCTACTACAACAGCACTTCGAGCCCAGGTTAGTTGAGCTGTTCCGCCACACATTACAATCATCGTACTTCTTATATGACGGGCACTACTATGAACAGGTCGAGGGAGTTGCAATGGGCAGTCCCCTGTCACCTGTTATAGCTGATTTCTATATGGAACATTTTGAGGAGAAAGCGTTGGAAAGTGCCCACCTGAAGCCCAGTGCCTTCTTTCGGTATGTAGATGACACATTTGTTGTTTGGCCTCATGGCAGAGACAATCTAGATAAGTTTCTCCTTCACTTGAACAGTGTCAATAAAAACATCCAATTCACGATGGAGGTTGAAAAGGAAGGCCGCTTGCCCTTTTTGGACATTCTGATTATAAAGAAATCTGATGGAACTTTGGGACACACGGTGTATAGGAAGCCAACGCATACAGACCTTTACCTAAACGCGCACAGTTATCATCACCCTGCACAGCGCAATACAGTACTAACTACTCTTGTCCACAGAGCGCGGGCAATATGTGATAAAGACAGCCTTCCTAGTGAGTTAAAACATCTCCGTGATACCTTCAGAAAGAATCGATACAACGAACATCAGATACAGTTGGCATTCCGGGAAATGAATCGTAGGCCTAATAAACACGATAATGGTCCACACGATAAATTAGCCTTCTTGCCGTACTCTGGCGCCACAACATCTAGGGTCGGAAGAGTCCTGGCAAGAAATGGCATTAAGACCATTTTTCTGCCACCACCAAAATTGAGAAACATTTTGCGCTCTCCAAAAGATGACCTTGCCCTGCGTACACCCGGAGTTTACTGCATCCCGTGTGAATGTGGAAAGAAATACATCGGTCAGACCATACGGTGCGTACAACAACGTTGTTTGGAACACGCCCGACATGTTCTCCTGGGGCAAAAAGATAAATCAGCAGTGGCGGAACATAGTTTGACAGAAGGACATGGTTTCGATTTCGAAGCGACTAAGGTGTTGACACATGCGAGAGGCTTCTGGGACAGCGTCATTAAAGAAGCATTTGAAATTCGCCTCGCGTCTGATTTGGTAAACAGGGATTGTGGATTCCAGATAAGTGATGCATGGATTCCTGTAATTGAGGCTGCTCATCACCAACGCTCTGCTTTTTGTGTTCCGCGGGCGTCTAATGACATCTGAGATGCTGCTAGGCAACATAACAACATCTGTCGTTGCCATGCCAGTTTACAAACAACACGCTCAAGGCTGACTTCAAGGCAGACTTCAAGACTTGCAACTGCACCTGAAGATGGCGACGGAGAATAAAGTCGCCGAAATATTGTGCATTAATAACAACATCACTCGGTTTGTTTCCCGAGAAACGTTTATAAAAAAATCTATAACTGTGTTATTTTTGTCAAAGATCTCCATCAATTTCCATGGTTATTAATTTTAGTAACATAATTTTCAAAACACCAACCTCAATCTCAGCATAAAATTGTCCTTTTTCCACATGGCCTCCATCTTCAACTAGGAAAGATACCAGCTTTCCTGGCGAGGGTGACCTCAACATTGATGGGTCCTTCTCTTTTTCAAATATGCATGTCTGGTTGCCAATGACTATGCGGTAGCGATCCACTTCTTCTCGCATATATGTTGTGTAGCTTGATCCATCAAGTGAAAGAAGGATGCCTAACAAAATAACAAAAATTAAATGAATACTACATGACTAGTAACAGCAAAGAAAAAGATATAATTATTTATTATGGATGATTGTATGTACAATGTTCTGAAATGTAAATAAAACAGAAACATGGAATAATTTAGTAATTTTTACATTTAAATCATTCATCAATCGTGGAACGTAAGAGTGCACAGGATGGATGTCAGAGTTTTTTTCTTATTCACACCGTACATACTTCACAACATAATGCTCATAAAGAGTTTCAGCACAAAAATTACCAAATTGTTCAAGGTTCATGTTTTATTTGTTTCAGTCCCATCCTATCTTCACCTTTTGTAAGCAATTGCTAATCTTTTTCTTTTTTTCTTCTTTATTTTTAATATACATCACCTATTCTCCATCAAATCCAAACAATTTATTTTTATACATAATTGGTACCAACAATTGCACAGCATTTTTATGTATGTATGTTCCACAAACCAAAGTTTGGTTGATGCCTTGCCTGGCCAGTTCCATTCCGCTGTGTATTTATGTGTGCAGATTGTTGTCATATGCAGTGTGTTGTTTTGTGTAGTGTACATGAAAATGAAAAAATGGAGAGGATGAAACTTAATGTTGGCCCATTACAGCTTACTGTTCTATAGGGAATGAAGGGATCCACCAATTTGAGGAATGACTCAGCATCAAGTGTCCTATAAGCTCAATACAAACACATTCTGGAGATGTTTTGTATTTAACTATACAATATAGTGATTAAGAAGAAATATAATCTTTGTGGGTTCACTGCCGGATAATTCTAATGAAAGAAGAGCTTTCAGTGGTGTACTATGCTGCCATCTTCAGGTCTGCAATTTGCAGCTCTGTTTGTCACAATATGAACCTCAGACCTAAAAATGGTGGCAGAGTAAACTGCTGAAAGCTTGTATTTCATCAACATCATCCGGCAGTGAAGCCACAAAGATTATATTTCAGCACCACACCAGAAAAGCCTTCATTCACATAGTGATTAGGAAATTTCCATCATCCCCTTTTCTACCCTAATGGTCCAAATGATGAAATTGTCTTCCACTAACTTCTTGTAGAGCACAAGACACTATCATGATGTCTGAGCGATCTCAGTAAACAAGGTGGATACAACATTATTGCCTTCATATAAAGATAGGATTTTGACATTAAACATGCTCTAGGATACATTATATAGCATCAGTAACAATGGAAGGGAAGAACTGCTGTGAGGCAATATTTATCTGTCCTATCCATATTATATAGCATCAGAAATACTGGAAGTTAAAGCTGACTAGGACAAAGATAATCAATATTCACAGTGCAGTTATGAGCTTTTGATGAACAGAATAGTGACTGGTATCTGCCAAGAAGCACTGGTACAAAATATCAGATCCTGTTTAAAATTAGGATATTGAAACAAATGAATAATAACTGAGATACAGAAAACAATAAAAACTACATTTATATTCAGATTTTTTGCCTTCATATTCAATATCAACATCATTGCAGGATAGTAACAAGCATAAATGTAATAACAAGTATAAATGAAACCTTACCTCCATCAGATAACCTGTGAGCTTCAACCTCTTTAAAAGAGCCATTCATCACCAAGAAATAAGTGTTTGGCCCAGATTTTGTGGCTTGAACCTTGTACTTATAGCCCTCGTTTATAAGTTCTACATCAACAGTGTTGAAAAGCGTATGTGAACCCTGAACTTGTCCCCTAAAAGAAAATAATCATAATTTCACCGTAACCAAGAAAAAAAAGTTGTAATTTTTTCTGAAGCCTTACAATGCAAATAAATAATGAAGATATGAAATGAAAATAATATTTAATGATTTTATTAAAAAACTGCAGGATTAAATTGCAAGCTAATCAACAAAGTTTTTTATCCTTTGATTTCATTTAGCAAATTATTTATGTTGAAATAAAATTTATAGTTTAAACATCTTAAAGGTGAACATACTTCTCCAAAGAAGTCTGGAAATTCTGGAAAGCAGTAACTATTGCTCTATCAGCAATATGTAGAGCTCCACAGATAACTCCAAGCAGGATATCTGGCTTCTCAGCTTGTATGCGCTCTGCAATTAGTATGTCCAGCCATGAGGTGTCTATGGTATTTGTTTGGAAGCTTGGAGTTTCGAGTAACTTTATCAGGTACTCCACTGTTGTTCGGAAATCACCACGTATTGACAGCTCTTTCAACGCTATAACAAGGTTTCTGTAATATGAATGAAGGTACACATCAAAGCAGTCCATTTTAACTAAAATGAAAAAAGAGCAGCAATAGAAACTTTAAAAAATTGTGAATCTGGCATTCAGGTTTATATAATTTATAAAGAAAAGAATAAAATTACTTGTTTATACAAAGAAGCAACTTATAAGTTTTTCCAATATGAAATATCTGTACATTTTTTTTATATATATACTATACTAGAATTTGGCCTCCATTTCAATAAGATTATTATCATTACTTATGAGTTAGAATGAATACAATAATTCCAACTCAATCTAGAACAAATTTGAGAAATCATGAAAACTAAAAAAATTGCATACTTGTACTAAAATGGTAGAGTATTAGAAAACTGCTACAATAATGAAAATACCCAGTGACACAATAAAGGGAGATTCTTTCTGTATCAAACATTTTAAAGCATAGTTGACAAAGGTAATATTTATCATAATAGTAACACAATTATCACAACAATCTTTTACTTACTCCCTGGCTTGCTCCCTGTTCTCACCCCACGAGAAGCAGTGCCCGAATTGAGAATCAGCAAACTCGTGCAGACCTCCAGATGCTGCAACACTAAAATAGCCCCACACATTTTTCGATGACCGGAAGTTGAGTTCCTGCACTGTACCTGAGCTTGGTTTAAAACCTGTGAATAAACAAGGCAAGAGTTCTGTAATCCGTTAGCAAATAATATTTTACAAGGTTTTATAGGAGAGATGTCACGATAGTAATCAGTATCATCATCACTATGGCAAAGAGTTTGCAACTCACAATTAAATTTAAAACATATTTACAATTAACCTGTTTAGGCTGAGGAGTTAAAATTATGTTCCACCATACAACATTTGGCAATGGAATTCAAATTTTCAATGGTAATTGGCAAGCCTCAATAAAATACCACTAAAGATATATCCTCCCACAAACTGGTTAGAACCTGTGACGTTCAGCAAATACAAGGGTACCCAGTAGTTTCACTGGGGATGTTAAGCTGCCTAATACTAGGTTTGAGGAAACATGGCCAATAAAGTTCAAGTATCACTTCACATATTTAAGCAATTGTCCAAATAATCTAGGAAAATTTTGTGAAAGTGCCTACTAGAACCCTGACTCATATTTTATTTCAGTTTACAACAAAGCCTTGAGATCAGTGCAATGACCAAAAAAAAACAATAATGCAGATGTTGAAACTTAATTTTTTAGAAGATTTCACTACAGTTTCATTTGAGGCTAGTGGTAAAAAGTATAGGTGCAAGCTGCAGGTTTTTCTCAATTTTTGTAACAGATAATTCTTTGGAGGAATAATTGGACTTTATACCAGTGGCCTGATGGAATAATAGACGGCTAAGGTCATTAGAGGCAGGATGGGACTGGGTACAAGGAATGGGAAGGAATTCGGCCATGGCCTTTTTGAAGGAAGCATCCCAGCATTCGCCTGGAGTGATTTGGGGAAACCTTGGAAAATCCAAATCTGGATCCAAAAATGGGATTATTATAAACCATAAGAAGTCTCGTCACACAATCAGGCCGATTATGAACTCATTTACTTAAATATCATCTGCACTAAGTTTACATGCTAACCAACTTCTGTCAGACAACAAAAGTTAAATAGACAGAAAGGTCAATTTCTATGTAGTATTTGTTGAACTATTACTTGTATTTTTACTTGTATTTGTAGGTGTCTCACCTTCATCTGGATTTTCACTAGTGATACGAGCAGCAATGACATGGCCCCACGGTTGAGGTTTATGACGAGGATTGTCGAAGTCAATTGCAGAATCACCCCATGGTGATTCCCCATATAACAAACGGATGTCTTTAATGCGTCCCAGGGGCAAGCCCATTGCAATCTGTGAATCACATCTTTTGATATATTTATCATGAATATTTGTCAACAATACAGAATAAATATTTAACATGCAGTAAGTAACTCTTCTACTGCATTTAATTCTAAAATTGAATCATGCTGACATTGTTCTATTCCATTTGTAAGCCAGAAAATTTACATTGATTGATTTTATAAATTTAAGCCATGATCTAACCTGCAATTGTGCAGCTGGTAGATTGACATCTGCTACCATCTCCGTACATGGATGTTCTACTTGCAACCTGGGATTCAATTCCAGGAAGAAGTAATTTCCATTTACATCATACAGATATTCCACAGTGCCTGCACTAACATAACCCACCATTTTCGCTAGTCGCACTGCTGCCTATTAAATAGGTGAAGAAAACAGAAAAACAATGTTTAATTGGTTCCCAATTTTGGAAAACATTATCTATTACGCATACATCAAAATGTTGCACAGCACAAATGCATAAACAATCATTGACACAAAAATTTAAACTGTAAAAAAATATTGGAAAGTTGTGCACTGTTTAAAGTGGTTAGTTTCCTAATGTGAGTCAGTAAAATTTCATTAATTATTTCACACTAAATTAGATAAGAAATACTTTCCTACCTCAATTAAAGTTTAACACATACTAGATTTATATGTTATCTTCGTAATTACAACTCCTTCTACATATATCAAGCAAGGAAAGATAGCAGTTATTAAAGTAGTTAAATAAATTCGAAGCTTTATAACAAGTTATAAAAAATATCAACAGTTAAAAAATGAAAACATTTCCAGTTTAACAATCAACATGCAGAAAAAAAATCTGGAAAATAGATAGCTTGCCTTCTCCATCTCCTCAAAAACTTCTTGCTTGGCAATAACAGCAGGTGCCTCCTCAATAATTTTCTGATGTCGCCTCTGTATCGAGCAGTCACGACCAAACAAAGAAATTGCATTACCATACTGGTCAGCAAGTAGTTGGACCTCCAAATGACGTGCGCATCGAGCCAGCTTCATAATAAAGATAGGAGAGCCTGGAACCTCTGCTTGGACCTAAAATACAGAATTTCTATAGTAAAACTTAATGAATATTGAGAATTACTCATGATACTTTTTTAAAAAGAATTAAAAATACCTCACCTGCCTGAAGAGGTTAGGAAATTCCTCTGTATTTTCTGCCTTGCGGATGCCTTTGCCACCACCTCCTTCACTTGCTTTGATCATAACTGGAAAGCCAATTCTTTGGGCTGCCTGCAGCCCTTCTTCAATTGTGTTGACACAGCCTTTCTTGTAAAGTTCAGATGAGATCTTTATCTTCTTGCCACCATACTGTGCTTTCAATTCTGCCAACAAATAACAATTTTTATTCAATCAGTTAAGTGTATCTGAGAACTTTCGAGTAATGAAACCAACTGAAGTTAGAAAATTTCAACAAAATGTTTTTAAAAAAATTCAGAATAAATGATGGTCAGATAGATATTATATTTTTAAAAGTGGAGCAATTGGATATTTTACAGTAGTATCAAGAAGTGGGTACCAATGTGATCCACTTGCTAGTAATGCCGAACTTACCACTGCCTGACCACGGCAAGGTAGGTATATCTGCCGTCTGGGCTACAATGCTGGAGGCAATCTTGTCCCCAAGAGCCCACATTGCCTTCTCAGGAGGACCAATGAAAGCAATACTGTGTTTATGTAACAGCTCAGGCAGCTTGGGATTCTCAGAGGCATGGCCCCATCCAGCCCACACTGCCTGAACCTGGGTGCGAATAGCGATGTCCACAATCAGCTCTACATTGGCATAGTTGTTGTTATTTGTGCCACCCGGAACAGGAACATAGTGGTCTGCCATTTTAATGTACTCCGCATTCGCTGCAGACAAAAGATAATCAATTATTAATTAAAAATTATCATCAGGGCTGATATTAGAAATAAAACTGGTCATCATTCTGAATCAAAATGGAACAAGAATGTAGAAACTGATGCAAGTGGAACTTTGTAAAATATGGAGCAGGAACAAATGCCATGAGGCTATATTAATATGGAAAGGAAAGCTACATAAACCCAACACTCAAAGTTGAAGAGAGGAGGGCTACAGTGACAAAATAACACTAAACAAGAAACACAATAAGGACGTTACCTCAAATATTGTGTTCTTTGTGTTTGTGTATTGTTTTTGTCACAGCAGCTCTCGTCCCTTTAACCAAGGTGAATGTTGGGCATACTCATCTTTCATTTGCACATTAACGTTTATAAAATAATGTGGAAGTAGAATTATAAGATAGTGCAGAACAGAGCAAAATATCATAAACCAATGCTAATAACTTTCTCTTATAAGATTTTAAATATATAGATACAGAAGTAAACACTGTAATGTGAACAATCACATCCACTGACCACATTTCCATGTTAATATTTCTAAACTGAAAGAAATCATGATCCATCAGTTTGCATCTATACACGTTTGAAAGTTTGGTAGTCAATATTTTGATGTATCACTTAAAATAGCACAGTAAATTTGATTACAGCTGAGCATACTAACTGCCATTTCAATGCTGAGAACATTTATTCAAAGATTTGCATCTATTAACATGCGATTTTTCTGTTGATTTTCTTCTTATTTTATTAAACCACAGATATTGATATATCATAAATTCTTTCTGTACCTTTGAGATCAAATTTCAATTCAATTACACATAATTTAATGTTAGAATAGCTATTTAGAGTATAGACTTAATTCCTTTCCTCATTAATATTAAGTTGTGAGAAGTACAAATTTCATTTTCAAAAAGAATTTACATTTTCCAAACAATGTAAACAATTGTCAATCACTATAAAGAAGGAATCTGAGTTTCACTGTTTATAAACAAATCAGCTAAGCTTGTCTAAGCACTTCTTAGACACTTCATGAAATGCGTATTTCAAAACCGGAAAGAAGAAACAATTTCAGGATTCCCTCAAATCAAACCAAATTCACTTATTTCTACATCACGTAGAATTAACCTCTGTTCTCTCATAATTAACTTGTTAAGAGATGATTTGTTTTACAATTGCGGAATATGTCGAACACAATATTTCTCTGGTAATTTGATATAAAAACAGGAAAGAAAAAGACATGCCAATGACACAGGAAAACAACAGAAAATCCATGCAGAATACTGGTCTAATTAACAGTGATTTTACCTTTAAGGTCTTCTGGTGTGACCATTACAACAAAGCGAACGGCACGCTCGTTTTTAAACATTTCATATGACCACCGCCGGATAGACCTCATGCATTTTACTGCTGCAATTCCATTGTTTGCGATTAGTATCTACAAAAACGAAATACAGAAGAAGGTATGAGAAATTTTAAAGTGAACAAAATGGGTTACATGCATAATCAATGGTGGATGTTGAATAAAAATTTTAAAAAAGTTTAACAAAACTCTTAACCTCATTTACAAAATAATACATTATACATATTTTTAAATATAAATCTATTAGACCATGCATTTTCCACCAGATACTAAAACATTATTGATTTCTATTTGTTTTTGAGTTTGAAACACAATGCACAATAAACATTTAACATTTACTTCACAAATCCGAAAATAATCATCAATTTACATCTTATAATTACAATAAAGTTTCTGATAAGAGTGTAGTGCAGCAGCAACAGCAATAGATAAATTCTTACCTTGTTTATTACCCTTGTCCCGCCAAACCTTCGGATAAACTCCTCAGGAGTCGCAACAGTGAAGTCCTTCTCCTGCATCCGGGGCTGGACCATCACTGTGCCCTGGGACATACTAGGCCTGTTGACAAACATGAAAAACTCCTGAAATTTAATCACGTTCAGAGAACCAATAAATGCATTCAGTTATAGCCATAATTACGTTAATAACACAGTAGTAAATTTACCTTCAAGATTACAAGCATGTAGGTTCTAATCAACCCTATGTTTAAGTAGCCTACTGATTTGCACAGCAGATAGCAAAGACAATTAAAACATTGAGAGGGTTTTATTAAAAATCAATTTCTTTAAATTTTTACTCTTTTTAATATGAACTGACCACAAAAACTAGTGTAATTCAATGTGGTAAAACATATACGATGTTACGAAAACAAATCTACTGAAAGCTTAATACTTAAATAAAAAGCAAAGGGGTAATATTATAGACATCACCAATATCTGTATTCCCAGCCATTCATTTAATCAGATGGCACAATATTAATACGTTTTAAAATGGACTATAATGTGAGCAACAGAAGGCAACTAATGCAGGAAGCAATGGCAAATGTAACTGTCTAGCTTCTATTGCTGATGAAAAAATATTATTAATGTCTGTCTCAACTATCAAATTATAAATTATGAATGTTAATTCTATCACTATGAACAATTAATCTGAGTTACAGAGGTGATTTAAATAAGAACAGAGGAAGAAGTTACCAAATGGAATAAGTCAGATTATCAAATTTGTTTCCATATATCACACGTATTCACATAATTAAATATATATATCACAAGCTTGAAAAGTATTTTAAACTGTACCCCCAATGCTGTAACAACCACCTTCTCAGACTATGAAGTAAACAGTGGCATAAAAAATACCAGAATCTATGTCCAATGTCACACAATATAAAATCAATAAATAGAAAAGGCTAGGGTTAGAGGGGGGAGTATCATCAATGTCAAGAGATTATGATCATGGGGTCTTGTTCATTTCGTAACATGTGACAGTTCTGCCACATTACCTAATATGAGTGTAGAAATTAAATATCAACTTACACACAACAAAACATATGTACATATACACGTATCAAATCATATAAGCCAGTTACTGCATTCTGCACAATTCAGAAGCATTATATAATATGAATACAAATTCTAATTTTATAGCAAAAAGCCATTTGGATAAAGGTAAGGAAAAAATATTTAATTTCATTACATAATACAAAATGTAATTCCCATTAAAAATTTTGATCCAATAAAAATGACAAAAAAATTATAATCGGCACATTAATATATATTTTAAATACAAGATATATTGCAGTTTGCAGTTAATTTTAAATTAATTGTCAAACTCCAACATACTTCCTTCACACATTACTTTATGACAGTACATGTCTTCATAAAGATAGATCGTTTAGAGGGAAAACAATCGGAACCAAAAAGTTCTGAATCAAGAGCACCTAGTTGGCGTTGTGCTGGGTGTATTAATTTTTGTGTCCAAAAAAAATCCCTTTCGACTACTTTGATGCTCAGCGTGCATCATAAAACATTGTCATATAATAACTAAAAAAAGCAGAGACGGAAGAAAAGTATATCACAACTGGAGCCTGATAGCATGCTTATGACTAGTTGTTTTACTCACGTCAAGAAATTTAAAACTGTACTGAAAATCCCGCCCAACATTTCGCAACAATGCCAGGACGTTGTTGAACTGGTAGACAACAGTTCTGCAACAACGAGATAATTGTATATTCAATTTTGCTGTGTAAGATCTCTTGTAGCGAATTAATAAATATGAACATATGAACAAAAAGCCGCGAACATTACCTCTTTCTAAGTGCTGGTTTCATACGACGATTAGATTGTGGTACATATCATTAAAAGTGCTGAATATGTTGAGAAGCTAAAACAAGTTCGGGAAAGATGGTAGCAACACGTTACCACCAGAGCTGCAAAAAGCGGAATTAACTAACAATCATAATTGCAAAGAACACCTGATAATGA
The DNA here is from genome assembly GCA_031002005.1 of Vandiemenella viatica. Taxonomy (NCBI): domain Eukaryota; kingdom Metazoa; phylum Arthropoda; class Insecta; order Orthoptera; family Morabidae; genus Vandiemenella; species Vandiemenella viatica. Next base: position 116,559,522 of record CM061914.1, on the reverse strand, counting down.
CATTAACGATGCTACTGTTTGCAACAAGGAAGTCAAGTGGAAACATACTACTTCTTGCGCAGACACATTTAGTCGCTGAAAATAGAATAGTTATTAAGAAACGTGAAAAAAGTAGGGGAAAAAAATACTGGCATGTGTTTATAACTAGATGCCACAGTAAATGTTTCAGAGTTTCTTCATCTTAATAAAAGAGAAAGTTCGAGTCACACAGAATTCGCAACATAATACGTCTAACAGATTGATTTGCGACTACTGAACGAAAATATTCCGAGGTAAAATGTACCGCAAAGACGAGAGAGGAAGCGTCTGATTCTTACTAGCTACTCACTAATTAAACAGTTGTGTTACCTCTAATAGATAATGTCTACAATGAGAACCATTTCTCTCTGAGAACAGATTATACTGGAATAGTTCTTTCACGTACAAGCTATCATTCCCTCCGAAGAGAATAATGTACAACAAAATAAATACATACGCACCAAAAAAAATTATCTAATTTTCAGGATCTTAAAATTGGTTTACCTGTACATGGAGCCCAGAAAAAAACTCCGTTGTTGTCAGGAAGTCGGAATCCAGTGACCTGTCAATAGAATGAGCAAAAAAACTAGCGTCAAATGCTTGTGGGACCCTACGCTCGTGTGTCTGAAAATACGAAGTCACGTCCTGCCTTTGAGCACGCGCATCGCGATTCCCACGGCCTTATGGCGCCTATGACGTTCTACTGGCCAAATGGTGCATCTATGGTTTCTACTAAAACTTTAATAACCGAAATCCCTCATTTACTTTCAGTAATGGTGTCATGCTCGCGAAGCAGAGGCATGCAGAGAACGCGAGCAAAATTATACACTTCAGTTGCAATTAATTCACCGTGGGTGGCGAAAAGGCACACAAAGAATTTAAGACAAAATGCAAAAGTAGGTGTGTAGGGAAATCGCCACCTTGGCGTGTGTTTCGTCGCAATAAAATAATTTTTTTAAAGTTTTTAATACCTTAAAATTAGAAAATACTAGTCTAAAGGTTGATGGTTAAAGCAGACAGCCTGTAAATCGTAATCTCAATTATTAGGGCACAAGTACAAACGCAGTCCAGGAAGGCAACGATCCGACAAACATGGGCTATTATAGCCGGGTGCTATCTACTCTACCCAAGAAGTTTTTTATGGTCTGGCACTCTCTCGTAACAACAGTAATAATATTCCATTAAAGGAAGAAAGGATTATAACGAACATGGTTGGTGTAGCCTAAATGATGGGTTCAGACAAAGACAAATTTTACCGAAAGAGAAATGTAAGCCTAATACATCGCAGAACTGAAAAAGTTAAAGAGGCTGGTACCGTCACCCAGGTTGTTTTCCATGGCACATCTAGACGTTAAAATGAATAACCAACACAAAAGCTGTTTTAAGATCTCCTGGTTGCGCCCGAGTATATTTTTTGTAAACAATGACAATGGACTAATGTATTTGTGTATATACGTTACCTAGCGCATTGAAGATATCTTAAAGAAAGACGAAACGTGAAATGCAATTAAAAGCATTGTTTAGTTGCAAGTTAGAGGAACCAGAATAAAAATATTATAGTTCGAAATTTGAAATGAAAAAAAAGAAAAATCTTCGTGACAATATCTGGCACTCAAAACGCATTAGCTTCCAAATTTCCCTAAAGTTACTTACGTAACACTTAAAATTTCCGGCATGGGAGACTCTTCATAAGCGTTATTACAAACATAGCTCGTTAAACCTGCTAATTTTTTTCCCACAGTCTGTACATGTATCAGTAAAACAGGATCCGCAAATAAGGCAGATAAAAAGTTCCTCTTTTTTTAATATCGCTTCACGCCTCGTCGACGTCGAGATCATTAGAGGCGGCATTTCTTAGAATGATAACTTCAGTCAATGAGAGTTGTCATAAGAACAATACTTCTATGTAGCCGAACGCTTTGATGCTAGCATAAAAATTCTAAAATTACCAAAAGTGTAATAGAAAAATCATATGAAGGAGTTCAAGTTTCTATACATTCCCTCTGTCGTGGCTTGTCCTATAGTCTAATGTGTATCCTAGAGACGGACTATTCAAAACGTACTTCACACATACAAGGGAGCGTCCATAAACCACGTAGTCCCATTTTGACCTACTCTGAATCCCCTCTCGCCCCCACGTAACCTGACCTGGCTTTTCCCCCCTCCTCCCCCTCCCCCGCTCGTGGCATGTAGCTTATTTCCTTATTGATTCCAAATTACATTTTGTACTGTTTTCTCTTGTCAGATTATCGTAAATTACATACGCAGATACTTAAATGATCGTAATAAAAATTCACCTTATTTTAACTGTCAAAAATAATATTAATACGTGGCTTGGCTCCGAACCCCTGCCTCCCCTTTCTACCCATGAAGTCTAGCGTAGCTTTCTACTCAACCCCTCTCCCCTTACCGAGTCACGTAGTTTTTGGACGCTCCCCAAGTTCCAGAGAGAGAGAGAGAGAGAGAGAGAGAGAGAAGATCCCGAAAAGGGATTTGGAACGTGGAACCCATTTAGGTGTAAAAAGTAAAGGCAAAACCAACCGTACCAGAGACCGGAATTAAAAACAATAACCGAAGGTAAGCTTAGATCACAACCTATGATACGTCTTCGCTGTGCAACATGTCTTCAGCGATGGCTTTCTTTTTGTGTCTCCAAGCGGCAGCAATGGCCCAATAGTGACCTCGGATCTCTGATCTGACGCACAGTCGTTTTCGAAATCCGTTGCTAGTAAAAAAGAAACAAGCAATGTTATACTGATAAAATCCCTACTATTGTGAAAGCTTGCAAAAGTTGGTCTGTATGTAATTACTTACTTTCTGGTAAAATATATTAGCCCTCTATAACAACCAGAAGTATATCTTGAACCTTTATCCAAGTCAGACAATAACGCAGGAAAAATGCGTTAAATAAATAAAGAACTTAAAACTGAAGAAAAAAGATAACGATATTTTCCCGTCATTTCAGACTTGCTGTCGATAACTTCGCAGACTCGACAAGTGATTTGACCGATGACGATTTTAGGCGTTAGTCGAAGCGTCGTGAGAAATGACTGTTTGGACGTAACGTTATCTCACGAAGTTATTGACAGTAATATGACGGCTGCGAAAACAGAAAAAAATTATATCAGTCTATTGTTGATGTTTTTGAGTAGGGACGGAAGGTCCCTGCTTCCAATCAAGGACTTGGCTGGAATTTTGGATTGCGTTTGTGATACACGTTACAATAGTTCCGTGTTTCATGTTTGACGCAAAAGTCTAGGTCTCTTTTATCAAATAGAATTACAGATTTCGGTTAGACATTTACGGCAGAGGCAGTTACGTGGTCCATTTAAACTGCCACTTGAATTTTCAATTACAACGTAAGACGGGAGACAAATATTAACTTCTATTTCCTGTATACTAAAAACGGGTGTCAATAACAAACATGAGAATTTGAATCTAGCAGTACAATGGAATTGATTTCAAGAAACTGCTGGAAGCTGCAGCAGGAGAAACATATTTCTAAATATGAAGTACTTAAGGTTTTTACCGAGAATTTAATCTGCAAGCAAGGAAAAATGAAGTTAAAAAAATTCGTTGGGTTGCGGTCGCTCAGACGTCGGTCAGTGCTCACGCACAAGGAAGAAGTTGCGTCAACGAAAGGGAAAGCGAGGACGCAGCCAAGCCACATTGTTTTCACTAGCTCTTCGAATCCCACTTCGAAATCAGCTGGTCACGCCAGTACTAGGAGACCTTTTTCGTTTTGTCACTAACCAGGACGGTACTGTCTATCTATAGATGATCTATAATTTGCAGAAAATTTTTTGTTTCCACTATAGGGTGATATTAGGTTCACATATCACATGATGGAAGAGATACTGTCATGTTTTTAATTTAATTACGATGGAGCGCTTGCTCCAGTGGCAAGTTCTCTACACAACCCTTTTTCCCTTTACCTTTTAACATCTACTTTTGTCCTCTACTAATTTCAAGTTTAAATTTTTTTAGCGTTTTTGGTAAATCACTAATTAATTTCTCTTGATACTCCAATCGCCGCCCCCAGTACCTACGAAAGAAAATCCTTCCACGTGCTTATGCCCGAAATCGAGTGCCAATCTGTGGTCATGGTCATCTTTTCCCTTCAATGCACCTCCCCTAATTCTTTCACCAATATCGATCCACGTCCCCTCACCAATATAGGCCTTGTACACTCCCATGACTCTCTTCACCCTCCTCCTGTCATCCAATGAATCCCATTCCAACTTTTATCATATCGGTTCTGCGGTAATTTCCAGAGATGAATCTAGTAGCCCTACTTTGCAGCCCCTCCAACTCCTGTATTTGATATTCAAAATGCGGTTCCCATACTACACCACCATATTCAGGCACTAGTTTTGTAACCCAACTCCCTTACCTCTCCGGTACATCCCCTCATAACTTCAACATGTGAAGGATTAACATAAATTACAGACACGCAGGGCAGAAAATACTTTTTATTAGACACACATACTGCTGGGTCAGTATCACGACAGAAAAATGTCATTTATATTTTGACTTGCATCATAGCTTTAGAAGTGTTCTGACTCAACAAGTTTGTTTCCATGTACTTTCTTTTTAGCTATCTTTGCCTAAATCATCCTCCAAACTGAAATGGCTATCATTGAATACATATGAATTAGTACAGAAATAAAAGAAACAGACCTCAAAATATACATTCAATATTGCGGAAGTTTTACAACAGAAGTTCAAATAGCATAGGGAGACGATGATCCATAGCTAGCTTTTTTAACATTGCGTTAATTTAATAGCGACGGTGGACATGGTTCGGTGTCAAGTTCCCTACACATCTGTTTTCCTATTTCTTGTTAATTTTTATCTTAAATTCATTGAATGTAATCTCCTCACCCACATATTTTTTCCCTTTACGAATTTTAAATTAATTATATGTTTTTGTATACTATTTAACACTTCGCGTTCATTTATTCTGACCATTTTCATTGTTTTTAGATAAAAGTATACATTTTTTATTCAGCATTGAAATCGACGGCACCACACAGTTGGTTTTAGGTCTATGTAATTTAACTATTTATAGCTAGTTACGTTATTTGTTATCTTGATAATCAAAATAAAGTCAACACAAAAAAGACAACACTAAATTCTGGTATCATAACCATCTAATTTGATTTCGGAAACTGCAAAAGTGAGATTTTTACGGAAGAAATCAGCACTGAGCCACTATCTTTGGAATACGAATTGATTACCTTCATGGTGGAAACGTAACATTCCCGTGGTTATTATACCCCTTCGGCATGAACGATTACCCAAGTAATGAACGACTACGCAAGTTTTCCTAACTTTCCGTATACGAAATATGTTACGTAAAGCTTGCAGTGTTTTCCCACCTATTTAGGAGGTAATTACTTAACGCTTCAAGGTCTTCTTGATGATGCACGAATAGACACAAAACAGGAGAGTTCCACAGATCAATGATTTAGCCAAAAGCGGTAGCAAAACTTCGAAATTAATTTTCAAGAAAATCTGTGCAGTGATCTAATTATATAAAGCGTCTTAAACCGTCTACCACACACAGCAAACAAAACCCCAGGAACTATAGAAAAGTAGTCCCGAAAAACCTAAAACAAAGTTTTTGTGCGAGCTCTTTAGTTTACAAACTGTAACGAGCTATGTGACAGTACAGAGTGCCGCACCTCAACTTTCACTAATGGAGCACAGTCCAGGTAATGAGAAAGTCGTGTTGAGTGCGGTCGGTGCGTGTTCAAGGTCATTCCAATTCCTGGTCCGAAAAGTTTACGGATCGACCAAAGATGAAGATGCAATCGGAAAGTAACAAAACTTGAAATTTCACGATAACAGGTGTTTCTCAAAGTTTATTTATCATTACCAAACGGCATAGAGTATAGAATAGTATACATCGTCGTATTTCGTGAAAAAATTCTCTTTATTATATCTATCGTTACTGAGGTTTTAGAGTGCGTACACAACAATTTAATTAACACTTAAAACAAAAATATTTAGTTAAAAAATCAATAATATCTGATCATAAAAAAAATTGATCCGAATAATTGTAAAGTAAAGCAAACTAGAATAAAATTAAAATGATTTTAAAAATAATATCTCGATGACAGAGAACAGCCAGACGTCCAGAAAGGTAAATTATTCTTTTTGCTGTCTGCCAAGGGGCCAGCCAAACATACAAAAAATAAATATTTAGGTGTACTAGGACTAGCCAACTCGTACAAAAAAAAAAAGAGAGTCCTGAGCAGCATTTCCAGAAGAAGGCCTGACATAACACAAAAACGTAATACATTGTTCACATCACAACGAAGAAGTAACAAAACATCCGATAAATCAAAATTTGCACTGATAACACAACCAGTTAAAATGTGTGATACACCACAGGCATCGTACTCTCGTGGGTCGTCTCATGTAAACAACCAATGCCGTATCCATAGTGGATAAAGGGGAACTTCATTCCCTTCTGCCAGGAGCCGGAAATTATGCTCCAGTAACGACCACCGCCTCTGCAAGGAGAAAGAAATGAGCAAGATCTTTTTGTAGATAACATGTTATAATATTTCCGTTCTTACGACGTTTCTGTTGTGTACATGAGTTCCTCAACTACAGGTCAGAAACAATGGTTAAAACGATTCTACCGAACGTAGCACGCCTACAGCAATAGTGTTAAACCAATTACTTTTTTGTTCGTTGCCTGTAATATTAAAGAAATACTTTGTTACACCTCTAAATAATTTAGCTATATTATAGTCACGGGTATATTTTCCTTCACCAGTGATTCTCCGAAAGAGTAAACAAGACGAAGCTTCACTTCGCTAATGATATTTTAATTGAGTCTTGCGTACCCATTATTTTCCGGCTGAGCGCCAGTCATCTAAGCTTCGTGCTGACATTTACCGTTTTGTGCTGTTTGTGAAGCCTCTTTTTCTGTGACATGAGGTAGCAGAAAAAACAATAACTGTAGAACGCAGTAAAAACATACATCTAAACGAAACTGAACTTTCTTTCCTCTCTGGAAACCTTCCGTCTAAACGATGTTGGTGTAATTAGAATTAGAACGGGGTACGAACATTACAGTCCATCGATCGGTACACAAATGCAACCTATTTTGGCGCCGTTCCAAATATATTTTGTCTCTTTGTACGCTGCCTCTCTGTCTCTCTCCTGAGGTCTCATTTTTTTGGTAGGCCATATTTTAAATTTATTTTATCATTATAGGTTATACAAAATCGTCTGCACAACTTAGTACAGACACAGTAGGTAATTTAGTACTCAAACTCCCACCAAAACTGAGACTCACCAAACATCTATAAGAACGCTCCCACTACTTCTTTAGCTCGATTCACAACCTGATTTAGTGTAGTCAGTGGAAAAGACAAGCTACATGCAAGTAATGAATAGAACATTGTTTAATACTTGCTACCTGAAGATAGTAAAACAAGAGAACAGTACACTCTAACTGTGAGTCAGGCAGGATAGCAAAATAGAGGAAAAAATTTCACTACCTGAGCTTCCGTTTAGATGATTAGAATAACAGTGCAGAGGAAATTCCAGGTAAGAAACTGCCCACCTAATAGCTGAGAGGCACGGTGGCTTGATGTGTGGTGGGAGGTCTTTATTTTCCGCCCAAAGTTTCCCAGAGACGGAATCACTCCGTTTGCGTCACCGCTTTTTCTTCAAAGTAGATAAAACGACAGACAGGCTTTTATTTCCTCACCGAGCGGTATGTCAGATGGCAAGTCATAAACAAACCGTTATCTATCTTTTCGCGAATCCTTCGATTCTTATTTATGGTACTACCGATTCGACGTCACGCAACAGCTTCGAGTTCGTACGAGACAGATTGATCTCAACTGTTAAGATAACCATCGCAGTATAACAACATAACTCCACAAAGTTATGCATGTTTAATATTCAGTCTACTTATTGCTTAACTTTTGCCTCGGCCTTGTTTATCGTAAGCCTCTGGAAACTATTCTTGACACGAAAAGTAGCTATCTGAGCCTCCGGTAGCGAATTCATGACCGAAAAGAAGACAGCAAATCATCAGAAATAATATGCAGTCACTGGAAGAAAAAATAATGTAAAAATATATATATAATACTACATATTACGTAAGCGATTTACAAGAAGGTAAATAAATAAACAACAAGAAATATTAATAACTGGACTTTTTCCAACAACGTAGTGGCCCAACTTTTGTGTGGTTGCTATTTCGAAAAAAACAGATTCGGACAAGTTTTTTTTTTTTTACTAAACATTTTATTTGTCTTGTGTGTATTTGCGTAAGATGATTTTATAAATGTTAAATACATTAGCTGGAAGGATGAAAAAAATGGAAGACAGATTTGTTTGCGGAGATCACTGCACAGCGCAATCAGTAAACGGTGTGATAAAGGAGCTGGGTTTTTTTTTCCAGTGGAAGACAGGAAAGCTAGATGAGTGTAACGCATACATTGGCCATGAAACTAGGACGGGTATTTCCAGAAAAATTGGGAGCAGTATATGGAGAAGAAGGGAAGAGATGACCATGGCCATAAACTAGAAAATAATTTCAGGTATAAGGCAGTGGAAAAGTTTTCGCGTATGGTGTTTACAATTTAATTTAGAGCTTCTAACCATTTAAGATAAAACTTTCGCGTAATTCAATAAAAGGCTTAAGGAGAAATAGCAACTGCACCATACGCACTATTTGGAAAAATACAAAAATAGAGTAGTTGCCAGTGAAATTAATTTTTTCGTTTGTTTATTTGTTTACCCAACGCGTTTCACTTCTTTCACAGAAGCATTTTCAGGGGTTTTTAATTTTCCTTTTATTTTTGAAATGAGAAAACCGCTGAAGATGTTTCTGTGAAAGAAGCGAAACGCTTTCGGTAAACAAATAAACGAACGAAAAATATTCAATACCTTTGGCGGTAGCAATTAATATTATCAGCAACTAAGAAAATGTTTCCAGTCGTGTATATATAATTAGCTAAGGAGAAACGAATTTGTAGATGTTAAGCAGGACTTCATGCCGTAAGCTCGGGCAGTCTTCCAGATTGTAGTTCGTCAGCATTTCTCAAGATGTCGAATCAGCAGGTTGCAAAAGCGTACTACAGTAGTTGGTTTCGATTACAATGAACAGTGGAGGAACTGACAGTTCATAACAAAGCATGCAACGCTTCCAGCGTCGTCATTACTTGATTCTGAAACATCATGTAAAATAAACGTTGTCTTTATTTCCATTTCATTTGATTTGATTAACGCAGCAAGTCCACAACAAGCGTCTATAACAGAGATTTATTCTGCTGACGAAATCTAATGAGAAAAAGCCATCTGATGGGTTGAAACGGACCAAACGCAGTACGATTACATAACAGCAAGAAACTGAACTCCAGAGGGATTTAACCAAACAATTTAAAATTAATTAGTAAATATGTCTCAAAGCTCTTTTTATCTCTTACGCGCCCCTTATTACTTCAAATGGACAGTAAAAGCTAAGATCTTCATTATTTCAAGAAGAAGAAAGGATCATTTACAAAATGTACTACTAAGACGAACCTTCTTTCCTCTGCAGCGCATAAACGTCAACTAAACCGACTTGATACATTTTCAACCATCATAGCCAGTCTTAGATTTTTTGCCTGTAAATTGCTGTCGGCATTTAATTGTAACAACTTCGCAAACACAATACACAAAGAAAAAAGTCAACGAGAATATGTACAGAATCCAAAGATCAAAACAAAGTCTGCTGCCAAGAAAGTCGAAGTTTTATTTGATGAATGTTTATAAAACTATTTATTTATTTATTTGTACACAGGAGATTAGTACTGAACAAACTTGCATAATGCTTACTGTATTGCTAATCTCTGATGCACCGTGTCAACTCTGCACTGAATTAAGAATCTTTGGCAACTTTGCTGTAGTGTGTATGCAATCTCTGAATTGAAGCATATCTTGTGAGTTTAAGAGCATATTATCATTTCTTCCTCCAGCGCCCGGATATGGAGTTTTAAGACATACCGCTGATTTTACGTTAGATCCTGAACATTTAAACTGACGAAAGATCCGCTGGTTAGTTTTTGTGTGCTACCATAACAAAGATATCCTGCTGCAGGTTTATTTACGTAGAGACAGAGAAGAGGAAGCATTTTTCACTAACGCAAAACTCTCCACCGCACGCCAAGCACCTCGTTTATGGTTGTCTGCCAACAAAGTACACACTCAAATTTAGGAGACAGTTACAACACGACGAGCTCACGATAGCGATGGAAAAGCACAGTGATTCGACCATGAGCCAGCGCTTCACGTGGGTGAAGGTAATAAAACAGGTCAGTGCTACCACTTTCCATCGGACATCCTGAGGTTACTTTCACACACCATACAAAAACACTTATGCCGTTACCAATGCAGTCCCTACTTGGGAAAGAGGGGGCTCCAATTATAAAAATTACTTTTCAGCATTCTAAGAATAAGGTCGACTTCCTATTTATTTTACTCGTGTACTGAGATCCAGCTCCGATAATCTGCTTATCGTCCTTGAAGACACTGGCTGTCAGTTGAGCCAAAGCGTTACTTCTATGAAAGCTTCAGAAATTCTGCACTCTCAGCGCCAGCAAATAGTATCTCGTCAATAATCTGTATGTAACACATGTCGTGAATGTAAATCCTATGCAACAACTGACAATGCAATGATGTACTTCAAACAGTTTTGGCCATTCAACAACGAAAAAAATTCGACTAAATATTTGTTTAAGTCCAATCGTCACACTCCTTACAGAAGACAGTATGCCTGAAAAACTACAAACAGAATTTCTGATAATCACGAAAAGAAATTTAAAAAAATATAGAAGTCTGAGGTTGCATCAGATGTGAACCCAGCTGTCACAGTGATTAATACACTGGTTTCACAACAATGTAGTTGGTCATCGTGCGATAACATCACTGTCCTAAAAATTTCTTAACGCAGATTTCATATGTGGAGTTTGGTAAATCAAGTCTATATGAGAAACTGACCTCGCTACGTCCATTACTCTGCAGGAAAACAAGGTATTGCTGGCAGCACAGTGCTGCAAGGGGAGCGACCCACGCTTCATGAACAACTTCCGTTCCATTCGCGAATCACTTGACATGCACCATGAATAACAACTGGCGGGAATGAAAATGCAAAAACCTCTAAGGTCACTGTGTATTTTTTTCTTATTATACACCTGATCTTACAGTTTTCTCAAGATGACAGTAACATATGTCACAAAATTTTCAACTATATCAGTTTCGAGATAAGTTCGTGATGTTTTCTCAAAAAAACATTGAAAACAGACGCCTTGTTTGCCGTATTTAGTCTTAGAGAAACATCAAACATACGCCCCATCATAAGAACAGCAAATTTAATTGATCAAAAGAAATTAAAAACTAGAGGGATGAAGAGTGAATTCAAGTTCTGCGCAGCTACCTAGTTTCCATAATCCGAGTATTTTACAAGCATATCACCAACAACAGCCTGTTAGCTCACAAAATATTAAAACGATAACGAAGCGATACATCATTACAAGTGTATTACAACTGATGTAGCTGGGATATTTGACAGTAGCTCTGTCGTACACTCTCATCCATCTACAAAATAACTCTTAAGCACTGGGCCCATGGGGAATTCTTTTAACTAAACAATTCTATTTTTCTATGTATACTGTGGCATTCACAAGGAGAAGCATAAAAACTGTTTACTACGTGTTACCTTTATTGTCTTCTAGTACATATCCGAATTCGGTTTACAAAAAATAAATATTTGCGTTCCTCTGTGAAAGATCTCTTTGCAGATAACGAATCGTAAAGAAAGAGAGAGAGAGTGTGCATGAGTGGGAAAAGAGGGAGGCGGTAAATTCTTTTCTGTGTATTTGTTTCGCTGTCATTTAGACTATGAACCCCAAAATAAAACCGGCTGAAGCTTTCGGTTACAAAAAGAGCGCTTTCATCCATGTAACTTGTTACACTTCTTCCATTAATATGGATTCGAAAGGTACTAACTTGTTTGCGGTATAGTTGCAGTTCTTTAAATATAATCGACATAACCTACTCGTACTAATTACATTCGCTATTTATGAAGTAATACTTCCTTTACAGTTTAGCGTCCTAGTTGCCTGGTTATTTGTGCCAACAGTGATGTACAAATAATCACTGTATTATTTTTCTTAACGTTCAAGTTGCAGGTCTTTGGATTTCATTGCAGTTTGTCACACATGAAGAACTGATGACACCTGATATAACTTCACATTTGTTGATACCGTACGACATGTTTGTGTTATTATGACAAGAAATTGAACGGACGTACTACTAAACTCTGTATTCTGTTTCTTAGTAAGTTCTCGTTGGTCACTCATTTTCCCATTCAAGCTGCCAATCTTTTGTCACTTTTGAAGAACTGATGACACCCGGTATCACTTCATATTTGTTGACACTGTACATTACGACATGTTTGTGTTATTATGACATGAAATTGAACAGACGTATTACTAATCTCTGTATTCTGTTTCTTAGTAAGTTTCCGTTGTTCACACATTTTTCTCTTTCGAGCTGCCAATCTTTTGTCATATTTGAAGAGCTGATGACACCTGATATAACTTCATATTTTTTGACACTGTACGACATGTTTGTGTTATTATGACACGAAATTGAACGGACGTATTACTAATCTCTGTACTCTGTTTCTTAGTAAGTTCCTGTTGTTCACACATTTTCTCCTTCGAGCTGCCAGTCTTTTGTCACTTTTGAAGAACTGATGACACCTGATATAACTTGACATTTGTTGACACTGTGCTCTGTTCTGACACTCCTGCGCTGCAGCAGCCCGACTTACCCCGTCCAGAGTCCTCCCCCGCAGCTGCCCGGCAGTGGCCACATCTCGTCCTTGCTGTTCTGCTGGGCGAGGACGAACCTCTTGATGCGTGGCATGATGCGGCCGGTCAGCACGGCTACCCCCGCGCGACTGGCGGTGCGCTCGCTTTCACCTGTCGCCCAGCGCTACCGCACAGTGTTTTTGAAGCTGCCGCGCTCGCTGAGGCCGCTGACTGATAACGTCCAGTGATCGATCGTCCGATCACCTGACAGAGCTTAAGACGATCCCTGCTAATTGGCTCGAGGCGTCCGTAACAACCAACGGAGTCAAATGTCGTCAAGAAAATCAACCAACTGGGATTCGACCACGCTGAATTTTCTTACTTACCGCCAATCTAGTAGTTGTTACATGGTGCAATGACCCCTGCGCAATACATTGTTGCTGCCAATTCCTAGGACGGTTAGTGGAAAAAATAACTGTGCCATCATTTACAAACTATTACTTTCTCCGTACGACGGAGCTAACAAGCACTTCTCCTCCAACCTAAAAATGCTTTATTGTTCCACTTTGATAAATAACGACGGAAATTTGAAAACAATTCGTTAACAAAGGTGGTATAGATTCTATACTGCAGTAATAAATAAATTGTTGTTTGAGACTTGAAGTTGTAGAGTGCCTGTCACTTAAAAAAAAAAAAAAAAAAAAAAAAAAAAAAAAAAAAAAAAAAAAAAAAAAAAAAAATTAAGAAATGGCATGGAGTCTTTGTTGTCATGCAGCCAACTGCAACTGTTCTAATTAATTCGACGTAAGTATTTTTTTTAATACACACACCACAGGAAGAAATCACCAATGAATTAAAACCACTCATGTCCAGAGATCGGAGTCGAACCATATATACATTCGGCTCGTGAGGTCAGTGCGCTATCCTCTTCAGGGGTTGGCATCATCAAATTTTCGTCAAATAAATACCGCGATTCTAGCTATCGCATAGACACTTACAGTGAAAAGTTGTAAACTTTCCAAATTACCATCGCATTTCATCGTAAAAATAGCTGCAGGAACTCCGCTATGCTCGTGTTGATCAAATGACAGTTTCCAGATGCCACAGTTATTTAACAGTGTGCAATGCTCTCATGTAGATGAGATTAATTGAAACGTAAAAAAATAAAAATTATTAAAAATAAACCAAAAAGTCGACAACCAAAAGTGAAAGTTAAAAACAAAGTATTCAAAGTTAATGATTTTAACCGTTAAAATTTTTTGTTTGTTGTGGTAAATAAATAATGTGTATCTTCCTATTGTGTTACGAAAAAAATACCTACTGCTATTAGATTGTTTAGTAATTATTTCTATCCCTTAAGAATGTTGCAAGCTAGTTCTTATTTCACATAATATTTTATTTTTATCATGATACAAGTAAACTTTAAGCGAGTACCCATCTGTAACATTTCCTTGGCAGAAGTAATAACTACACAATCTAACAGTAGTGTTCCTGTCTTAACATAGTGAAAAGAATATTTATCACAACTTTTAGCAATTAAAATTATTTAAAACGTTGAAGAGTTTGTTTTTAAATTTTCAGTCACTTTTCGAAGGCATGTTTTAACTTATTTTTAACGGTATTTTACTTTATTATTTTAGTTAATTGCAAGAGATTTTTACGAAGTTATTCTTTTATCACGATACAGATTTCCCAAACTTATTAGCAGAAAGTGTCACTAACAAGTGTTAATTTGAGTAGTAGGTGAAAAGAAATTTAAAAAATAAAAACCGAAGAATATATCAACAACATACATGGAAGGCTCCTGCGGGGTAGTGTTTGTATCGAAGAAGTGACGCTCAACGAAGGTTTTGAAACAATTACAAAACAACAACAAACAATTGTGTTTTCGAGGATATTTGCACTTCATTTCCGCACTCGGACGTGAATATGAGCACTGAAAACATTGTAAACCCCCCCCGCCCCACGCGATTTTACTCTTATAGTTTGTGTGCCATATTGGAATTATGATAAAAGTGCATTCCCTTTGACAATCATGGCGCCAATAGGAATCCAACGACACCTTATACACCTAAATCCGTTCAGGCCATAGATGGGAAGGAAATATATACATACATACTTTCAAAAACCTCTTTGTGATTTCGGGTAAAGAACTCGAAAGTTTCCGCTGCAAGAGCAAGTACAGTACTTTCATGAAGTGTAGTATTCACCCAATTCTTCTAATAAATTTGTTCATATTTTTATATTCAATCTACAGTAAAATTATAGTTTCTGCGTTTGAGGATGTTAAGACTGCGGAAGTGCGGTCTCATGACTCACAGGTTAAGGCGTCTGAAGATCGAAAGGTTCCCGCTTCGAATCACGGTCTCGGCAGGGATTTTCAGAGACCCTTAAGCCGACCTTTACTTCAGCTTGCTTTATACGCCAGAACGCTTCCATGGTTCGGATTCCACGTTACACTGCAGGTCCCTTATACCCGGTACGATTACCGAGTTAGGTTAAGAATGGCTACGACAGGGACGGAATGCGTAACCAATAAACTTCCGTCACAAAGTCATTACGACCACACCAGCCTTTATCTTTTTACTGTGGATATACTTTCATTTCAATGAATCATAATTTACGATAAAAGTGTATTGTTTATAATGGCAAATTGCATTCAGTTTCATCTAAACAGAGAACAGATACGTTGTGCATCCTGAACTATCTGATTAGATAGTCCGTTTCTCCTAGGTTACCAGCATTTACCAATAGTGGACCCTAAAACTGCTGCATTGAACACAGATTACAATTCAAAATGTACTGACTAAATCTGACATATATTAGCTGGTATCGATCATCCACTGAATAACTCTTATCGATGGATATAGTGTAAACGAACACGGGACACTTACTTCTATATAGCGCAAGGTCGTGTTCGGACCCAGGGGGACACGCGATGAGATTCGCGGAGGTAGAGCTCCGTATTCCCATCCTTGAACTGAGGCACTAGAAGCAGTTGACAGTTCCAGAGGTTAAGTTTCGAAAAAAGCTCTGAGGTTTCATAGGGGATCGAAACACGGACATTCAAGCCGTAGTTAAATGCTGTATAATGTGAGTTACGCACTTTTGCACACACACACACACACCTACTTTCGTGTGACTTAAGAGTAAGATCTTGCTTCAGTCGGAAACCAACTACAGTACCAATTTCGCTTTAACACAGTATTGCCATCATATATTCAAGTATTTATTTCTGAGTAGATACATGCTTGCTCTGTTCCATGAATGGACAACGTGAGGAGACGAAACTCGGTGAGAACTCGAAGCAGCAATCGTCGGAATGCGCGTTAGTCAGTACGACTAAAGCAGTTAAAGAATTAGCACTCTACCTAGAAACAGCCCTCTGATCTGCCAGTGCTGCGGTGGCCAGTTCAATCCGTCCCTCTCGCCCAGGAAACTAATGAAATGCTTCGGGTTAGTAGCGAGGGTTGAACTGATAAGCCCACTATAAAGAATTTTAACAGTGTACGTCAACGTGACGCAGCGCGGCGGTAGCGGAGAAAGCAATCGTCCGCTGACGGAGGCGGTCGTTCCAGTAGGTGTACGTCAATAAGGAAAAAGTGGTCCAGCTCTCAGCCAGAAAACTGGAAATACTAGGTGGTTCTCAAGGAAAGAACGCTCCGAGACCTTCGCCGGATTGTTTCTAATTAGTTTTTAAAATAAGTCAGGTTTTAAAATATCAACATAGGGGTATAATAAGAAACCAAAGACTATAATAAACGTCGAGAATCATGAAAAACAAGCAAAAGCTAAAAGACTATGAGAGAAGTTTGTGGTCTATACTCAACTTGCAAGCAGAGGAAGACAAGTGGTAGAAAATCTCTACGTGGAATAAGTGTTTCAGAATGCTGCGAATTGGCTGACATCGTAGTGTTAGCAGACAAGAGTGAAGACATTGAAAAAGTACTAAACGGCATGAAGAAATATTGGGAGAAAATTTTAAACTAAATATGTTTTTCAGAAACGATGTCAATAACAGAACATAGATATAAAAGTAGTATCAGATGTAATAGAATAAATAAGAGAATTCTATTATATACGAAGCAAAATTACAACTGATAGCCGAATGAAGAATGATATGAAAAGCAGAATATCGTTAAGGAAACGAGACTTCCTCAAATAATAGATTCAAACACTGATCTACGAACCGGAAAGAACCTTTTAACTGTATAGAGCACAACAATTTATAAAAGTGAAGTTAAAGACTTCAGGAATACAAGAAAGAAGGGAAACTGAAGAACTTGCAGTGTGGTGTTATAAAAGGCCGTAAAAAATAAAGTGGAATGGTAGAGTTCGGAATGAACGAGTTCTAGGAAAAAATTTGTCGAATAGGCTCACAGAGAGAAGAGACAGAATAGTATGTCATATTTTATTATATGAGTGACTGGTTAATTTGACGGTGGAGGAAATAGTTGAAGGTAAAAGCAGTACAGGAAGACAAAAACTAGATCAAAAGTTAATGGAGCAGATTCTTGTGTATGTCAGCTGTAACTGTTAATTTCAGGTAAAAAGATTACCTCAGAAAGAAATTGGGGATTACATTAAACCAGTCGGAAGAATGATGGCAGCTAAAATAATGATTTTCCCGCGATCTATAAATGAAAATACTGAAACAGTGAATACGCAATGAGGCAAAAACACAAACTAAAACTATGATAGCTGTAGAGAGCTATTAAAAAACACACGCGCACGTCGGTTGTGACTAAGTTTTGATCGCACTACTTAATAGTACCCCTTTCCAGTTACGTCAATTGATTATTATGACTGTGACTCCTTTTCGTTCTACTCAGGTTTAACGTTTCTTCATTAACCGAAGGGGAAGATATTGAGAACCGCTGAACTTCATGATGAGTATACTGTATTACATAGTTTGTAAGAGGTTGATTGCTGAGGGAGGAATAAACATCGGACAGATAAATACGAAAAACGGAAAACTCGCGTAAATGATGCATCTGTAGCTCCTGTACAGCGGTGATTTAACTGCTGAAAAACAAAACGAGCCAGACATACAATCAACCTGTTCCCCGTATAGAACGGAGCAAGGTGAAGTGTTATTTGCCTTCAAAGATACATTCCGTCGATAGTTTATTCATATGAACAAGATGTACTATAACTTACCACAAAGCGAGGACGATGTGTCGGGTAGCTAGATGGTTAGAGCAACTGACTACGAAATGGACGCCCAGGGTTCAAATTCCGATGAAGACGAATTCTTCTTCGAAGCTAATCTTCCAGGAAATCTACTCCCACCACACCCGCGTTCCTGCTCAGACCGATACTGAAGGAGGTTTCTTCCAGGTCATGACGCTGACAATAATTTAAAAATAAGAGACGAGGACGAAAAACGGAACGCCGATCTCTACCAGTCGCCTCTTCCACAGTGAAAAACTTTAAATTCCAAACATCATACTACCGAGCGCGGTGGTTGAGCGATAACGCTATGGCCCGCCATACAAAAGGACGTGGGTTTGAATCTAAGTCCGGGTACCCAGCTTTTGGTTTTCCATGGTTTCCAGAAATCACTATAGGTGAATTCCGGGATGGTTCCTTCAAAAGGGCAATGCCTAAATCCCTTCCTGTTCCTTGCCCCGAGTCCTTTCCGCCTCTAAAAACCTCGACGTCAACGAGGCCCTAAACCACAGAAACAAATCCAAGGCGATATTCAACTAACTTCTCCCTCAGATTTCTTTCAATAGAATTTTCAGTTTAAATGAACGATTAGATCTTAAATTTTGACATCGTAGACATGCTAGAACAGTGAATATTGGACATGGGAAGCTACGTCAAAATTTACAGAACTATTGTCTCGATTTCCGAGAACCTTTGATGCAAGAAAATCGCCGGCAAAGCCTTATATTTCAAACCAAACAACTGATTAGTTTAGTTATCAGTGGAGTATGTTCCAGCTATCTATACGCAGCGTGTAAATTCATATACCGTTTGGTTTACAGAAATGGAATAGTTTGTGCAAGAATACCGCCGGGAAAACTTTCGTCCTGAATCAAACAAGAGGTATATTTGCCAGTGTTGCAGCAACAAAGGTTGTTAACATCTTCCAGCACCACGTTGCCGGGGTACAAGGGTACAAGCGTATTATTAGGGGGCGTCCATAAATTACGTGAGGTGCTTTTGCGGATTTCCGGACCCCACCCCCCTCTGGTGAGATTTCGTGAGATCTGATCGGTGAGACCCCCCCCCCCCCTTACAAAACGCCCTCGCAACTTATTGAGACTTTTTTTTTAGGTCTCACCCTTCGAAAGCCAGTTACATCCCCACATTTCGATGAAATACCCTCCTAAAATCGACTTTCGCGTGGTTTTTTTTTAAGCTCTACAGTCCAACAAAATTTCGAAAACCTCACGTGAGATTTCCGTTCACCCCCTCGCCTTCCCCTTATTTCACCTCACGTAATTTATGGACGCCCCCTTAGGGAGGTGAATTGAGGGTTGGTATCCCGTTTGCGAAACGTTTAACCCTTGATCTAATTGATGTTTGGTCATTCTGCGAATTTTTCAGGGGTGCCTGGAGAACACTTGGTTCGATGGAGGGAAGTCGTTGAGACACAATGATTGTGTCTGACGCCTGCCTCGGGGTTAGTGGGTTCGAGTCCCGCTGGTGGAAGAAATTTCCATCACTTGGGACTTCTCCGGCAGAATAGGAGAGATGATCACCAGTAATCGCGACGCTTAGGATACGATTCACTCCAGATGTCATCTTCAAAAGCCCATGGACGAATTTCTTCCCTTCCTTGACCTCAATTCTTTTCCGGCTCTATTGGCCTATAAGAGCTGTAAAGCAACAAGTTACAAAAAAATTAACTTGAAATTGAGCTAGTTGGAGGACTAAATGGCCGAAATGTTAACATGAGCGTTTTTAGTTAAGTTTTGTTGTTGTCTACTATGCATGAGATAATCCAAAGGTACAAGGAAAGGAAGTGGCTGAGTGGCTCCAAGAAGCCAAATATCTCTTTTTTTCTTTTTTTTAAAAAAAGAACTGGAAACTTATAATGTTTTCATTGTTAGGATGGAAACTAAGAAAGAAAACTATGTAATCCGCTATCTGTACGAACTGCAGAGGCTTTAGAAAGTAGCCAAATACCTTGAGTGTACAGTTTTATAATAGCACGGCATATGTATTCTTTACGGTTTACGTCATCAGCAAATACTCAAAAACTGTCAAGTACTGATGCTGCAGATACTCTCCATCTCTGCTGTTCGCTCCTTGATTTGGATTCTGCTTAACGGGGACAGAGGCGGAATGAATAGCAAATCGAATCTCTGTCACTCCTTGACCGAACAACCCTTCGAGATCTCAACGTCATACGCAATTAGTTTTTACAGTTAAAAAAAAAAAAAAAAAGTTACCGTACTATTCTACTTGAAGATCACAAGTTAAGTACTAGACAGAAATAACAGGCCAAAATAATTTTTCAGTTGAATAAATTTAGCAAAAATGCCTACAATGATTTTACTGAAGGGAATTATAGGAAACACAACAACGTTGTTGACTTCTGACTTTTTCGCTTCACGGTTATTTGATTGAATGGTGGTGTAGTTTACAGATAAAAGCAAACGATTTATCTGCAGAGACATAAAATTGATGAGCATAACAAAAATGTGTCTGGGTGGAAACTTCAAAGCAAGTTCTATAATACTGTCGACTTGTACTACAACGTCTGTAACTCACGAATAACAGGTGCCTCTATTCCAAACTCCGAGCTCCAGTGTGGTCTAAGCAATTAGGACGAGTGACGTCAGATGAGTGGGCGTTACACAACTTCGCCCTCGCTGGAGGACCCAACCTTGGGCCAGATGGAAAGAGTTTCCAACTGCTACGCTATGCAAATTTTATATCACAAATCTTAATAAGCAAATTCTCACACTGTATATATATATATAAACTAAACACAATAGGTCCGTTTTACCGTTTGTTTTCTATCAGGCAATTTGCACTCTAATCAGAATAGTTATTGATGGCCTAACGAGGACATCAAACGTAGGACTTACAAGTTAGGGTTAAAGTAAAATCGCCCATTCCCGTCGCTGATTCGGTGACCCATCAGTAAAGATTTGAGCATCGTGTGAGCATATTACATGCTGCAGTTAAAAAATATGCGAGTTGTGGCTGTAGTATACTCATATGAGTATTTATTTAAATTAGAGGAAGTAATGACGGAAGTGAAAAAAAACCTGAGTAGCTTAAAAAAAAAGCAGAAAGTTTACTGTGTTACGATTTGTTGATATTGTCCTACTTGCAGATGAAATTGGGGGTACCGAGAAATTTTTGAATGGCATAAGCAAAATGTGGGTAAGGAAACTGTATAAGGTATAAACAAATCAAACAAAGACTATTAATTGCATGATAAATTGAAAAAAAAAAAAGAAATCAATCGCTTGACAATGAAGGTGAATTCTTTACTAAAGAATCAAATCAAACGATCGATCGAGATGCTTCTTGCCAAAATCTGTTGCGAGCGGTACAAAAATTGTAAAACGTTTAGAGCTAGAGGACGTAATAACTTCCACTGACGGGGCAATGTATGGATTGGGTAGAAAATAGCCAGTAATGGATAAAGACGATGAAACCACTGATTTGTGTCATAGCCACCTCGATCAACAACACGTCACCGCAAACATGTTGTAAAACTCATAAGGAAGTTGTTAAGACTTATGAGATATCCTGATTAGTTGTTGCATTGTCTTTCCGATTTAAACGTCTCCGCTTTCTGATACTCCACGAGGATCATTCTCCTCAACTGATAGGAATGTTATAAGCAAACCATGAAACGTTAAAAATGTGATCTTCACACAATATAAACAAACAGAGCTTACCGCAGCAGTCACTAAACCGAAGTTGGAAAGTTACTTCTGTGTCTAGTCTCCCACGAAAGCGGAACCGGAAGGCATTAAAGCAGGAATCAGAGACATGCTATGTGAGGGGTGGGGAAACGAGAACTAACCTTTACTGGGAAACTCGGCGATAACTCCAGAAATTCTAGAGGGACCTTGGTCTGAGTTGTGAAGTCGATGACAATTATCAACAAAATAATATCGTAAGCTTTAAATATTAAAACCACATTTGATGTAAGTACGTTAAAAATTCTGTAGTGTAATATATGCAATGCTATGACATCCGATAGCAGATTATGAAGTCACCAGTCAGAATTCAAAATTACACTCCCTGATCTATTTTCTCCCCGGAGCGAATGCCTGATAGTTGAAAGTTAAAAAATGGATCGCTACTGAACCTTCTGATAGCTCAGTCGTTAATACACTTGCTTTCAAACATTCAGGATCCTGAGTTTAAATACCAGCAGGAATTTTTTTAAAGTTATGCTTGATCGTTTGACATACACCAGTACGCTCTGTAGTTCGGATTCAATCTTAAACTGTGAGTCCAGCCATGGCAGAAAAGGAAGGGGCGGCAAATCGAAACTTTGTCACCATGTCGTAGGGCCACATGAGGTAACGTTACTTATTGTTACAGTAAAACTAGTTTTGGCAGAAAAAAATTGCTTGTGGCGTCGGGTCAAGGTCATTAAGAGGCGGAAAGGGGTCATGGGCAAGGAATGGGTAGGAATTCGGCCACGGCCTTTTGAAGGAATCATGACAGTTTTCTCCTGGAAGAATGGAAACCCCAAATCTGAATGGCTGGAAGAGAATTCGAACCCGTATACTCCCGAAAGCGAGGCTTGAACGTTACCGCTCACCCACCACTCTAGATAAAAGTAGTATTCAGGTAGTTAATTGTTATAAAGACAAAATTGATACATGGGACCTGACTTAATATAATGAATTTCTATTCAATAATGAATATGACTTTTTCAAGTGCATCTAATCAATGCTCTAATAGCTGGTTTACACTCTCGTCCATAAAACAGTTTCGAAGATATTTACCAAAAAATACTGGAAGCCTTATACTTTTAAGACCATAAGAGGTATTCTTCTCAAATATTTTCATGACTTCAGCGACTTCTATTCACATGCCAACTCACATGGCAACAATCCTAAAAGTGCTTACCAAAATTAACTACAATTGCGATAATTTGCGAGTTGTTACTAACCTCCCGGCAACTTTCAGTGACGTTAGAGTATTAAGAAAATCTTTGTTCAATGTTGATCCGGTTAGAATAATTTTCAAAACTTCCATCACAGTTCAACAAGAACTGACGCAGTCCATCAATGTGTCAACTTGCAGAAATGATTAATTTCAGTAACAACTGTCAGAGGAATTTGAATGACACATTTGGAGCATTAAGTGCAATATATATTTGTTTCAAATGGAAATCTTTATTGGACAGACAGTATCTTGGTCACAGTACGGTAGTAGAACAAATTCAGGGTGGTCTTTACTAAGGTACGTATGTTGTTTCTCTGTTGAACCTTTACCTAATCAAGTAATCCTGTCAGGTAATCAAAAGTAGTCAGAAAGACGGAAGTTGGCTGCTTATATCACATAAGAGAGGTGAAGATCAGAGCATACAAAAACAGATGCAATGCAGGATTTGAAATGAAGAGCATACTCCATCGGAGCAGATTCCTTAATGCAGCAAATCACAAACTAAAATTACTTAATTATTCTGGTGTTTGGAACTTTTCCACAATACTTGCTCTCTTCAAATCACGCTTCCGTACATATTACTGGAGTATTTAAACAAATAAGTTTCTTTACTATACGTTTACTGTATCAAACACAGGTCTGGGCATTAAAACAGATTTTTCTAAGCCATTACAGTCTTACGCGAATATAAAAAAAAAGGAAAAGTGAAGCACATGAAATATGTCGTTACAGAAAGATTATGAAAATGACGTGCCTAATTTAATTACGATATGGGCACGTTGTGAAAACGATGGATAAAGAAAAATATTTGTGAAGCAAAGTGCAATGGATCATATGCCAGATTGATCAATTTGTTAGTAGAAGGAACAATTGAAGGAAGATGAGCAGATAAAAACAAAGATTAGACGATATGAAGCAGATTACTGATGCAGTAGATAGTAAGGAGGCGTATGTGGAGATTAGATACTGGAGATTGCATCATACCATTCGCAAAACTACGAAAACAGTTCTTCACTTTTTACTGTATACTAACAATGACCGTAATGTTTTTGCGAAGTTGTGAAATTTCACTGAAATCTGTTGGTGATACAGCTCTAGCTCTTTCATAAGTAGACATTATGAAGATTCCACTCCGAATAGCATAGCATTATGAACAACAAGCCATGAGATATTTTTATTTATTTATTAATTTGTTTAGTCTCATAACGGATGAAATGACACTAACTAAACGTCAACGCGTTACTTCTGTTTATGGGTAAGAATGTGTGAACATCAAAATGGATTCACCCACGCGCGCCTAGTCTGACAATGAACACAATCGAATGTCGGCGTGATATCATCTTAGAATATACTCCCGAGAGAACGGCTTCTTAGTATTAAACCGGTTAACCACTGCCAACAGTTACCAACTAAACATGCAAACTAGCGGCACTCCGATGCTTCGAGTCCAACTTAGGGTAAAGATAGGTTTAGTTAAGTGCGAGAATAATACAGGATTGTTTTACTGTTTTGTAGAATAATCACACGCATGAATTTGAATGCAGATAAAAACCTTCAAAGTTGCCTGAAGAGCCAAATGAGATTATGTTTTTAAAGTCTTTACAGTTTACACTCATTCCAGCGGTTTGTTTGGAAGAGAAAAGAATTGAAAGTTGCCGTCTGACGAAACTAGCATCTAATTCCTTGGACATAGGTTCAATTTCACTGTTCTCATCACAGCAAATTGTTATCCCTGAAGCAAAAAAATAAACTCCTTACCGTTATTGTAGTATAATTATTCTTCAGCGTACCTTTTTTTTTTTGTAACTCTGGTTGCATGTGACGTTGACTGACCTCCATGCATCACAAAAGTTAAGGAACTACAGAACTGACTGATAATAATAATAACAATAATAACGTGTGGTCGTAATTAACTGGTGACAGGGTTTCTAGTGGCTGCGCATTACGCCCGTGTCGTAGCAGTCTTAACCTAGCCCGGCAATAATGCCGGGTATAGGGGACCTACAGTTTAACGTGGAATCCGAATCACGGAAAAACTGATAGACTGTGCATCTTTACATATGCACTTTCATAGTTCAAAAACATCCATCGGCCGAAAGGATTAAATATATTTTGAAATTTGTTTCGAAATACAACGGTAAAAATGTGTCAAATCTAGAGCTTTGGAGAAGCTAACAATAAGACAATACTAGGCTGGTTATTCAGTTTAATTCTAGAGCAAAATATCGCTACAATAATTTTCCGCCACACGGAAAATAGCGCAGCTACCAAAGAATTATCCGCATGACTTTTACAAAATGTTTCTTCCGGGCCAGGCCGCATTTCAACCTAAGCAAAACCGCCAGGTAGAAAAGAGTTTAGATTGATACGATCACTGTACCAACAGTAAAACTGTTGTAGTAGTATCGCGATCTAGAATTATACCAGTTCCCTCTGGTGGGAAACAACGCCGCAGTTCTTATGACAGTTCGCAAAGAAATTTCTCTCAACGGCAGATCAGATATAAAAGTCCGCTAAGGAGTCCTTACCCATCAAATGTCATATTACCAAGATAGTCCGTTAATGGGAAAGAATTAAGATTAGTCTAGAAATTATATTTTAAAAAGAATGGACACTTGTTCACGCTGGAACATATATATTGCAAACATTTTTCCTTCGCTAAATAATTACTAACCACCAAATATCGTATTACCACCACAGTCCGTTATGGTTAGTCTAGTAATTATCGCGTGCACACGTCAATGTAACATCCTGTCTACACGACACAGTTGCTCCATCTCTCGGCCGTGATGTACGTACCACATGGCAACCGCCGGACGCTCGCATCCGCACTGCCTCCATCGAGCAGCCGGCTCGCTAACTGCGAAATTACGTCACAGCCCCTTCCACGCGCCGCTCGCCTCCCGAGACCACATTATCTGTCTGCTGAGCGAAACTCTTCTCTAAGTCAACAGACATCACAGTGATGTGGCAGCTATCTGTTTATCTTTCTGTCCACACAAAGGTGCGGCCTAGCTAGGTCGCTTGAAACCGTGATCGCCCCAACATCACACAGTACGACTACGACGGAGGTTGGAACACCTAAGTGGTGAGTACGATGTGTACGTGTATGTTCATTTGGGCCAACTAGGACCACGTCACGTCTTAGTGTGTCTTGACAGGGGCGTAGCTATCGGAGGGCTAGGCAGTGCCATGCACCAGGGCCTCCCAAGCTCAGGGGGCACCCAGGAGCAGCGCAGAGGCCCCCAAGCGCAGCTCAGGGGACCCAAGTGCAGCTCAGGGGGCCCAAGCTCAGCTCAGGGCTCAGGGGGTCCCCCTGAAGCTCAGGGAGCCCTTGCCAGCAAACCTAAACCTCACAAAACTTAGCCTGAGGGCCTAAAATATTTTTTTGCACCGGGGCCCTTGATAACCTAGCTACGGCACTGTGTCTTGAATTTGCTTCGGGACGTGTAAGCATCCGTGTAATAACTAGGATTGTTAGCCCTAGAGGGGGCAACTATTTAACGTGGAATCCGAACCACGGAAGCGTTTTGACGTAAGGTCGTGTGGAGGCTTATGAAAATCTCCGCCGAGACTGGGATTTGAACCGTGGACCCTTCGATCTCCAGTCTGACATCTTATCCATTGAGCCGTCGGGGCGCTCGGGTGAGTACCATATCGCACAGATAATTTACAGTGCATTGCTCTACGTGTGAAAATGACATAGACTGTAGTGACCTTTACCCGTTTCTTTTATCTCTATCCATAACATTTTGCTGTGTAAGTATGCGAGTAACAGATGAAATCATAACGAGGACAAATGTGTAGAAAACGAGAATACGTCAGAAATGAATTTGTCGGGAGAGACTTGAAGGTGGACTTGACAGTGGAGGAAAGACTGAATGCTTGGTGAGGGTGCGTCCATTAATGACGTAAGGTGTTTTCCGGAATTCCGGAACCCCCCCCCCCCCCCTCTTTTCTAATGAGATCTCGTCAGACATTCCTGCCTAAGATGATGTGAGATTTTGATGAGACCATCCCTGCCAATCGACCTCGTAGCTTTTTGAGACCTTTTTTTTTATAGCTATCATACTTCCGATGGCGGTTATAACCCCCCTAAAGAAGGTTTCGCGTCGATTGTAGGCCTTTTACCGCCTAGTGTCGATTTCCGCATCGTTTGTAGACGCTTTTTTTTACTGCCCTGCAAGAATTTCAAAACGTCACGTGAGATTTCCGTCGACCCCCCCCCCCATCCCCCTTGGTGAGATTTGATGTGATTTCGCCGGTCTCCCCCCCCCCCCTCTATTTCACCTCACGTAATTAATGGACGCCTCCTTGAGTGTCAGCTATGTGAAACGAATGTAGGAGTCTCGAATGGCAAGGCACGTTCTGGATAGGAATGTATAGGAAAAAGACCAGCTGGAAGTATTAGAATACAAGTTCTAAACTAGGTGCTCCCCCCCCCCCCTAGGGAGGCGTGAAGACATGTCAGGGGAGGGGACGCGGGGTGCGAGGTAGTTGCGCAACCCATGCGGACGTTACCCTATCTCAACATCGTCGGAAGTAGCGGTCTGGTGGCTCAGTGGTTAAGACATCTGATTTGAGATCGACCTTCACCTCTGGCTTAGCTTGCTGTGTAATGTGAAGTACGCCAGAACGCTTCCATGGTTCGAATTCCATGTTAAACAGTAGATCCGATGTAACTTCTAGGATTGCCGGGTTAGATTAAGGCGGCTACGACAAGGGCGGAATGTGCAGCCAATAGAAACCCTGTGACCAGATCATGACGACCACACGTAATTATTATTATCGTCGGAAGTGCTATGTCTCCTTAACCGCTTCTTAGAGTTGAAAACCTTCATTCTGACATCACATACTTAGTAAATTTCCTCTGAGATGCCATTGTTAGTACTGAGAAGTAGACATTTACCTTTTTAATGATAAAATTGTGGCGGGGGTGGAGGGCGTGGGAATTTTTCTTTTGACGGAATGTGACCGTGGTAAGAAAAACTTGGCGAACCTCTACATTATAAGGTAGTGGTTGGACCAGATTAAGGGGAACTTGTAGTTCAAAGGAAAGAGATGGGTTGATATACAGAGGAATTAAACGTATCAAGATGAAAAATAAATGGAGACACATCGTTGTATAAAAAAATACTACTCGACCCGATGGAATGATACGAATATCACGATTATTATTTATATTATTATTATTCTTACTACTCGAATAACTTTATTTCCGTCAGTGACTGTTTTCGGAAGTAGGCATGTATTAAGAAACTGAGGTTTTTTTTTTTAATGGCATTTGGCAACGGAGGCCATACAGCCAGCTCAATGTAATTATTATAGCTTTCAGTGTATAAGTCGTCATCCAGTATATATATTGTATTTTTCCAATGTATGGACGCCACAGGACGGACAGGACAATCACACAGACACACAACACTTAAACATCCATGCCCGCAGCCGGACTCGAACCGCAGACCTTCGGCACGCGGAGCTAGCACTCTAGCCCCTACGCTACCGAGGCCGGCTAAGAAACTGTGTTTGCCAAAGGAAGTATTTCATACTAGCTAATACGTTATGATGCATAAACGATGATAAAGGGAGTGCATAAACCACGTAGCTCCATTTTGACCTCCTGTGAACACCCCCTCCCCCCACGTAGCCCGGCGTAGCCTTCCAGCTAACCCCTCCCTCGTCCCCCTGGACCGAGCCACGTAGTTTGTGCACGGTCCCTCAGCAATATACCGTACTTTTGGAACAGAAATCTATTTTGCTATGGAACAGTAATTTTCAATTCGTTGAGTAGAGTGAATAGGAAGAGTTTGTTACAATAAAAATATGAGAGGCGCTTTATTAGCATCGTTCTAAAAAAAGATATCAAAAGTAAAACATTCTTGGGACGTTTTCTTTATCAAAGAAAAAGCTTTACTGCACAAAACGTATTAAAAATAAATTAACAAGCAGTCCAGAAAAAAAAGTCAACTCAAAACGAATAATCTTTAAAATATAGGATTCATTACATCTGACACTACAATCTTTACAAAATGAATATAGTTTAGTCAGTAATACAAAAATTTTGGAAAAAATTAGCTCATGGTAGAGAGAAGAAGCAATTAGCGTAATACAAGAAACTTGCAAAATGCGAAGCTAT
This sequence comes from Vandiemenella viatica, assembly GCA_031002005.1. Lineage (NCBI taxonomy): Eukaryota > Metazoa > Arthropoda > Insecta > Orthoptera > Morabidae > Vandiemenella > Vandiemenella viatica. The sequence goes on along the minus strand of CM061914.1, from coordinate 116,530,437 downwards.
GTCGAAGTTTTGTAAGCACAGTGTACAAACAGAGCCAAAGTCTCTCGAGTAACAATTTGCACGAGGCAAAGGCCAAACTGCAGACGGTTCATTAAAGTGCCGCAAGTATCATTACAGAAGACAGCCAAGGTCTTCCACAGACTTAATGCCACCTACAACTGTATTCTGTTGAGATTGCACTGTATCTCATGCTCTGGTAATTTGCTTTTATGATCTCCCTAAGTAAACAAATGTAACTGGAAATAGTTCATTCACATGAAGAGAATTTTAACACACAAATGCTTATTGCCAAAAATGAAAATTCATAAACATAAAAGATAATATCGCATAAATACTTCGCTTCAGTTTCATCTTCTTCAGATTACACTACCGATTCTCACACGTCCACAAATTCACTGTCATATCATAATAGTTTTCAATCATTTTAGTCCACGCAAATCATTAGCAGTTTATTTTTTTTATTGTAAGACGTAAGTGGGGGTCAAAGTTGTCAAAAATTGTATCACATAGCATCCTTAAATTTATCCCCAATGTCGACTATGCCCTATATTTAAACAATAAATACTTATATTTAATATACTTTCCAAGTTGTGAGAAAAATAATTCAAAGCGTTTATATTGAGGTTATTTTGTTATATAAAAATATAATTTGATTTAAAATGCTACAAAGTGTTAAAATGATGCAAATTGAAAATGCATTGCAGTCTGAAGATACATTCAATAAATTTTATTGTAACTTAATGATTACATTAGCAGCGCGTGAGGTAACGTAGCATTACGTTGGAGATATCTGGCGTGGAGTCCGGTACCTAAAATGGAAATGTGCCAGACATTGGTTTCTGTGCCATGCGAGTGCCGTCTGATCTACCACGTGCGAGATACGTGTTTGATCATTAGAGTATTGAATTCTAAATGCGCGAAGCTCAACTCACATTTGGACAGTTATTTGTTTATTTTATAAGGGTTTATAGCTAGTGACATCATTATAAAGTGGAGAGAAACGGGCACAAGGAACAGGAAGGAATTCGTGCATGACCTTTCAAAGCACCTATCACGGCATTTCGCTGGAGTAATTTCGGAAAACAACGGAAAAGCGAAATCTGAACAACCAGACCGGAGATCGAACCAATGTCCTCTCGAGCCGAAGTCCCAGTAAAAGGCAACATCTCACCTTAGGGGGCATCCACAAATTACGTGAGGTGTTTTTCCGGATTTCTGGACCCCCCCCTCCCCCTTGGTGAGATTTCGTGAGATCTGGCCGGACCCCCCCCCCCCTCTGGTGAGATCAGGTCCGTGAGAACCCCCCCCTAGAAATCGCACTCCAAAGTTTTGTAGACCTTTTTTTTTTTTTTTTTTTTTTTAGGTCACACCCTAACTTTTTGACGAAATACCCTCCTAAAATCGACTTAGGCGCAAATTGTAGGCCTTTTTTTTGGCTCTACTATCCCCAAATTTTTCGCAAAATCTCACGTGAGATTTCCGTAGACCCCCCCTCCCCCCTGGTGAGATTTGGTGAGATTTCGCCGGACCCCCCCCCCCATTTCACCTCACGTAATTTATGGACGCCCCCTTATTGTACTGTACAAGGTTATAGTGCGTTCAGTTAACAGGGGCGGCTCAAGGTCACAGTGCTCTATCTCATATCCGCTGCCCTTACCCCTACATGGTAAAGGGAAAGGATGCTCGCTGACAAAATTGGCACTTTGCTGCCTGGTCACAGGTGTCTACTCAGAGGGGTAGTCAACTGTAGAGGGCGGTGAGGTGAGGAGTGGGGCACGGGAAGCGCGACCTCAAGCTGTCAGTTGAGCGTGAACTGGTTATACCTCCAATATTCCCCCGTCTGGCAGACAGCATTATTTCCAACAGGTCTTCCCCAAATAAGATTCGTCGAATTACTTTCCATATACGAGAAACATCTCTTACTTATAGCGCATAGGGGGGCATCCATAAATTACGTGAGGTGTTTTTCCGGATTTTTGGACCCCTCCCTCCCCCCTGGTGAGATTTTGTGAGATCTGGCCGGACCCCCCCCCCCCCTCTGGTGAGATCTGGTCCATGAGAAGCCCCCCTAGAAATCACCCTGTAAACTTTTTTTTTTAGGTCACACCCTAACTTTTTTGACAAAATACCATCCTAAAATCGACCGCAAATTTGAGACTTTTTTTTTTTTTTTTTTGCTCTACTGTCCCCAAATTTTTCGCAAAATCTCACGTGAGATTTCCGTAGACCACCTCCTCCCCCTTCGTGAGCTCTGGTGAGATTTCGCCGGACCCCCCCCTCCCCTATTTCACCTCACGTAATTTATGGATGCCCCCTAGGATACAAGGACAAAATCTGGTGCGTTTCACTAAAGCTGTTAAGTTCCTTCAGTATTCCTTCTCTGATTAGGCCCGACTAGGCATCTAACAGCGAATGCAAAATAAACTTATCGGCTGCTGCCTTCTCGATTTCATTCTTGTTTCATTCTTGTTCTTACAACTACAAGTAATCACAAGTAACTCTTATTCCAGTTAAATTCCATATTGTTCCGAACGTCTTGATCAGGGGTGGCCAACCCAAATGATCTTGCGGGCCACTTTGGAAGTGCATCATAACACCGCGGGCCGCATATAAAATTATTTATCCCCACTAGAGACATTTTTTTGGAGTGAAAAATTGAAACATGAGTTATTATCGTGTTTACTATTATTCTTACATGTAATCATAGATAATATAATAGCAATGATACTAAATGCACATTGTAAAGAAATATAACACTAAAAAAGAAATATAAAAATATTTTGTGAAAGTGTGATGAATCTCGCGGGCCGGAAAAAATGTTCAAGGCGGGTTGGCCACCCCTGGTCTAGATGTTTCACAGAAATTATTGGATTTACTATCATTTTTCTAACTAAATAATGGGCATCATAAGCTTCGTTTCCTCATTACATTTCTTTTAACCATCATACTATCCCCAGATTGGATAGGGTGATCAGAGAATGAACCATGGAAATGTGGGAACTGGGTTACAACCGTTGTTCAGGCCACTGCTTGAATATGATAGAGTGGTGTGGGACCCACATTATGGGTATCAAATCCAGGAGTTGGAAGGGGTACAAAGGAGAGCAGCTAGATTTGTGTGCGGAAGTTAGCGCAGAATTCAATCAGTAACGGATATGCTGGGTTGGCGGTTATTAGATGACAGAAGGCAGGTGAAGAGAATGCTTGAATTGTTCAAGGCTTATAATTGCGATAATGCATGGATGGATATTAGTAGAAGGATTAAGAGTTTTATACGGAAGGTAAGAGATGAACATAATCATAAGCTGGCACTTTAATTCTGGCGAAATGGAGTGGAAACATTTTATTTTGTACGCAAGGAAATTAGGGACTTGAACACATTGCCAAGGGAAACAATGGAATAATTTAACAAAACACTGAAAAAAATTTAATGTTGGATTAGTAAAGGGTAGGGGTAGTTTCATGCGAAGTTGGAGGTGTAGGGATTTTGCCACCAGAGCGTGTGTCTAACTTGACTGCTACAGACGGGTTCCACTGATGCCATGAAGTACGTGCTGCAATAATGTATCAGCATATGGATAATGATGGCATTTTATCTCTTCCTCAGAAAAACGCGAGTGGCTACTTTTATAGCAGAGTCGGCAGGTGTTGCCTCATCCGGCGCGATTAGCTGTGGGGAAGGACAAACGAGTTGTTTGTTGACCGCCGGACACCGTGGAGAGGTGTGTGCAAACATTTGATGTAGCACCTCCGTTTGACAAACATCCCGAGGTTACGGCACACGGATCTATCCTGGCCACCGACGTCACAGGTATTGTGAAATGACACTTAATGCTTCTCGTCAAAACGTGACCTACAGGTAACAACAGCTATCGTGTCCGAGCGCAGCCTGTCACTATGCGGGGTATTACTCCCGGGGAACTAACTTGACTGATGTTTATCATTACCTTGTTCTTAAGTGTTTTGTGTGGATGACTGTAGTGATGTGTGTGAATTCTATTGTGTTATTTGTGTTGTATATATTGCTAAAAGAAAGTACATGGTGAAAAACGGTGTCGGCTCATTCAGGCCTATTCTTCCGAAAGACACCAACCCGAAGGATCAATTACCATCAACAATGACGAATTCTCTCACCTCATACGCTATGCAGATAAGTTTGTAATATAATCAAGGACTTTGTTACACAATCTAGTGATTAGGAAGCGATAACCGCCACCTCTACCCTTCTCGCCAAGTGGCGATCAAAGAAAATGGTTTTGACCACCGGGGATCGAATCAGACAATCCCGTGTCGAGCGCCAGGAGGCATCATCGTGCGCTGAGGCAACGTAGCAAGGTTAAAGATTTAACCTTGCTCTCGGTCGTGAACCTAAGTACGCTATTGACCATAAAGAATTTTATTTATACCAATTATCAAGAATGTATATTAAAAAAATCTAATGTAGTTTGTTAAGTAAAAATATAATGAGCGAACCTAAACTAATCTGAACAAACGAAAATGATAAAACTAATTTTCCGTATTTAAAACGTTGTAGGCAGTTTTGCACAGTACATAAGTATGAATTTGACTTGTGAGTTTAAAAAAAAAAAACGATTAGATACATAAACAAATCGTAAAAATGGAGTGTACTGTTCGAAAACTGATGTATACGCCTGAACAGTAAAAACTAATCAAATATAAAAATAGATATGTTGTTAGACGAAACTGTGACAATAGTACAACTCATTTCCTTTACGATACAGTGTTCCAAAACAATTTTTTTGAATATAAACAGCAACAATAACAACTAACTAAAAAGCTAAGCTTGGTAATTAACCCGAAGGTTGGTTGTACTCTACCAAAGCCCTGTTATTGGTAATCGTGATAATCTTACCGGGTTAAGGGAACTTACAATTTAACATGGAATCCGAACCATGTGTCTTTCTCAAGTACTTCACATTTTTTGCCAGAGGTGAAGCTCGGATAGGGGCCTATGAAAATCCTCGCCGAGACAGGAATTCGAACCGGGAACCTGTCGATTTCCAGTCAGACACTTAACCACTGAACCAACAAACCGCTCCGCCATTTCGTACCAATCACATCGTAACCCCTTCACATCAGCGCCTGCCATCCGAGTAAGAGTAATAGACAGTGTGTGTCATCCCGCACCACTGGTCGGAAACTAGCATCAGAGTTACCGCCCAATGCGTAGGCTGCCGTTAACGCCACAACACAAACGAATGCGTTTGGAGTGGTGCCATGACCGGGAAGCACGGACTGCTGGTGAATGGCGACGCATCGTGCTCCGCAATGAATCGCGGCTCTGCACTACCTCGAATGATCGGAGAGTAGGGCGGCGAGCTGGGGAGAGGTTGTCACATTACAGTAGGCTTGCCCCCTTCAGTAACTAACTTATTTTAATTATTATATTTATTCTATGCCGAGTACCGAATGCTATGTGCATCGGTGACTGGCGAGACTGACAATCGATTAGTAGAACAGAGAGTGTGGAGTCGTGCAGAGAACGTCGTGTAGTTATCATGCCTCTGGGTCTTGTTGTAGTTCGGTGTAAGTCGTGGCCGAAAATAATTAACAAATGATTTGTATTGAAGTGTACAGGTCCCCGTGAGTTACTAATTACGGGCTACCGCGTCGGAAAAACGTTTCACTGACAGAAAGAAACTACGAGATTACGTGGTGGAGTGTTGGTGAACTGTGTTGGTATGATCAGCTACGTGAAAGTGATTGAATGTATTGCTTTTCACTCTTAAGAACTTGCATCTTCGGATTATTTGTCACTACTAGTAATTTACTTTGTGTGTTTATTATTATTTTTCCATTGGTGGCCGCACAAGACTCTGAATAAATCTTTGACTTGTGGTCTGCATGCTCGAGGTGTTTCTTTGAAGAAACTTTTGGTTATATTTGTTTTTGATTTGTACCCTAGCCAGCCAATGGTGGCGGCCGATAATTTAATTAATTAATGAAGTCTGATGGACCTTATCTTAGGTGGTCGAAACTAATCTTAAAGGGGACTAATTTGTGAGTCGGAAGGAACTGTTATCAATCACGCACTTTCAATTTGTTTTCCGACAAGGTCCCATTCTCCAAATGTTTGTAGAGGCACAGAACTGTTACTACTGCCGTCACAGTATGACTTCAGGTCACGGCTGGTAGTGATTGAGATAACTCTGAAGATACAGCGGTATGTCACGGATATTTTACGTACTCATGTGTTACCTCTCATGCGACAGTATTGTGATGTCATTTTTTATCAGGACAATGCTCGTTCACTCGTTGAGGTACTCCGTGGACAGCAACATCCCCTTATAGGTCCCAGATATAAGATGTGTGGGACCAGTTCGGACGTCAATTCCATTCCAGTGGCAGTATCCTGGATATCAAGGACCAGTCACAACTCTTGTGGACGAGCTTGCCTCAGGAGAGGATACAACGGCTCTACGACACCCTTTCCCACCGAATCAGTAAATGCATCCAAGCCAGAGGGGGTGCAACGTTATACTGATAAAAGGGTTGATACTGCAAAGTTCTTTGTCAATATGACTAGATTTTCTAATAACTGAAAATAACATCACATACCCTCTCAACCTCCTGAAGTTTCACTTCGTTCTCTCCTCCCCTTGTGGGTGCTTCAGTTTTTTCGTCAGGTAGTGTATTTACCTTCCGCTTAGCCTGAATTCCACTGATCAACATGACATAACGTCAGAGATATTAGATTAACTGCTTACCGCTAGTTTACGAGATTTTCGTGTCTTCGGATGTGTTATGACTTGATAAGCTTTTGTAACACGTTAGGAATTGGATTAGTATACGATTAATAGCAATGTTTTCGTTTCCCTCTATTATAGTATCAAAAAATCTTCGTCATAAATCGTTCGGTTTCAGCCGCTGGGCAATATAAAATAATAGGCCAATAGCAAAGAATAAAGAGAGCAAAGGACTGCTCATCGACGACGCTATTTTAGCAGATCATTTGACTAACGAAGCAGCACCACGGGTTTCTATTTTCTTCAATATGTCATCCATCGTTACTCCTATAAACAGCATCAAATAAGTTAACATTTTTATATAGATGAGAATGCAGCAGGCGTGAATTTGCGACCAGCGATATGATAATAAAATGTATATAACAGCAGTGTCTTCTGAGATGCGAAACATCTGGAAAACTTGCGAGTTTTCACATGTAGGTAGATAAAAATTTCGTTCAGCCACATCAATTTAACTAAATATGCACTAGCTAAATTGTATTTCCTCTAAATCGTTAGATTAAAATTGCGATCAGAATATGCCAAATGACCGGAAAATCCGGTGTTTGAGTATCAACACTGCTGAAATTTTGATTTCACTTTATGGAGTCTTCACTTCTAGAAATTATTGGTTATCATTCCAGTTTGCAATGCTATTATCCAGGAGCTCTGGATTAGTTTAAGTCGTCTGAAAGACAAAAATGCGGTCAAAGTAGAAAATAATTGACGTCATGCACATTTGATATCCACTTACAAATTATTATTAACTAATACATGACGGCTGTTTATCTAATGATATACTAGTTTTACTCAGGAGCAACATTGAATTTTTATTCTCACGCCGTATATACAACCAGCAATGCTGATATGTAGCATAGGTTGCCTACACTTAGGCAACAGCCGTCTATTTGGAAATCTCGCACAGAAGGTTAAGTGCTAAAGCTGCATACTTATATTATTTTTCATATCAGAAAATTTCTAATCTGTTAACAGTTAAGTAGTCGAATATAACTAAGTTTCGGTTGATGGGAATATTTACATCTCAGCTTTTGGCTTCTGAGTGCAACTGCTAATAATGGCTACTCAGTTTAGTCTTTTAATCACCATAATCGAAAAACACAAAACCACGTTACACAAAGTTCAACTAATATGCTGAAACACTGAAACATGTTCGGCAGCAGTAAATTTGTCATCAAAGAGAAAGATTCGACTTTTTCTGTGGTAAAAAATCATGAACCTGGTGAATTAAATGTTGCGGTTTTTTTCCCCAACATTCATCAAATGAATCACAATTGCCTTGGCCTGTACCTGATGGCAAAACCGTGCCACCTGGCTTGCTATGTCACAACCGACAATTTCGGTCCAATTCAAAAGAAGCCATGCCATTCCTGAAAATAACACATTAAAAGATCGTAATAAAGTGAATGATAAGCTTACGGAAATAGTAATTGGTATTGGCGCCGATAAGAAGAAATTAATCTACAAAAATAAGGAGTCTAGCTGACCATTTTTCATGAGAGATTAAAAAAAGAAAGTCAGTGCCAAATTTGGTGCAAGAAGCGATTCAGTTTATAAAAGTAGGTGGCTCTGCTACGATAGAAAATACTTACAGTGATTCCATTCTAACGGACATTTAACTTGGTAAAAATTAATTTTGAAATAATCCAAAATCGCGGTTTTGCCTGGTTCACGACGCGATTCGCTTTCAACTATTATAGCTGCAGCGGCGGCAACAAGTAAATCCTCGTCGGTAAATATTTTTTAATCTAATACCATTTCCTATGTGAACACAGTGAATTTTCAGTTCGGCCATATTGCAAAGTGTGGACGTGGCTTAACATAGCACGAATAAAGTGTGGTTTTGGAGCGATTCGTTGACATGTGCTTAGGCTTATAGATATCCACTATGGACCACACCGTAAGGGGGAGGGAGGGGGGCAAAAAAATGTGACATCAAGTGACAAGGGGGGGGGGAGTTATAAGCTTTGAGACGTCACATGTATAATTTGTATCACTTTTGGCTGGTGGAGGCCGCATCTATGGTGTCGCACGTCGGCCGCCTTTGACATACGCCGAAAGCCCAATACCGCCTGAGAGGCTTTAACAAATATGAGTTCCGCATAACTATTTAAACGATAATGTGGAATCTCATTATACAAAGCCACTAACCACAAGCAATCACATGAGAGGCAACAAGAGGTTTTTCCCATCACGAAGATTCCTCTTCAAAGAACTGCAGCTAGACGGGACTTCCCTGTTCTTTGTTTGCCATATGGTTGGATGAAGATGTTGACACACCGAATGTTCCTAAGATTATCCAAATTGAGAACCAAGTGGCTGATATGACAGTCATAAATAATATAAAAGAATGAGTTCAAAGTCCATGGACACATGATGATTAAATTTTGTATCATTCATTTGATTTTTAATGTTTTGTCAATCTCCTAAAATGTTTGATTTATTGTTGATTTTATGAAAAAATATTTTATATAGAAATACATAAATAATTTTGGAAGTGCTGTTTTAATTTAATAATTTCTAATTTAAAATTGTAAAATATGTGATGTCACACCAGGGGAGGGGGTCACAAAAATGTAACCACTTGTGACAAGGAAAGGGGTGGGGCTACAAATATCATGAAACTCGTGTGACGTAATTTGTGGATGCCCCCCTAGTATATATTTGGTCGTCATATACATCTCGGCAGGGAACTTAAGTTCTTGTGCGGCGATGTATGATGTTGGATTTACTTATCTTTTCAATTACGTATTTGATATGAGATGACAACTTTATCACTACTGTACAGTCGGCATCCTGGTAACAACAATCGATTGATAGCTGTTCGACAGAGCAATAGCGCATTCAGTTAACAGAGGCGGTTCAAGGTCATTTTACTCTATCCCCACTCCGCTGCCCTTACCCCTACTTGCCCTCGCCTGCAAGGACGCAGCGCTCTAGCTCGGAGAGGTGACCTTGAGCCGCCAGTGAGGGTGAACTGACCTGAGCCTCCTGCGGCGCTCGGTGAGTCCTAGCATCATGGGCGGGGGCGCGGCGTTTGGGTCGTGCTGTGGGAACTCGTCCGTCCTCCTCGCCAGTCACCTGCTGCCCGCCGCCAGGCGACGCCTCATCGTCGCCCACCGTGAAGCTAGGCCGCTCTCCAGACATCACAGACGCTGCAACAAACACAAACATCCAATCAGTAAATATCGCAATTCGGAATAATTAGTGGCTAATGTAGCACCTGGCAACTCCTACATTCCAGGCAAACACATGTCATTTGTTTGCTATTTTCAGGGATAAAGGAATAAATTCAAAGTCTTTGTATCATTTAGTTCGACACGTAGTCGAGATAATCTATCCAGGAGCATCCCAATATGCAACTGGACGCTCTGCGCTGTTTGTCGAGTCCTTATCACTGACCACTCGTCGGATACATCACGAGTGAAATTGCAGCTACCTTCTGAATACGCCAGAGAACCATACACACAGATAACTTCTCCAGTCAATCGTATGAGAACCTTAAGTCAGCGTAAGCACAGCTAAGCCTGCTCTTCCCCCGCCTCTAGCACCTCAAACACCGGTAGCCAACCAGAACACCCCCTGTTACTAAAATAATGAGCAGCCAATTTATAGCCAGCTCTTTCTCCTCCTCCACGAAGCAGAGCAGAAACGGTACTTAGTAGATCGACACCCATCAACATCTTCCACTGATGTAACTACTGTTGCTTGCTAGATAATGGGAAGGATCCAGGATTTTGGTTTGGGAGGGGGCTTGAACGGACTTTGGTTTGGGAGGGGCTTGGCTTGAGTGAATTTTAGTTTGGGGGAGGCTTGAGTCGGGCAAAGCGTAGTATAATCTCCTCGGGCCCCTAATCGTAGAGCTAAAAAAAAAGTCCCCAAAATTATAATGTCGGAGGTGGACCTAGATATTTGAGGGGGGGACTTGAGACCCCTAGCCCCCCTCCCCGGATCCGCCGCTGCTAGATATTCCATGTTGTGCGAACTTACAGTATTTCTACTACAGAGCTAACTTATGATTTGTTTCATCCAAGACACACATTTCTAGAGAAGATTACCATATAGAGATTCATTCTAAAGCCTAATGTATCCATTAAGCAATCCATGGGTTTATCATTGCTACTTTATTTACCTTGTACTTTAATCTGATTATGAATACCATCATTTATTTGAAGTGTTTCTACAAGAGTATAATTTCCTTCGCAAGTGTTGTCAACAAATAGTAAATAATTGTGCTACATCGTGTTCTTACTTCAAAGCAACATGATCCTTAAATAATTTCTAAGAGTAATTTTATGAAGTGGTCCAAGGTTCAGTCAGTTCACTTACTGACTTGTTGTTTATGATGTAGCTTTTTTCTGACTGAAACGTGTAATAGTAATAGTTAACCCAATTTCTCGACAGTTGTTCACAACATTAGAGTTGATTACAACTTCCTTAATTCGTAGGCGAATACCAAATCGTGACCCAAGGGATAGAAGTATACCGCAGCTAAATTCTAGCCCTAATCAAATAGTATAGCTAAAGGATGTTGCACACTAGCAAGCAGGGGCGGATCCAGGGGGGGGGGCTAGGGGGCTCAAGCCCCCCCCAAAAGTATCTTGGTCCACCCCCGACATTGTAGTTTTGAGACCTTTTTTTTTTTTTTTTTTTTAGCTCTACGGATTTGAGGCCCGAGGAGGCTATAAATACTACCTTTATCCCGACTCAAGCCCCCCCCAAAGCCAAAATCCACTGAAGGCAAGCCCTCTGAACCAAATTCACTCAAGCCAAGCCCCCCCCAAACCAAAGTCCGCTCAAGCCCCCCCCAAAACAAAATCCTGGATCCGCCCCTGCTAGCAAGAGTTTCTAAACTCTTGCTAAGGCAGTCTCAACTCAAAGAGCCAAAGAGGTAGGCAGCCACGGTATGTAGGCATACAATATAACTTTGGTGCATGGCGGGATGCTTACTCCAGGCGCTTGTTTTGAATCATCTCATTCATTGCATCGATCAATACGCACAACAGATTACTTCGAGTCACTATCAATGTTAAATCTTGAAACGGTGCATCTAGGTCGTCCGTAGCACGAAAAAGTTTTTAATGCTTTAGGGGAATATGGAACGCAGCTAAACTGGCGCTGTACAGCATACACAGTAGACACTGGAATATTTTTAACCCTTTTGGTGATCTCATAAGTTGTTTAAGGGTATTCGAACAGTGGAATTATTGCCTCTCCATTCATTATGATTTCATAGTACTTATAGCAACAGTTTCATGAATTGTTTAATGGGTGTTTGTCGGAATGATTAAAAAGAGACATGTTAGGCTTCCATCTTGAGGCTATGTAGAAATATGGCCACGTATATACCTCGTAGTTCCCCTTTAAATTCTTTAGAGAAGGCAAATGTACACTCATTCTCCAAAAGTGGCCAAGAAATTCAAGCTGTCATAGTAAAACCAAAAAATTATATCTGCAACTTTTTTGCTATTGGAGACAACACAAATATAGAAATTTTATTGTGAATCACTAAAATTCTTCGCAAGACCGTCTAAATGCACGTGTAATGACACAATTGGAAGTCGTACGGAATGTTTATCAGTTTACAGAAGGAAACTGGAGCATTATCCATGGAGATCAGACAGCGGAGAATGTTAGACTTGGTACTGGCAATCGGACCGGATTGGTAAAAAAAAAAAAAAGTGCAAAGAATTAAAACGAATGTCTGGCCAACAAAGCAGTACTCCCAAAAAGAAGCTTGTCTAGACAGCCTCAAATACTTGTTATGATGAGAGATTTCAATAATAACTTCTACGAATAATTTTCTCTATATTCGATGCTCATTTCAAAACAACCAAAATTCAACATGTGCCAGATGCTGTAACACGCAAAGTACTCTGAGAATCACACAAATATTTCTCAAATTTCTGAATCTTCTAAAAAATAATGTTGCTAACAGACGAATTATTAAATAAAACCTATAAAAGATTGACCAATATAGTCGATATTTCATTAAGCAACATCTAGGTGACTTTATTAATATCTCTATACAGTGGTTGCTAGAATACTCCTCCACATTCTCCGGGTTTCCGGGATGGATGTTACAACGGCAATTCTAATTAATCACGCTGTGTCGTAATATTAATTACAAACACTTGTTCTATAAACACACAGGATTTGAACGCAAAGTCATTGTTTACGCAAATGCCATCGTAACGTATTCTATCTAATAAGCAATTATACATACAAATACAAAAAAAAAAATACACGCTAGTGCACACAGTAAAAAACACGATATATGAGGATTTATTGAAGAACATCAAAGTAGAAAACTGTTTCTTTGTTCTCCGTAAAGAAGAAAATTACTATTCATTTAACAACAGTGTTAGTTGACCTCATTATTCCATACGTTTTAAGAATACTTGACTGAATTTCATTTTTCAGAATAATGCAAAATTATCATTAGTTTAAAGTACATATACTCAGTAATTATAAGGCTCTGAACCACTTCTCCGGGCTTAGTATCTGACAAACAGATTCAGATAATTTTTTCAAACTCTAACAACAGTCTCTTGACTGATAAGATTGTTGCCATCCTGCGTTAATCTGTCCCTCCTCGGTTTATTCGTGGCCCGCCGGTTTCGTGTGTGCCGCATTTAGACCGAAATCGATGAACGCTAGGAGGTTAAGGAGAGATATCGTCAACTTCTGAAAGAAAAAGGGGATACCGCATTGTTTCACTAGAACAGACTTTTATTATCAAATAATTTAAAATTCAGATAGTAACAGCAGGTACTAATATATCAGGAAAAATCTCTTCGCGCCAAGATGTTGCTATAACTGTTACAAACCTCACAACATCGGTAAAATAACATAGAAGTTAAAGTATGAGACCTGGCATATATGATACCTCGTCCCTTCACTTCTGTCTTGTGAACATGTCAACAAAGAGAAAGAATATAAATGAGTGCTTATTCAAATGAGTGCTTAGCAAACAAAAGTGGAGACAGCGAGATTACTAGACCAACCAGTTAGGATGTAAATTTCAGAACTTTTTCATTTAGGCAGAGTTATTTCAAGGTTCAAAGTCTCTCAGTTGCAGCTCCATTCCTCTCTGTCTCCGTTCGGAGGGAAAAATAAAAAATTAAAAAATAATAATAAAAATTGTTGCTAAAAGTCAGAAAATAAACGAAGTTATACTCGCAAAATGTTAAAAAAAATATTTTAAGAACTCAGACCTGTTATGTTAATTTTTTTTCTTGGGCTTTCAGAATTGCAGACTCGTTCCAGTAAACACGCTTTCCCATTTCCAGAAGTGCTTCGATGAATGCAAGGACTACAAGTCAGTGACCGTGAATACGTAAAGCGAAAGTCCATTTTACAAGCTGCGTCGACGATCACAAAAAAACTTATCGCAACTTTTTTTTTGCATGCCATCACTAAATTGTTGAGTGACTTGTTTTACAAGTGGAGGTACACTAATTTCTGAGGCCATGACAGACGTCATCTACAGGTTTCCAAATCCATAAAATAATATAGTAATTTTCTTTCTGTGTTAAAAGTCTTATGACTTTTTTTAATCAGTGCAATAAAATGGTTGGTAAGTAAATAAACAGGTGTATTATTCCGCGGGGAGCCTGTCAGGGTAGTTCAATCACGGAGATTTTTATTTGTCAATCTATCCGTCTCTGTTGTGTGTAGCACGGTAGTCCTAGCAATTGAAGCGGAACGGCAGGTTTACGAGGAATCCAAATCACAGTTCGGAAAAGTGTACTTCACAAAAACAAAGTAAAGCTTTGCCAGATTTGAACGTATTAACCAAGTAGTTAAACTTATTTTGCAGCTGAATTTTTGCTTTTATCTCATACTTACTTCTGTCAGATGGTTAAATTTTACCCTCGTTTGTAGTTTTTTGGTGCTTACTGTCAACTCCTGAACATTTACCTGCTGTCTTCCTGTCACCGTATACTCGCTCACTCATGGCTGATATTGAAACCGAAATTACACGTCTCCTCAGTCATACTTTAATTTATATCTTCACCTCGTCCGTGATGACAAAAAGTGTTCTAATTTTATGGCTTTCAGTTTCTACAATAGGATAAAAATTATTTGAATTTGTTAAAGTCATGTTGGACGTCTGTAAACACCAATTCTGCAAAAACGAGGTTGTTGATTACAGTAAAGATGTGCGTCATCTGAGCTGAACATAAGGGAATCCCAACAGAGTTGTCGAACCAGCCCGTCGGAATGTTCTTTAGCCTTGGGAGAATTCCGCAGCCACCGATCAGGTCTTTGCAAGCCGGTCTCCCATGCAATGTTTTAAATACCGCGAGTAAAACTCAATCAAAATGTCCCAAATACCTGTAAAAAAGTCCATCTATTTCATATAGTTGGTGTATTCTGTAGTTTTAATATACATGATAAAATGTGTATGGGAACTCAAACACCTATAAAAATAACATCAATAGTTAAGAAAGTGTAGCTTTATATGTAAAACATAGCGTGCAAGTATTCAAGTGGAATTGTAACCAAGCAAATTGGCAAACGACAGTGAAACAGGAGCAGAAAGGATGAAATTTAGAAATAAACAAATCCTATACTACTGTTGACTGGAAAAAGAGACATACCCAGAAACGTACAAAAAAGCTCAAATCGTTGAAAGTATACAATTTGTTAGAATCAAGAATAGAATTGCTGAAGACTTGTAAACACACTGTGTGCGAAGCTTCTATAAACTAAGTGACGAAACCAAATAGGTAAGAATCGCCATTGTTATGAGAGGGCTAATAAGGCGACATGCAACGAACAACGAAAACTGTGGTTTAGAAACTGTATAAGATGGAATGAAAAGTTAGGATCGCTTTATATAGACTACATGCTCACGTCTACATCATAATGCAACCAACTGCGATCATTTAAGCAAAATTTAGCATCCGTTCATCAATTATACTTACTCTGTCAATTTTTTAAGAAACAAAATGCCTAAGATGCAACAGTTAAAAGCAACTTTAAAAATCAGCTCAATATTTTTTTTTTGTCTATTTCATGTAAAAAATCAAATTTTTAGAGTAAGGTACGCTATACTGTGAGAGCTTCAAGGAACACGAAAGATCTGAGGTATATCACGAATTTTTAAGGTTGGGAACACCTGTTAATCACTTCTCAGTATTTTTTTTTTAACAGTTTAACGTCCCTTTTTAACAACGTGGTCTTTTAGAGACGGGAAAGGATGGGGGCAAGGAATGGGAAGGAATTCGGCCATGGCCTTTTGAAGGAAGCATCCCGGCATTCACCTGGAGTGATTTGGGGAAACCATGGAAAACCCAAATCTGGATGCCCGGACGGGGATTCGAACCGCCGTCCTCCCGAATGCGAGGCCAGAACGCTATCCGTTACACCACCACGCTCGGTCACTTCTCAGTAATTGGAGCTTATCGACAGCGTTATGAGTCTTCAGTTTTAAACGAAAATCTGTATTAAAAGCATTACAATAAAAACGAAGCAATCAATTATTACCGCATTAAAGAGATTTATAAAATCAACACATTTGTTAGGGTTTTTTTTTTAAAAAAAATGCTATTCAGAGCAATAAAACAGACGTAATTCCTTTTTTATAAAGTTTATTTATTAACAATAATTATTCAGGTCGGGAAACGTGTGTTTGAATCGTGTTGTCATAAATGTATGTATTTGGACAACACAGCTCCCATGTGCAGTATACTGCACTAGGAAACCAATCAAGGCACTCGGATTAAAGCGTCCTCTCAGCTCGTGTGATTGGATCCGGCCATTTGACAGTGTCAAGGGCGCGACCCATCACAACTCGGCCGTCACCGCGTCAGGGAGTGTATCACGGCGTACAGCGATAGCGTCTGATGGCGTCCACCTCAAACACCGCAAATAGTTCGGAATAATGTTTAAGTTCTACGGCTTTCTCCTCGAATCACCTGGAGTGACTATACCAGAGATCTGGACGAGAGATCTAACGTAACGCAGATCACTCGTATGAGCTGCGAACTGACCAGTTTCTACGAAACCACTATATGAAATAGTGCGTAGGAGTGAAAGTATCACTGTTCAGTTTTTACGGGGTACTATTGGTGTCTTTTAGAAGAATCGTCCTGAACAGGTCAGAACTGGGTTTATCTTCAAATACACATATTACTGCATTTACGATCATTCTCACACGTTGCTACTCAAAAGAAACGAAACCGATTATAAATTGAAATCACTAACTAGTTAATGACCAAATTTTGCAATCGACGCTACTTAAGTCTTTGGTCTAATTTGAGTCAAGATGTCTCTTATTCAGATGAGGATACTATCTTATGCTAATTAAAGAAGAAAAAGGTGGATCAATGAACGAAAGTATCGGACATAACACTATATAGAAATATATATATATATAAACTACAGAGCATTTGATGCTGCAAAAGAACTACAGCATTGTATAGAATTTTCAAAGATGAATATTTAAATTTTGTGGAAATACTTTCTCATTCTGTTCACAAGAAGAATGCTCCAATGGGGAAAATGTGTCAGCGCAGAGGAGAGAATTTTAGTAACTTAACTTTAATAAACTAACTTTCTGTCCAGTGACATTCTGTTTTCTATGTTTTCTCAAAATTGCTCCAGCCAATGCGGGATGGTTCCTTTAAAAAGGCCATATTCGAATTCTTTCCCCTTCCTTGTTCCCAGTCCTTTCCCGACGTCGACGAGGCGTAAAGCCGTAAAAAAAAAACATTCTGTTTAATATTTCTGCGAATAATCACTCAACGTGTTATAGATAGTGTTTCTAGATTTCACCAAGCAGGTTTAAGTTTAGTGTTTGATCCGCCATTTTGATTGAGTAGCTAGTTGGTAACTAGCAGCCCGGCGATGAGACGCTTCGTCACTAGAAACTAATCAGGGACTGATTACTAATTGATCACCCCGCTTCCACACAAATACTAGTGCAGTGAAGGAAAAGAAACCAATCGCTAATCCGAATTAGTTACCGGTTTCTTTTGAGTAGTGTTCTATTGGAAGGGCGTAACAATCATCGTCACGCATAAACCTATTGAACACACGTAGGAAAGTAACTGGGTGTCCTATTTCTGTAGCCAGACGTAGAACGCCACCTAACCAGGACCAAGCCAACATTAAGGGTTGAAGGCCATTCGAGTTAAAGAGTTATACCCTGCCAAACACATGGCTATCAATATGGATTAAAACCTTTCCTTTCTTCTGATCTACGAAGAGAGGCAACATCTCAGTTTTAATATGGCCATCCGTAGAAAAACAACAAGACTAAAAATAAGCAAAACTACCTGTCACTTTGTTGAACACTGCATAAATAACCCCACTGCGCTCCACAAAGTGGTTGCGTCTTATTTAATATTGGAGCCTGTTCTCCAATTTCATATCCCGGCGACTTTAACGATGCCAGATCCCGAGTTAAGCACGAATAAATATCTCCGAATCTAGGCTACACGCACCAACTATGCGACACAGTCCTTGGCCCACTTTTGCAGGTGCATAATTAGGAAAGAAGTCAACTTTCTCGCCAGAATATACTTACAAACGATTTTGGACATCACTCGGTGTATCATCAGGCCAGATCGACGACGAGAGCCACTCAACCGCACTTCAGATCGACAACTACTGCTCTAGAGGCGGAAATCTCGGCTGAGGCAGTTTCTTGTTCAAGACTTGCCGTCCTCCAATCATGCCGTAATACGTCGGTTGGTTGACTAGCTGGCCTCCAGACTAGTGTCCACTCAAAGACGCAAACCCTCAGCCGTCTCAAGATGATATCGCCACTTCAGTTCGTAATCACTGCTACCGATTACAGTAGCAAGTACACGACAGATAAAAAGTTTTACTGAAGAAAAAGGCAGGGTTTTCCCTTGACTAAATTAACTGCTCGCAAAAATTATACTTCTGGATGTTATAAGTAAAGAAATAAGGTAGCAGACTTACTGGGGTTCTTCCACGAACGTTGCCAACGGTAATAATCGCGAGGTCTTAACCTGTTCAACTACGAACTATATTCTAGTTGGCGGCGCACTTTACATAATATCGTCAGCTTTGAAGTGAAAGTATCTAACACGCCTCTCGGGAAACCAATTTAGTTGACATTTCCAAATCGTTTTACTGATCTCTTTATCCACACGAAAAGAATGCGGGTTACTTACATCAAGTCACTACAATTTTTTATTGCTATTTTAGAAGTTAATCGAAAGTTGCAACTCTGTAAAATCGTGAAATTCCTGAATGATAATTCTGCAATTTTTAGAATAGAAATAAAATGAAATAACGCTGGGAAGGAGTCTCTATGAATTTCTGTTGAAGCCTTGTACATAACACAGGTGCCTAGTATTTTATTGTCCAACTGTATCTCGGAGTATAAACAGACAAAGAAACACAAACGAAGTATATTTCAATCCATGTTGTTATTCATCATGGGTTCTCTTCTATTCAGCAGGTCCACGCACAGTGACAGCCCTCCACGCCTCCCTCTGTTCCACCGTTCTTTTAGTTTCTATATATCTCCCGTTTATCATTATATCATCCATCATTTTCATCCTTCGCCGACCTCTTCTTTTCTCTCCGTTTACAGTTATTACTAAAATAAAATACTACATTCCTTAAATCTTACTCAGTGGACAGTTTACAATAATTGTGTTTGATTTTCAATATTCAAGAATGCAAAATCCTTTCATTGGAGCCTTCTTAGCGTAAAGAATTGGTAACTCAAATCCATCTTCAAATAACAGTCAGCTCCCCTTCAGAAAATGCGGTAGGATGCAAATGAGTCAAAACAAGTAATTTCAGCAGAAAGAAAAAGTTACGATATCTGTCACTGAAAATGTCCGAGAGATTTTTTTGACTTTTTATGATTTTCGTTAGCTGTTTTTTCGTTAGTCATTGGGACGCAAGAAGCAAACGGCTTGGACACATTTTATAACATAAAAAGAAGAATCATCAATTATTAAAAAACAAAGATCTAGATTATTTCCGTTTTATGTAATTTATAACATTTATGATATGTAAACACCATTAAAGTATTACAGAATCATGACCATTATCGTTCTATTACGGAGTGCATTCCTTGCCAGCTTAGAAATATATTTCTTACTCTGGATGAACAACCTTTTTTACTGTCAGAGCACTACCAAATTGGCTTTGCTCATTGTTAGTGTTAGTCACCGAATTAAACGAAGCCGAGAAACCATGAGTTCTTTCAACGTGCAACATTCCAAAAACAAAATAATTCTCGTCCATTAATTAGGTCATAATGCCAGAAAACGTGATCTACCTGTGGATCTCAATTAAAGCTCTGTTTTGCGTTCGGTCTCCTTCCGCGTTAAATATATTAAATAGAGATACAACACGCATTGAAAACCGCCAATGCCGAAGAATATTTGCGGTACATCAACTTCTATCTTAAAATCCTGTATATTTACAAGCCCTACTCACTGGATTATTAATAATAATTCTGGAGGATACGCAAAGTTTGATTAACTTCAGCATTCGAAGTTTTAATAGAGCCTCCGTACGGTTAAAACTGTGGAGACCGAGCGTGGTGGGTGAGAGGTAACGCTCTGGCTTCCCATTCTGGAGGACGCAGGGTCGAATCCCCGTCCAGCCATTCAGATTTCGGTATTCCACGATTTCCCTAAATCAATCCAGGCAAATGAGGTGATGGCTTCTTGAAAAGGCAATGGCCGAATTCCTACCAGTTTCTTACCCCCAGTTCTTTCCAGCCTCTAATGACATCGACGTCAACGAGGCGTAAAGACATTAAAAAAACCCCGAAGATGTATTTATTAAGTTCACTTACGAAAAATTTGCACGTAGAGAGGATATGAACGAAGAACACGTGCACTAGTGATGTGGAACGAAGAAAAAGTAATAAAGACAGAGCATAGTGTGCGAACAAAAATTACTGTTGGGGGTGGGGGGTTTCTATATATTACTTGAGGTGAAATGGGGGGGGGGGTCAGGCGAAATCTCACGTAAGATTTTGGAAATTTATTTTTGGACTGTAGACCTTAAAAAAATCCACAAATGGCTCGAATGTAGATTTTAGGGGGGTATTTCGTCGAAAAGTGTGGGGGGGGGGGGGTGTTACCGACTTTGCAAGGGTGAGACCTAAAAAAAATCGGTCTCAAAAAGTTGCGAGGGCGCTTTCTAGGGAGGAGGGGGGGGGGGGGTGTCGGACCAGATCTCACGAAGTTTCACCAGAGAGGGGGGGGCGGGGTCCAAATATCCGGAAAAAAAACCTCACGTAATTTATGGATGCCCCCTTAGCGAAGATCAAGAACAGAAAAGACCAACTGGATTTGGTTAAATTGTATGGTTGTGGAAATAGGGGGAAGAATGTTCCAAATTCTATATAACTGAAAAAGTTGTAAGACACTAGAAAAACACAGAGAGGAATGGAAAAGCAGAGTTGACGTGTAATTAAGGCCAAGTTATTATTGACAATCGAAGGAAAGTCTCAAACTAGCGAGCCATAGGAAGTGAAACGAGAAATAATACCTAGCAGTAGACACACGCAATTCGGATGCTTGGAGTCGGCGCTGCGTACCTGAGATCCCGGCTGCGAGCGTGTGTAGCGTCCGCGACGGACCGGTTGGCACTGCGAGTGTCCAGCTGGTGGGTGATACGGGAACCGGCGTGGTGTTGCGCGTGGCCGGCAGATAACCCGGCAACCTGGTCCCTGCCCAAGGCCGGCGCGCGCTCCAGGCTTACCGTGCTCCGCTCGTGCAAACCTCGCCGTTATTCGGTGGAGGAATTTAGCGCGGTTGTCATTTCGGCAGAGGGCGAACCGTGTCGTCAACAAGACGGGAAGAGACAGCTCGGGAGTGAATCACCTTGCATAAACACACCATTCAACAACTATCAGAGCACCAAGAGAAACAGAAATGTTCTTCGGTGGTCAACCCTTAGCTTGGTCGGCAATTCAGTTATATTCTCAGCCCTCTTTATTATATCGACAAATCTCCTGTAGCCAATATGTTACATTATCTGCTGGATTTATATTAACCGTGGCCTTCCTGAGTATCTCTTTCCTTCTGCCATTCCTTCTAGTAGTCTATTGTTTTCATTAAGATCTCACGTCTTAAGACATTTCCAGTTAATATTGTCGTCCGCCTTTTAATACTCTTCCATATATTGTTATATTTTCCTGCCTTGAAAAACCTCTTCATTAGTAATCTTTTGCCCTCCCCCAATTAATCCTTAACATCCTTCTGTAAAACCATTGCTCGAATTAAATCAACATCCTCCTTTCTCCTTTCCCAACTAGGTTTCTCATTCAGACAAGGCAATATTCCAAACGTAAGCTTCTGATATCATCTTACTTGTACTAACTCTCCTTGCATCTTTATCCCAGCATCATTTTCGTCACTGATCTTATCCAATGATTCTATAGGCATTAAACATTATAGCAGACAGAGCACATCCTTGTCTGACTACTTTATGTATTACTGCTTCTTCTTGTTTATTTCAAGTTTTTAAGCTGAATAAGACTATTTTACATGCCATTTTACGAGATTAACTATCACCTCTCTCTTATCTCATTGGTCTCCGGACTGGTAACGTGCCACGCCTCAATTTCTTCCTATCGCGTGTTAATCTATTCTTCATCTTCCTATATCTGTGATTCGAATTCAACGTTAAGCAATACAGAGTCGGAAAGCGCGGCAAATCGACCATAGGAATTTAGAGCGATCTTGTGGCTCATTCGACCTCCAGGTCATTAGAGGTGGAAAAGGATGGAGGACAAGGAACGGGAAGGAATTCAGCGATGCTTCCTTTTGTAGGAAACATCCCGGCATTCGTCTGGAGTGATTTGAGGAAACCATGGAAAACCCAAATCTGGATGCCCGGACGGGGATTCTAACCCACGTCCTCCCTAGGTAGGACCTATACCTAGCAGCTTTACCGGCTACTGCAGAGTCAGTGTAGTTACACTTCTGCGGAAAGATGGAATGAAATTCCTATACCAAGCATATATCATGAAAACCAAAACGTTTACGTCCTTTAATTTTGTTGATGGATTCGCTGATGGTTTTATTTCAGTTGAGATCATGGCAAATTTATGTTTCTAACGGCAAGAAAATGTAGTCAGTAAGGTGACCTAGATAAAGTCATTACACCTCATTTTCTCATAATCCTGAGTGAGTAATAATCTCTCTTGTTCCGTAAAGCCTACATAAAGCCCAGCAAAATGTTACAAACACATTCGGGAGGACGTGGATTCGAATCCCCCTCCGGGCATCCAGATTTAGGTTTTCCATGGTTTACCCAAATCACTCCAGGCGAATGCCGGGATGCTTCCTTCAAAAAGGCCATGGGCAAATTCCTTCCCGTTCCTTGTCCCCAGTCCCATCCCGCCTCTAATGACCTTAGCCATCGACGAGGCATAAAGCAATAAGTAAAAAAAAAAAAAAAAAAGATTACGAACGAATACGAGAAGAGCAAGTTGTATCTTGCAGATCAAGCTCGACACTATCGCTCTGCATCTGGTAATTCCTCGAATTTCATGGATAAGGGAGTGAGAATTTTTTCATTTGTAGGTAAGGGAGTAAGAATGGAACATATTATCGCTTTAGGATACGAAAAAAAGGAATTTAAAATTATAATGCGCCTAACGCATAAAAAGCTATGTCATCAAATTGCCAATGAGTCTTTATCTACATCGCAGTTAATAAATAATATTCACGTCTTCATTCAATAGAGTGGACATTATGTCAGTAACTATGCAACTCGTCAATGGAACCCTGGATTTCAAGCAGGTGAATTACAGAATAAAATGCAAATTAGACGACATGATCATCCAAGGCATAAGATTTTCTTTAGTTTCATAATTACTGTAGACATTGGTTTTTCCGGAGGAAAAGACTCTATGAACAAAGATGTTGTTTTTTGATACATCTTAGTTCCACAGATCCTGAAATGATAGCCGATAAGAGCCCGTTTCCAGTTGCATAATCTTTAAACTGATAAGCCGTGAAACACAATTTTTCCCAAGGTCTGCAATGTTCGCGTATGGCCTGCTCTCCACCGATCGATTTAGAGATAAGTAGAATCTCGAGTGGCCGAGAAGATCCCTCTGGGAAATATGGTGATCTATACAAACGCCTACTGCAGACACTGATTTCACACACTGAGAAATACAACCAGGCTGACAGCAAGAATGTCATGGCACAGGCTACGATGAGTTCTTAAATTTAACAGCCCCACGGAAGATTATATAGTCCTAAAACTACGAACTACTAAGCACTGCATGCTGTATGTACCTGCAACTACGAAAGGTGGGATTTTTTGTCACGGCCGAGCACATTTTATATTGCGTGCAGTATATAAAATATTGTGCCTAGTCAAAGATGATTTTAACATATATACAGACAGAGACTTCTTCCTTTTTGAATACAACACAGAAATTACGACATATGAGGATCAAAATGTTTGTGGTGTCTTGTCAAAAGTAAGATGGTACGTGATCTACAGTAATGGGAAGGTAACGTGAAAAGTTCTCGGCCTAGCACAGAGACAGTATTGCCATCAACGCATCTTTCTGTGATTTTATTACACATATTTCAATACCGAAAGAGCTAAAAGGAATAATAAACTTGTGCAGACAATGCGATCTGTTTTCAATGTTGATAATTATTATTATAAGTCAGCTGTATCGAATTACTGTCCCATTTGATTACTAACAGCCTTCTCCAAAGTGTTTGTGAAAGCAATGTACAATATGAACACCTTAAAAATAATAATATTCTAGCAAATTACAATTTGGTTTTCAAAAGGGCCATTCAACAGAACAAGCTATATTTGCATTCACTGACAATATTTTAGAAGGAATAAATGATAAATTAATTCCTATGGGTATTTTTTTGTGACTTATCTAAGGCATTTGACTGTGTAGATAATAAAGTTCTGATACAGAAATTAAAATATTATGGTGTAGATGGCATTGTTAATAAATGGCTTAGTTCTTACCTTTTGAATAGAAAACAAAGTGTCAATGGAGAATTTAAAGGCTGCCTTATGTGGTCCACTGTTTTCTGAGCGGGAATTTATCAGATGTGGAATACCTCAGGGTTCTATATTGGGGCCACTATTGTTTTTAATATATATATAAATGATCTACCCAGCGTTGCATCTAAAAACTCAAAATTTGTCCAATTTGCAGATGACACAAACATAGGAATTAAAAATACTCCATATTTATCTACAGAAAATATTTAAAATTATGTCTTTGACCTCACTAATAAATGGTTTACAGCTAATGGCTTGTCTTTAAGCTTTGATAAAACTCAATATACGCAATTCAGTACATCACATAGATTAACACCAGATGTAGACATAAAATTTGCAGGCCAGTCCATTCAATAGGTAGTATGTGTGAAATTTCTAGGTTTGCATATTGATCATAATTTAAATTGGAAGGTTCATGTTTATGACTTACTAAAGTGATCTCCTTATGAGGAAACTAGTTTACTTTCCTTCTTTTATTATAATATTCTGGGGCAATTATACTCATATAGACAAAGTGTCCAGAGCTCAAAAGTGAGTAATAAGAATTATGTGTGCTGTTAGCATTAGAACTTCACGTAGAAAGCTGTTAGATTAGTTAGGGATTTTTACATTGGTGGCTGAGTATATATAGACATTAATGTCCTTGGTAGTCACAAATTACACTTTGTTTGAAACAAATAGTACAATACACAATTATGGCAATAGAAGGTAAAAGTGATCTTCACAAGAATTACAAGTCGTCATTTGTTCAAAAAGGGATACATATCTTCAATAAGCTCCCAACACACATTAAATGTCTAGCAGACGATAAGATTAAATTAAGGAAAAATTGAAAGAATTTTTAATTGACAATCCTAATCTGTTTCTAATATATCTACAAAATAAGTGCCAGTAGTTTGTGTAAATGTAGTTAGCATAATTCATGTACTGTATATACTATGACTGTACATCTTCTGGTGTATGTATTATTTTGTTATGCAATTGTTTAAATGTAAATTGACAACTTTCCTCGTCCCACAGAGCCAATCTCTTATACTGGGATCAATGTAAAATAAATGAATTGTATTGTATTCTTGTTTGATTTATATCTTTGGAATCAGAACTGCACTTACACAGGGGAAAAAGGAAAATTGAACCATGTAATAACCGTAAAGCAAAAATTTCACAACACTTCACTGATTATTGATGTCTATATTAAAGATGTTCTATGTCTTGTAAATTTCGCTGGTTTCAATGTCAAACTGCAATATCAACTAGATACAGAGGAATCCATCTGGATTGTCCTGAGATCATGCTTTGTAAATACTCGTAATCCAGGTCGATTTAAATAAACAAAGTAATGCAGAATAAAATAACGAATGAGAAGTTTCAACTTGATCTGTGAAACAGTTTTCGTTGTGTCACTTCTGAAAGCAGAAGTATTATCCCTGTCTGGCTGAAATAGATAAACAGGAATATGTTCATTTTAGTTGTTTTTTTGCCAACTGAAATTCATTGAAAGGTGGTAAACATTTATAAGGAGTATGCTTCTTCGTTTTCAACCGTGAAGGAATGGATAGCTGAATTTACTCGTAATCGTATATCTCTTAGACGATCCACGTGAAGGTCGACCATAAACTGGAACCACAGATGAAAACGCCTAGAAGGTGCACAATGCTATTGGAGTTCAGGCGATTGAAGGTGTATGACAACTGAAGCCGCAGGGATATCGGAAGAAATTGTATGGTACATTTTAAATCAAAGATTAGAAATTAAAAAAGCTTTATGCAAAATGAGTGCCTAATTTGTAGAATGATGACTAGAAGCAAAAATGGATTTCTCAGTGATATTTGTACCGTTTTAAAACGGATCCTACCAATTTTGTGCGACAATTTGTTACCGTGTATGAGGCGTGGATCCACCTCCGCACACAGAAACGAAACAGCGATCAAAAGTGTGGGTGGAAGCTAGAGGCTGTGAGCCAAAAAATATGAGTGGATTTCATCAGACGGAAAAGTCGTCGCCAGTGTTTTGATCACATTGGAAAAGGTAAAACAACAACTGGATAATACTATGCATCTCTTTCGAGCCAATTACACGAAATAATTCACAAGAAGAGAATTGTATTACAAAAGAAGAAAAAATCATGTTTCATTAGGTTATTGCACCTTTCTACTACAGTGCTTTGGTACGAATTTGGGGAAAACTACCCTCTTCACCAAATTTATCCTCCCAGACTTCTGCCTATTTCAGAATCAAAAGATGCCAAGTCTCCGAATATCGTAGGAGTTGACCTTTAAAAAAAGTTTTTTGAACGTTACAGAGTGAATGAAAACAACAGACCTAAACTAAATAATTTTTGATCCGGGACTGGACAAACTCCCATAAATATGAAGTAACTTCAGCAATTCATTAATTTCTACAGAATAAACATTAAAAATGAGTTGTAAAACAAAAGTTACATGACCTGCTAGTACGAACTAACACAGACAATAGATACAAACGCTGACTTTTATGGGGGAGGCTACGGTAAGATGATTTGCGGTTGGCGGATGACGAGGTCAATAGAATTGGGAGATTGTTGTCGATAGTAACGGGAAGAAAATCGTACATAACAGCTATAAAAAATCATCCTAGCTTTCACCTGAAGCCATGGAAAAACTGAAATATGGATGACCAGACTGACAGTCGAACTTGCATCCTCCCGAATTACGTGTCAAAATGTTACAACTCATCCTCCGGACTTGCTTATTCGGAACTGAATAGGGTTTCTTTCATCATTTGTTAAAATAGCACCCGGCTAATATGAATCTAAAAACGAAGATATAAAGTAAATGGAATGTGAACATATTGGTGTTATACTGCCCGAGAAGAATTTTGTAGTTTCGTAAGGGGGCATCCACAAATTACGTGAGGTGTTTTTCCGGATTTCTGGACCCCCCCCTCCCCCTTGGTGAGATTTCGTGAGATCTGGCCGGATCCCCCCCCCCCTCTGGTGAGATCAGGTCCGTGAGAACCCCCCCTAGAAATCGCACTCGAAACTTTTGTAGACTTTTTTTTTTTAGGTCACACCCTAACTTTTTGACGAAATACCCTCCTAAAATCGACTTAGGCGCAAATTGTAGACCTTTTTTTGGCTCTACTATCCCCAAATTTTTCGCAAAATCTCACGTGAGATTTCCGTAGACCCCCCCCTCCCCCCTGGTGAGATTTGGTGAGATTTCGCCGGACCCCCCCCTCCCCTATTTCGCCTCACGTAATTTATGGACGCCCCCTAAATTCTATGCATCTGGTCTTGATCAACCCGCAACCGTTGCTACCAACTTGGTAAATAGAATGTTTCTATATGACACGTGAGAATTAAGTTTTTTGCCAGCGTATGGCTGACAAGAATTCTTCTCGAGTATTCTGCCGGATAAGTTCTGTCCATAACGTTTCGGCAGCAACCTCCACTGCCTTCATCAGGTGAGATGTCACTGCGACGACACAGCACCGCTATGACATCTTACCTGATTAAGGCAGCGGAGGTTGCTGCTGAAACGTTGTGGACAGAACTTATCCGGCAGAATACTCGAGAAGGATTCTTGTTTTTTACATGGCAGTTAGTAATGTTTACAGTTAAAGTAATTTTGTCGCACAACATTAACACGTTAACAGCCACTGATGATGTACCAGACCGTAACAACAAAACGTGTATGAGGATAAACAGTTAATAGGAAATTAATTGTTCACTCACAGCCTTTAATTTAAAAAGGAACTGCGGAAGAAATGACCACAAGCTAAGTTATTTGTATCCTTGTTAGATCCTGCCGGTGACTCCACTTGTAATTTCAGTGGTCATTTCCGATCTGTTATTCTTAAGCCGCGTTCCCACAACGCAACGTCTTGTAACGAAGGCGGGACCGGACGAATACTCAACAACACGCCATGGGAACAGGGCCGTCTCTGCTAGCGGGGACGAGACGCAGCTACCCACTCTGTTTCTGTAAACATCACAGGCGTGCGTAGTGGAGCGTTGTTGCCATCGGTGCGCACCCCCTGTTGCTGTAAAGTGCTCTGTGACAAACGACACTAGGCAACGTGGTGGGGAGGTGGCGGCGACGTAAGCGAGGACTAACCTGCGGCGCGCGCTCGTCCCTACACTTCGTCTAATGAGGTCCCGTCCCGTCCCGCATTCGTTACAAGACGTCGTGGGAACGCGGCTTTCATGATGCTACGCCCGATTCCGATCGTAGGCTGGTAGCGTAGATGTGTACCCCTCCTACGGAGCTCTCTTGGAAAGAACTGGGCCTTCCCCAGTGCTCGTATGTGTTACTGTAGGTATCGATGACTGTGACAGTGCATGTGTTCAGCACTGTTGTTTGTGTTGTATGAAATGAGAGATGAAGGGAAGGCTGAAACCCCGTACCGGCCCATTCAAGCCTACTCTTCGAAAAGACACCGAGGAGTCCGTCAGGCTTAACGTCTACATCCGACGGACCAATCACCATCAATATTGTCGTCTGCCCTCACGCCATACGAACTGCGGAGAGGTTTGGGATTAAGCCAAGACTCTGACGCACAATCTGGTGACTAGAAACTATGTATGCATCGTCACTTCTCCTACTCTTCAGGCCAAGTACTCATGGTGAAATGACTCGAATCAGCTACCCACTTTGTCAACGCCCGCGGTACCGCAATCAACTGAATAAGGGGGGCGGACTATGTTATTAAGTAGGCTTAAATACCTCAGTTATCCGAAAAATACTGAAGTTATAATTCCAATAAACTTTGATCTAACACACTGGATAATAAACTGCGTTCAGTGGTATTAGACTGAGGGGAGGGGAGGACGACTGTGATAGTAAATAAGGGTTTCTAATATACCTGTAAATCCACTCTTCCGATTTAATTAAATGTAAAACGTGAGAACAAACCATTATGTATCTGATTACTGTTTATTAGTACCATAATGCCAGCTATACTGAATTACTGCGTCTCATTCATGGAAAACTATAGTAACAGAATCAGAGGTCCAACGCTAAAATCAAAATAATGGCAGCGGGCGGCAATATCCAAAACGCACAATAGCCACGTGGGTGTGCAATTGGCAAGCGTCCGATGTTTATCGGATATAGCCGTTGGTCGCGTGATGTGAACGTGGCGACAACGAACAGTGGGAAACTGTCTACACGCAGGCCTGTGAGGGAGAGAGCACTGAGTGAAATAAATAAATAAATACAGTTATCAAACCAAGTGACTCAAAACTACCTTCCTGCAGCCTACTGCGATTCCTTATATCAACTCGTACTCTTGAAGTCTGTCATATAGTGAAATGTTTTGAGCATCACAGTATGTCTGTTACTAGCTGCGTCGTCCGAAAGTTCGCGGCCTAACCATTACCGCACTACTTTGAGAAAACAGCATTTAATTCTTTGTAGAATACCTTCCAAAATTACTTAATCTTGTAATGAGCCTTTATTTTGCCCGCCCAGTGACAGTAGGGATTAGAGCGCTGGCCTCATATACCGAAAGTCGCCGATTCGAGTCCGGTCACGGACATGAAAGGTTTCATTCAAGTATAGTGTTCGTCTTGTGAGAAAAAATAAATTCTACTTATAACAGACTTTTTTATTTTATTTTTTGCTTTTGGATTTACGTCGAGGTCGAGGTCATAGAGGCGGTAACGGACTTGGGCTCAGAAACGGGACGGAAATCGGCCATGACCTTCTGAAGAAACTATCCCGGCATTAGTCTGGATTGATTTAGGTAAACTATTAAAACCCAAATCTGGATGGCAAGACGGGGATTCGAACCAGTGTCCTTCAGAATGCGAGGCCAGAAATAAACA
The DNA here is from genome assembly GCA_031002005.1 of Vandiemenella viatica. Taxonomy (NCBI): domain Eukaryota; kingdom Metazoa; phylum Arthropoda; class Insecta; order Orthoptera; family Morabidae; genus Vandiemenella; species Vandiemenella viatica. The sequence goes on along the minus strand of CM061914.1, from coordinate 116,499,849 downwards.
AGTTGAGGCTGGCTGTATAGTTGAAAAGGTCAAATGCCAATTTAAAATTAAAATAATAATAATTCTGTTACAGATATTGAAAGCCAATGAGGTATGTATGTAAAATAGCACTTGCACTGCGGGTTTAGCTCTGCAAAAATGTTGGTGTTGCTGCCAACGTTTCGACATTCAACCTGAAGTCTTTCTCAGGGCTATTTGGGGATGATGTATCCGCTACTAAAGGCTAGTTACACCCCCTCGTCGTTTACCGGGAAAGGACAAGGGGATTAGGCAGGTTAGATCTTGCCTATCGAAGGCAGGTACAGATGAGGCGTGGCAACCGGTCTTCGCATCATTAATAATTTCATTGTTGACAATGCTTTATTAGGACATAGTTTAGTGACAGTAGTAGACGGCGACCTTTGTGCGGGTTGGACCACCTGCCAGCAATTCATCAAGATGTCGACAGCTCCACGGGGGTGCCCTCCATACTGAGAGCATCTTTCATTGAGTTTTAGAGTTGCCGCCTTCTTGAGAGTATCCTCGCTTTGTCCTCCCACTTCTGACCCTCTACCGGTATTTGTAAACACATTACGTAAATAAATAATTGTACAGTTGGCACCAAAAACGGATCTACGAATTTTCTGAGCCTGGGCAAAAAGTTGAGATTGCCGCCCTGGGTGGTAGAGCTAAAAAAAATGGTCACCGCCACAAGAATTTACCATTTGCTGCCCCTTCAAAAATGATTTTGGCACCCCCCTGAAGTTGCCACCGGGGAAAAGTGCCCCGACTTGTCCGCCCCCTCCCCCCCCCCAAATCCGGCGCTAGTTGCCACAACATTCAGTACTTAGTTGCCAAGTACTCGCGCCGAACAAAATTTTTGGTTTTCGTATGATTCCCTTCTTCCGACGTGAAAACGCCTTTAATATCAATGTCTGCTTGTGGAGAAGACAATCGCGACCAAATGAATGACAGTTTATGTCGAAGTAATTTCAATAACTGGACAAGCGAAGGCGTTGTATTTCATATTTTTTGTTGCTACATCTTATAAGATTAAAAACTATAAATGGTATTAAACAAGAAGGAATTGAATTTGTTCCTCTTAAACTTATAAAATTTGATATAACTAGCAAAAATTTGGTTTCTCAAATTCATATGGGACCACTTTGGAGGTATACCGTATCCATTAAACAAAATCATTTAAATCGGTTCAAAATTGGCAATGATATCGCTGAACATACATTAAAAAAAAAAAAAGACGAATTGAGACCCTCCTTTTTTTGAAGTCGGTTAAAAATGGGTCACATCGGGGAATGTAAAAATAACATACCTTCAAATAATTTTAGTGAGTACATTTACCTTGACCATCTAGTAAATATTTACCTTGACCATCTAGTAAATATGGACGTAAATGTAAGACCAAACATCTTCTATCGCATTAAGCTGGGATGGAAAACTTAAGGGAAGCATTCTGCGGTGTTCACATCAAATATTACCACAAATTTGAAGAAATCATTTTACGATCATTCTTCCTGTGTTGAATTAAGCGAAAGATACTGGGACACTGAATGAATTTTCATAGGCGAAAGATAAAACAGCCTTTTTTTGCTTATGGCTTTACGCGTAATCAAGGAAGATGTCATTAGAGGCAAGAAACGGGAAGGAATTCCGCCATGATATTTTGTAGAAAACATCCCGGCATTCGCCTGGAGTGATTCTGAACACCACGGAAAATCGAAATCTGGATTGAAGGATGTGGATTCGAACCTGTATCTTCCACAATGCGAGGCCAGGACGTTACCGCTCACCCGCCACTCTCATTAATAGCCTGAAGAGGTACGGAAATGTCAAATCTGGGTTTCACTAGGAAAGAGGAGGAGACGCCCATTAACATCAGATCTGTGAAAAACATCTTGGAGAAAGCAGAAATAGCAGTGGACTGACCATTTTTCATGCAGAAAAAATGACAGAGCAGACTTAAGTTGTAGTGAAGTCCAAGAGATGGTCAAAGAATTATAGGAAGGCGGTCAGACTGGACGAAGATATACGGAGGGTCGATTGAGTTGGCGGGCAGAGAATTTCCCACGAGCGCTCTATCTGAGAAAGACTGTTACATGGAAGTTTACCGAGATGCTGGTCCCAAATCACTTCAACATACCAAACAAAGCAAGTCGCGCTGAATGGACCAATTCCAGTCCCTACAAACTAGCACCAATCACAGACCTTGAAAGAGAGCTCCCTGGATTAAACCTGGACGATACTGAACCGTGTGAGAACGAGCCACGATAGACGCAACTAGTGGATGAACAAATGCGGAGTAATGGAAAATATTTCTTGTGTCTGTTGAAACCAATAGCAAACTATCCACCACATCATCATGGAATGCCCTCTTAGGGGATTCAGTGGAACGATCTAGCAGATTCATGAAGCAACCATCAAGGCAATTGAATGGCAGCAACTCTCGACGTCAGCCTGTACAAACATCTATATCTTATTCGGTTCACTGTAATTCAGTATAATTACTACCTCTGTAAATAAATTATGCGCAAAAACACGTTTTCTACTGTGTAGAAGTGTATGCAATGCTCATCATAGATTGATCAATTCACCTTGAGATAGTGAATACATCTATACCGCCAATCCACCATCCAGAGTTTTTTGTAGGCTTAGTCAAAAAACGAGCTTGTCGAACGCTTGGGAAATAAAACGAACGGCGGCCTTTCCGGCGTCAGTGATTTGTCTCAATAGCTCCCGCCTCACCTCGCCCAGTGACGTGTTTTACTGGCTGAGGTGAACGAGCCGCCGCTCTGGGACTGGTTTAAATGCGTAAGCACCTACTCAAGGTATTTCCACAACAGGTGCGCAAGCCGGGAACGCAAGAAAAGCAATCTGTACACCTGATGAATACGTTATTCTACATACGCCAATGAATAGTACAGAATTATCTTCGTTCTCCCATATTCAAGGTGAAGTAAAGCATTGTTCTATAAACACCTTTAAAAAGATATGCACACAGATGATTTTCTTTTTCCGAAACCAAATACTAAACGCCGAAAATGAAAAGTCGTGAGGTAATTTTCTTTAGGCGGAATGCAGTATGAATAGACAATTGGTACTACACTGAACGCCACGAAAACATGCTCATTGTCAGTATTAGTGTTGAAAACCTAGCACCCTCGTTTTTTTTCTAAATTGGTTTTTTTTTCAGAAAAAATATATTTGATAAATTATAGTTTTATTTATGGAACTTACATTTTACATGTGTGTTTTAAACCTTACTAAATCATATAATATCTTACATAATGATTCATAAATGTATCTACATAGGTAACATAATTTTTTATTCATCTTCTATGTCGGTACCACATTCACTAGTATCAGTACCACCAACACTAGTTCGGTCGGAGTTGGAATTTTCTGTTTCTTCTTCTGTCCCCTCTAGATCCATAACTTCAGAAATAGTTACATTTTCTTTTACTGGTTGTATTGCATGCAAAAGCTTTTGAGATTGCAATTTTAAATTGTGAGCAAAGTACACACTGTGAATGAAGACTGCGCCGATAGTTCTGTATTACGGTCTTTTAAGTTTGAATTTAAATCTATTATCATACAAAATAGGAGCTTTATTTGTTTTCAATCGTTGGTTTACGCCAACGGTTGCAAGGAAATTATTCATAATTACTGACAATGACTCAGTATGACTATACGAATATAAGGAAAGCACAACAAGTAATAAAAAGAGGCAAAAAACCGTAGTTAAATTTCCTAATTTTTTGAAAAGATTCGTAGGTCTACAGATAAATTTGTAGGGCCTGGCAGCACTAGTTCAAATAGCGAGTATCAATCCAAACAATGGGGAACGGCCGAACGGGGATTCCTTCTCACGCAACCTAGCCTAATCGGGAAGTCCCCTTTCGTAAAAGAAAACTTCAGTCAATGTTACCAATATTTTTGTAATTTTTTTTTCTACTGAACCAGAAAGATATAGTAGATTTAAAAGTAAGATAAGTACTTAGTATAAACTCTAAAACAGTCATATTAAACGATAAATGCCTTAAAAATTTGAAATTTAGTAGTTACGAAAAAAAAAAACATGTCCCGGAAAAAAAAACATGTTTTTCACAGTTCTTTTTCATGTTTTTTTTATTTCAAGTCAGGTAAAAAAACTTTTTTTTACAACACTAGACGGGAGCTTAAGCTCAACATGCGTGACGTCACAAACTGAGAGGCCAGGCCTTCTCCTCTAGGTGGTATTGACACTGCCCGAAAAAAAAGTGAAACATCCAGAAGGGGAAGAAGAAACGAAACGTCAGGGGTTGATAGGGTATTTGATGCTATTTCAATGACAACAAAATCGAATCAAATTTACAAAGAACTTGAAAGTATGAACCTACTTATCAGTATGACGTTGCCGCCCCTCTGGCTTGGATGCATAAATTGATTCGGTTGGGAAGGGTGTCATAAAACGGTTGTAACTCCTTATCAGGCAAGCTGCTCACAACTGTTGTAACTGATCCTTGATATCTTGGATACTGGCACTGGCATGGAGCTGATGACAGAACTGCTCCCACACATGTTCTATCGCGTATAGATCTGGGGATCTTGTGGTCACGGGAGTGACATCAAGTAGACGTTTCATAGACACACGTGCCGTGTGTGGACTAGCACTGTACTACTGAAAAATAGCATCACTATACTGTCTTTTTTTCTTATATCTTTACGCCTCGTCGACGGCGAAGTCATTAGCGGCGGGATGGGATTGGGGCAAGGAACGGGAAGGAATTCCACCATGGCCTTTTGAAGTAATCATTCGCCTGGAGAGATTTGAGGAAACCATGGAAAACCCAAATCTGGATGCCCGGACGGAGATTAGAACCCATGTCCTCCCGAATGCGAGGCTAGAATGTTAACCGTTCACCCACCACTCTCGGTACTAATCTGTCGCCTGAAATGAAACATATAAGGGCGCAAGATGTCCGTGAAGTACATTTTTGATGTCAGAGTTCCCTCAGGTAATACCAGTCATCAACGCCAGGAGTAACACCACTGTGTATCACCAAAACATTTAAAGAATGGGGCCTCTACCCAGTTCACCGCCATACTCGCCGACGATGGTTATCCCAAGTAGTGCAGAACCGATTTCATCGCTGAACACAATGCGACGCCATTCATCAGCAGTCCAGTGAATCGCACCATAATTTACGGGTTTCTGATTGCTGTTATTGACTAGATTCCTTATATCGAGAAATAATTAAGAATAATTCACGGTAAAAGGAATATCAAAACTCACTGAATCTAACCACATGACTGAATAATCATCGACGCAGGAATAATCACAATTGGACTGTGTTCATACAACGATAGAAGAAGCAAACTTAATCACTTAATTCAGGGCAAGCTAGTACTATAACAGGGTGCATATCGGTGTCATACAGGACCGTGGTGCTGGTCATACACAATCCACGATGTCGCCGACACAGCACGAACGATAACCCTAGCGCTGATGCAACAACTTCGACCGCAGTTGGCACACTAACTTGGCCTTGAGCTCCTACAAGGCAAAATTTCACTGCTGGGACGACTACATGCTTTCATTTCAAATAAAAATAAAGTCCAAGTCATACACAAAAAGCATTATTGTCAGATCACGTTTCGCACAGATTACGTTCATGATTTTCCTGGATAAATATCAGCAAGATATTGCACACATACGAGGATCATTCATCAGGAACGTAAAACAACTAGCGCGACGGACTGAGGAATTTGTCTGGCACCGTGAAGCCAATTTCATTTGTAAAGTGACAGCCATCAAAAATGTAACATCATACGTCTTTTTCAAAGAAAAACTTAAGTACAGTGAATCTACATCGGGGCATAACCTCACTCAAAGTGGAACGTTCTTACACGGTTCGCAGACAATGCGCATGGTGAATAAAGACCGTAAAAACTTTCAAGATGAATAGCTTGAGAACCGGGGGATATGGCATGATACAAACGTACATTTGAAATCTTTATATATAAAGATGAATGTATGTTTGTTTGTTGGTTTGTTGGTTTGTTTGTTCCTCATACAAATCCACAGTTTTCATCCGATCTCGATGAAACTTTGCACACTTATCCTTTGAAACAAGGAGAAAAATACTGTCTACATTTGGTTGAAAAATTATCTGTATAAATAACACATGTTGTCTCATAACTTCGAAATACGGCGATAGCCGGGCCCTTTGGATGTGGTTGTCTCCGTACCGTGCTTCTGCGTAGTGGACTGGCACATAGTGGTTAAAGCGCTTGCTTACGAATGTCGTTGTCTCCGGTTCAAATCTCCGTGGAGGCTACGCTTTTCAAAATTGTTTTTTATCTTAAGAGTCAGGCCTGGGCCGTATGTTATTCGGATTGAATGTTAAACTGTAGATATTAGAAAGTTAAGGGTGCAATGCGAGACAAATGGTAGGTAGTGTTGCAATGTTGTAGGTCTACACTTTTTTACGTTATAATGATCCCTCACTTGTTCGCAGTCAGTGTGTGAGTGTGAACCACAGTAATATTATTATAAATACGTAAGTAAGTCTCTGTCTTTTTGTTACGTTTTGACGACTAAATGGATATATCGTTGTGATGCAATTTTATAAGGAAATCTGTATGAAGGGCACAGGATATTTTTTCCAGTATGATTAACAGATGTAGTCACGAAATTTTGAGACCTTATCGAATGGTGACAGAAATATGTTGGAAATTGACTCTCTTCAAGAGACAGGTTCGACGGTACAATGATATAGTGATAGATTTCCTGTCATATTATTCCTACTCGATATTGTTTGGGACCAATCCTTCGTTAGCAACTTTTTATATTTAATTCTGGCAAAAAAAAATCTTAATCCACGCGTACGAAGTCGCGGGTATGGGCTAGTATTACAAATATAGCAGAGAAAGAAAAGGAAATATATGAGCAAAAATATATCGTCCGTATGGATAAGATGGAGATATTAGGGGGCGTCCATAAATTACGTGAGGTGAAATAGGGGCGGGGGGTTCCGGCGAAATCTCATCAAGGGGGAGGGGGGGTCAACGAAAATCTCACGGGAGGTTTTGAAAATTTTTGGTGGACTGTAGAGCTAAAAAAAAAAAAATCTATAAATGACGGGAAAGTCGAATTTATGGGGGGGTTTTCGTCGAAAAGTGGGGGTGTAACAGGCTTTGGTAGAGTGAGACCTGAAAGAAAAAAAGTCTCAAAAAGTTGCGAGGGCGATTTCTGGGGGGGCGGGGGGATGTCTCACGGACCAGATCTCACCACCAAAAGGGGGGGGGGAGGGGTCGGACCAGATCTTACGAAGTCTCACCAGAGAGGGGGGGAGGGGTCCGGCAATCCGGAAAAACACCTCACGTAATTTACGGATGCCCCCTAAGTTGACAAAATAAATATTAAGGAAATTTTTTAAAATATTTGTTTCTTTATAGACGTTGAACGTCATGAAAGATACTTAAAACTAGTCAAATATAATTTCCAGCCGGTTAAGTATTACGTTAACGATTGAAATGTTATGTAGTTAAGTGAGTTTTGTCTTAAGAGCATAATTCGAAAACAAGGGAAACGGGCGCGGGGGGGGGGGGGGGGGGTGAGAGGACGAATAAGCAGTGTCGTAAGTATATCTTACTATTCCATTATGCGTTTAAGCGGTAGAGAAAGTAAAGAAAATCTCTTCTTAATGGAACATTGGCTTGGAATCTGGAAAATTCTCCATGGCACACTTTTCTGAAACAATTTGCATTTGAGATTTCTATTCTTGTTTAAACTACGCCATACTGGTTTCCACAAACTGAAAAATTGGTATAAGGGACCTAATCTGATCTGCTTTTTTGGACTGCTCATGTATGGCATCTAAATGTCTTGGCGGCCTCGTGGGATTTGTCCACAGAGGACAATAAGTGTGATCGACATCCTGGGAACGTGATAAAATAATTTTTTCCGGGTTGATAGATTAAGGTTTTACCGCGCTTACATGGGTCGCTATTCAATCCTCGTTGCGGTTGAAAATATTTATAATTCACTGTTCCGATATAGTAAATATGAATTGGTGTTCATTCGCTAAAAGGAAAAATAAATGAAGTTGTAGTAACAAGAAGACTGCTTATTACAGTACTAATAAGCAAGAGTAACTACAAGAGAAAAAGATAAGCTTATTAAAATTTATGAACAGTATATCAAGTGAAAACGTTATTGTTTAAACGAATGTTTTGCTTGTAACTATCATTTTTAGTTTCACAGCCAAAATTCGACGAAAAGTATTTAAAGGCAATGTATAATAACAAAGAAGCAACCAAAGGGAAGACAAAGCAAATTAACCAAAGGAAGAATACTGAAAAGAACAGAAAAAATAAAATATATATATATATATATTTGTGCGAGAACGTTACAATACTCATTGAAGAGCCAAAAACTTTGATCAGACTATTGCTCGAAATGGTAATGTAGTATGGGACCCACATATTGAGTATCAAATACAGGAATTGGAGAGGGTGCAAAAAAGGGCTGCTAGATTTGTTTCCGGAAATTATCGCAGAATGCAATCAGTAACGGAAATGATAAAAGAGCTGGAATGGGATTCATTGCAAGACATGAGGAGGGTGAAGAGGGTCATGGGAGACTACAAGGCGTATACTGACGATGATGCATGGAAAGATATTGGTGTAAGTATGACAAGTAGTGCATGGAAGGGAAAAGATGACCATGACCACAAGCTGGCACTCGATTTCAGGCACAAGGGTGTGGGAAGATTCTCTTTTTTAGGTAAGGGTATCAGGGATTGGAATAAGTTACCAAGGGAAATGTTGAATAATTTACCAAAAACGTTGAAAGCATTTAAAGTTAAAATTTGTAAAGGGCAAATGTAGGTGGGTGCAGGAAAGAGGAAGACGGGTGTGTAGGGAAATTGCCACCGGAGCATGCGCTCCATGGCAATTTAATTTAATTACGTAAATATCAAATAATCTATTGTTGGCTGCATTATTCCAGGAGTTAAATGGATACAAATGACTTTTGGATAGAATATTGAGAAAGATCTCTATGCGTTTTTCTTTTTCGAAAGCTTTGTTCAGATTAATCATCCTTTAAGTTTGTGTCTTGGACTAATTCGCAAAGATGGTGATTGGCGTTGGACATGTGGGTAGGCTAGTTCGATCCCCGGTCGTAGAAGAAATTTTTACTATTCGATATGTAGCCAGAATGAAGAGATACGTGGCGGTATTCAATTATCAATCACCATATTGTGTACGAAAGTGTTTATGTTAATTAGCAAGCCTTTTTGCAGGTGCGATTGAGTGATGGTATACGATACTTGAATGATGATTCGTCCGTCGAATTAGGACGATAAACTAGCTGCTCCGTGGATGCTTTCTGAAAAGCAACAATCATTTGCACATAACGAAGCGGGAAATGTGATAGATATCTCCGTGTATGGTCTAATAAAACTCACACGGGCGTCTCGCAAATGTATAGAAACCAAACACAAGAAAGAAGAAATCTTTAACAAGTTAAAACAGATAAAGGAGTTAAAGAGTTCACAAATCATAGAAAATAAAACCAACAATAATGGATTTGGATGTAACAAAGAAAAAAATGAAAGACTGAGGAAACATTAGTCAGAAATAAAAGCAAAGTCAGAATCAAAAGCACGAGGTTACTTCACGTGATTACATCTGGGAAAAAAAAACAAAAAAACAATCAGTGTCGTTGAAAGCCTATACAGAAATTAATTGTTTACATAAAAAGTAAAGCAACACCAAAGTGCTACAACAAGTTATGATCTTATGATCTTGATAGTGACTCGAATCTTCTTACCCTTGATGCATTATATAATACCAATAGTATAATCAATCGACGGTGTATGTGATGAGTAGGGTTCGTCTTTAGGACAAGTCATTTTTTTCCTGCCTTCTTTTTTAACTGAAATGCTGAATTAAACACTGGTTCAACGTTTCTGATTGTATTTAAATGTATTTTATATAGCATATAAATGCAAATTCAAACTATTTACCTAGTATTGGTCATATTTTGAGAAAAAATCTGGCACCGGGAATTCTCTAAATATAGATGAGAAGAAATTAAGATAATTATTCAAGAACTGAACTGCTATACAGGTGGGGGAAAAAAACCTTATTTTCACTGTGGTCAGAATTCACCAGTCAAGAATTAAAGTTATACATTGTTGTCACTCTCTAAACGTAATGCTCCACCTGCCTTTTAATCTCGACAATGCAGCAGAAGCATACCTGTGTCGATCCGCGTCAATCAATATCTCGATGAAATATCCTCAGTCTTCGTTAAAGCTGCAGTGGATCAGTGAGTAGACCTGCCGCCATGCCGAAAATAAAATTTTCTGGAAGTGCGTCTTGTGACCGCTAGTTACATTAATAAACTATATGTTTATTATTCAAAATGTGGAATATTTTAGTGGGCATTTGGGCGCAGTGTACATTGTACATTGTACGAGTGTGGAGCGGCAGATCTGAGGAATGCCAGCAGGCCGGTTCCTAGAATTAGCGAGGGGAGAATAGTGAGTGCCTAATGGAGGGGAGATTTGTGCTTGCCAGGTAGACAAACAGGGTGATCGGCGAGAGTTTTCTGTTTTGCATGTGGCACGACGAACGAGGGAAGAGATATTCTATGCCGGCCGGCCAGCACGTTCGGACGATGTGATTTCTGGACTGTCTATTCGTGAGTGGGACTGTTGCTGCTACCTGGATCCGGACACCCGTTATTTTGTTTGAGCAGATGAGCTCAGGCAAAGGACGACATCTGAGGAACTGTGCTACACTGGTCCATAGCAGAGAAGACCGTCATCCAATGTGTTGCGGCAGACATGTACATTCGGTAATTATACATCGCCAATGAAGGACACTGTGCTAGCTAGACTTTCAAGTTCATAGCATTGCCCAGCTACGACCCTGCAGATAAGAACTCTCATAGCCCGGAGCAAACATCTCTTTCAGAAGTGAAGTCAAAATGTTGACTTCGTTTACTGTTTAATTTTTGTGTATTTTATATAAAATACCCTGGCGCCCACAAAAGGACAACTGATTATTTCTAACTAATTTTGTTATGTATGGCATGTGATTAATTGAAATAAAACCATTTGTGATTTTTCGTATAAAGTATTCACGCAAGTTCTACCTTTCATGATAATAAAATAAAATAATAAAATTAATTATAATTTTAAATCAGGTAATGAGGTCAGAACGTTACAGTACGGGAATTTAGAATGGCGTATTTTAGTACAGATGAAAGAGTTCTATTCTGTAAATTATCTGAAATTAAAGTGACTTCAACAAAACGATTGAAATTTAGCATCCCAATGGTGCAGCGAGTGCACGAAAGCAAATTATGCTGTCTGCATGAAAGCGACACTACTAGATAAAATAAGTTATGTATAATTGAGCATGTTTTGATGTATAGTAAATTTAAATGTTTGGTCATATTTTGTCATTTTTAGGTAATATTTACCCATTTTTAAGGTCATATTTGCCTGCATAATTCTCTATTTTTTTGGTCATAAAGATCCGTACCCTAGTGATGAGAGTCCGCAGTAAACGTAAACAACACAACAGCCGACGGGGTAGGGTCTTCTCGTAAGAGCCTCCAGACAGAATAGTCATTAGACACATCCGGTGGGCGTCATTATTCAGTTGGGAGGGTAACTGGTCCATCGCAGAGATTTAGTGGCCACCCGAAAATAGGCCGTCACGCAACTGTAGAACAGCACGGTAGCTTAGCATACTGCAAACGAACGAACAATCCCGGCATCGAATACTAAACCGTGCGAATAGAAGGCACAGGCAGCGGGACATGTCTTGTTTCCTGAAGAGGCAAGATTTTCAGGGATGTATTTTTATTTTGTGTCAAGAGAGTTCGACCGTCTGGTGAATCAGTCATAAGGTGTCCGTCTGAACCCGAGTCACACCCGGAATTTGGACAGCTCAAAATTATCTTCGCTTCTGGAAAAACTGTGTGTGTGAGAAGCATGCCGTGGGATCTCTGACTCCTATTAAAAATTGTAGACCTCGAAATAAAGGAAATGCCCAATTAACTCTGACAATCACCGGTTTTGTTTACCTTCTGATGACGGATCCAACCAAACGTCGAGTTGAGGACAAACTTCACTTTTATTTAACACAGTTGAGAATAAAGGTCCACTAAGGAAAGAAACTCCAGCATGAATACGAACATCCATCTCATCCAAAACAATAACATAATGGACCCTATGTGAGAAAACATCAAGGACTGTCCGAGATTTATCTAGTGATCACCTGAAAGAATTTTCTCATGACAGAGTCAAGAAGATCAATTAAACGACAGGTAGTCTATGTAATACATGTGTAGTATTTCTGTGTCCACGTGATAATAGCCACAAACCTGAAGTGAATCGTTCCTAGCGGGAGCATTCTGTCTTTTCAACCAAGAAGAGAATGCACAGCTTTCGTGTTATAACTGAAAAGTTTCTTAAACCCCAGCCGCCGAGGATTCCCAAGCTCAGTCAGTTATTTCCTAGCACTGGACGAGTGTCATCAGTTAAACCGATCGCTTAAAGTTGCTTAACATACTTTCCTCTAAACATTCTATTCTTGAAGTTATGAAATCGTAATTAGACAAGTTATCGCCACAACCAAATACTTAAGACGCGACGTTAGGTAATTTTGTTGTTATTTAAGAGTAAAGTTTCGACTCCATAAACAAAAGAAACATTGTTGGACACTTCATCAAAAGAAAATGGTAACTGGACAGCCTCAAAATTTAGCCGTTTTACTGATTTGGTACAAAACCAATTCCTGTAGTAGTAACATTCTTGGAAACTGTAGTGTTGATAGCTATCATCTGCAGCTACCAGCAAACTACTATCCTATCCTCATATTAATCACTTCAAGGCTTTCTTTGAGCAATGCACGGAAAAGATACTATCCCATTATCAAGTATCTCCTTTACTCTCCAATTAAGTAAATGCAGAGGCGGCCCTAGCAAGTTTTTCATGTGGTGCGAGATCTCATTGTGGCGCCCCAAATGAGCAATCGCTTATTAGTGATTAAGTTGTCCATATAGATAGATTGAAGATAACATACAGTTTTTATATCCTACTAATGTCATAAATGTAAAAGTTTGTTAGTTCGGATATTTTTCTATTTCACGTCGAAACTACTTAACTGCTTAGGATAAATTTGGAATAATGTATTGGCCATCTACTTTTATACCAAATAGCAGTTCCCGTGTGATTCGGATACGAATATGTATATGAATTCTTTATGAATGAGCAAAGCCGCGGGCAAAAGATACTCTTTATATATGATAACAACTCAAATCTCGGAAAGATTAGTATAGGATAGCAGCGGTATGAATGAGAAACAACAGTAAAAAGGAATACTATATGTTTGAAAAGGTTTATTTGATCTACTGTGGCGAACACAATGCTCACTTCACTTACACGTCAAATTCGCAGTTTTTAATAATTTTTAAAAATATTTAAAAATAGAAAATATATGAAAATAAAAATTCCCACTCTTAATACCGAAAAATAAACTTTACAAAAATTTTCCCAGAACCCTCGCGAACTAATTCTTAAACAGGTTAAATGCATTTATTCTCCCCCCCCCCCCAGGTAAAACCATTTTCAACAAGTATTTTTCATTGTTTTTGCCCCACTCTGAAGCTAATCCTGCTACTCCCTCGGAAAGTTGTGCTAATAGAGTGACCAACGCATTCTCTATTCTATCAATGATATGCAAAAACATGTTCATTGTAAACAATTCTTCTGGATCTGTTGCTATTTCATTTATGGCTAATACTCAACAAATCTTTACTTTCTTCGGCATCTGACTGGGTTAATAATAGGAAATTTTCCAGTCTGAGAATCAACTTCTCCAGCTGCCAGTTATCAGAGCTCAAATTCCGAGCTGGGGTGGAAGGGGATATTATCGCCCCGAAACTGGTACTGACCTGTTGAAATTTGTTTTAGCTGCTTAGTTGTAATGCCCTCTTCACGTTTTGAACTATCCTTTCTCGGAAAAGCAGCCGCGAATTAAATTAAAAATGCCGAAATATGAGACGATAGGCAACCGCGAATTGGTAGCAACAATGCAAACATGGCACAAAGATTATTGGTACAGGGATCATATCAACCTAAACAGGTTAATCCTGTTATAGTGATCGTGGTTAGGTTGAAATTCGGACTGGACCAAGAGTAAAAATTTTACGGGAAATTCGTTCTGCGACATCTATATCAGAAACGACGCATTTGTTTACAACGGAAGCAATCGATTGTCTCTCATCGCTTGTATCGATTCTAAGATGACGAGCCATGTTGTACTGCACCTCGGATAAAAATTTTCTATCTGTTAATTTCGTGTGGCTTTTAACAACGAAATGTAGCTAAAACGGCAATAAAATATTACAACAAAGTTTTAACCATCATTTCAAAATTTTGTCATTGTTTTTGAGCGCCTGAGGCATCTAATAGCTGCGCTTCACTCTCACATTTCGGCATTTTTAATTTAATTCGTGGCGACTTTTCGGAGAAAGGAGGATGGAAAACGTGAAGAGGACATTATAACGAAGATGTCAAAACAAATTTCAACAGGTCAGTAACAGTTTCGGGGCGGTAGAGAACATCCTCTTCCACCCCCAAGCTGTTTTTCAACAAATGTGAAGATTTTCATAAATCCACTTTCGTCTGCATAGCATTTGAAACAATGTATTATACCAAGTCACCAATGTAATTATTAACTCAAATTGATCCATGATCTGGCTAAGTGACAAGGTATCCGTAGATGCAACTGAATAATTCGTTTCAGAAGGGCGTCACGAACTGAAGAGTAATGATAACGAACTGTAGGGATGCTAGAAACTCTATTCTTGAAACGAGTTTCGCAAATTTTTTGGCGGTAGTCCTGAGTGCTTGAATACCACTTCCAATCGCTTTTTTGATCGAGAGAATAACACAAATATTCTTCAAAGAAATCCGGACAAGGAAACCGATTTAACTGATATTTAGGCGGCACTAGCTATTACCAAATTTGATGACAGTTACTTTAATTAAAATATGCTTGAAGATACTGGTTCAGAATTTTGCTTTTGCCACATTTGTTCCTCCTACCAAATTGGATCGACTGTCATATCTTTGGCCTCGACAATCGTTCATATCCAAATCGAACTTTTGTTAAGTATCAATGCTAAACAGGGCAGGGTCCCAAAAAGAGTCACTTTCCGGATTGCAAGCACAGCGTAATACTTCGTCTTCATTAGTGTCAGCAAAAATCAAAGTCAAAGATAATTGTTCGACGTGACTTACATCAAGAGTTCAATTCAGTATGATGGACAAATATTTAGATGACCTAACCATAGTCAAAATTTTATTACGAACTTCATTCGTTTTGAATACTTTTGCCAATCTAATAAAATATTATTCTCGTTATTAGCAATACGGCGGAGATGTTCCATCACCACAGGGTAATATTTTCCTAGCAGTTGCAATATACCCAGGAAGTTACCATCATTAGAATTATTTACTATTTCAGATCCAAAGCTTCCTCTGAACAAGATATCATTCATTAGTGGATTTCAACCCACTGTGATTTTTCGTCTTCAGTCTGTATATACAAATGCTTGTCTAGTTATTTAATGGAATTAACGCTTCTATGCAATGAGCATTGTGTGATTGTGATCTGATGAAGTTTAGTGAGTTTTGAGACGCTCTGATAAGTAAATCCATTCATCCAATCCTTCTTTCCCAAATAAAAATGAGACCTTCTGTTGAATAAACAACATATCAACAATGAACTTTATCCGCAGATTTAGAATAAAGGAACGATCTACTTTTATAAGTTTCTTCATTTGGTGTTTTTGAAAATACGTATTTGGGAAACGACGTCCATGATTTTTTTTTAATTGGGTTTTTTCGTTGCTTCAATAATTATTTCATCTCTGTCAGCAGAGTCAATGAGCGACAATTTTGAAATATCATCATAATTTGTACTTTGAAAATGCGACTGTGGTGGCATGTCTTCTATACCCATTTGTAATCTTTTGAACAGAAGACGATGTTCTAGCCATAGATATATCTTCTAGCACATGCTGCTCTTCATCACAAGCCTCATTTGAATAACTTCCATTAAAAATTTTCTTCCGTCTCGTGTTGAACTAGTTTTGGTGACGACGATTCAGGCGACTTAAAAAAAAAAATCCACCAATTTTGAAGCCTTCTCAATTTCGTCTTGATTTTGTTTTCTATTAAGTATTGTGCGCCATACAGATTTTTTTTTTTTTTTTACTTTAGCGACATGTCCTGTCTATAAAAGACAGATAAGCTTTGTAAATATTTATGATACCAACGTTAATTGTGATCACCGAAGGTTTAATATGGTAGAAAGAGAGAAATAGGTTGAATCTCACCCCATGCATGAACTTCCCAGACTGCAGCCGAGAAGGCATGAATCAGGTGCGGGAGAGGCGCAACGCGGCACGGGAGGGTGCTAACTTTGGAACGAGTTGTGATTTTCATGATTTGAATATCTCGAACTGACTCGAGTAGCAACTCTAATTGACTTTATTCTATGATACCATACGACTATGCATTAAGCTGAAACTCCTACTTTTATAAAATCTTCTAGATGATGTGTGTTAAAATAATATATTAATTATTATAGAATTCATTTTTAATTTTTTGCGCAGACGATCTCTCGCTGCATTTTCGGCGCCCCCCATATAACGGCGCCCCCCATATAACGGCGCCCGGTGCGGTCGCACCGCTCGCACCGCCCTAGGGCCGCCACTGAGTAAATGCCAAAGAAAGCACAATACTGTGCCTAACACATTAAGGCAATCGATTCTTCGTTGAAGAAGAGTCTGCTCGTTTGAACAAACAATCTCGACGTCAAGCAAGATTAGAAGTTTCAAAATCCACGAGATCTTTATTTTGTGTCACTCGATCAGTTTTGTATGTTCCAATCCTTTTTCACCAGCGGTAGAATCGAATACAAAATGGGGATTTTCACCTGTTCGCTCTTGCTAAACTGCAAGATACAATGTTGGCAGAATTTTTCTAAGCAGGTGCTCTCGAACAAGATTCGTTCTATATTAACTTGTCAACACAAATGCTCAAGCACCTTTCCAAAGTTCGCAGATCTTCTCCCTCTTGGCAGAGACACTCCTCCCCTCCCCCACGACAGAGCAATACTCAAAGCATGGAACAACCAGTGTCACCGAGTAGTCTGACATACCTGATAGGAAAGGGATGTGAAGATTCGATTGACATTCACAGCAGCAACGCTCGCTTCGTCAAAATAAAAAGAACTGTAACGACTGCGCACTTCGAAATGGAACAGGATTCGAAGTAGTCCGTACATGACGTTTGTAACTGGATGAATGGTGGTCCTGCATGCAGTGTTACAAGATAGGATTGCTGCAGATTACTTACCTGTCACTGTGTGAGAAGCTTCGTGTCTTGGCTGTGGTCACTAAAGAGAGCGAGTTGTCCAGCAAGCGGTTGCCCTCGTATCTAATCTCGCATACAGAACCACACACGTAACGGCACTCGACCTTCAGAGTAAGCGTTCGCGATGCCTGTTACCAGTAGTCTTCGTTAACGGGCCAGTGGCTTGGTTCTGTTTAATCTCACCGACGGCGTACAGACCATTTTCAGTCTAATACTGTGAAAAATGCATATTCCGAACGCTTAGCGACAGTAGTGCACCCTTTTTTTTTGCTGTCATCAGTCTTTCGATTGGCTTGATGCAATCTTCCACCCCTTCCTATCGTGTGCTAACCTCTTCATCTCTACATTCCCTTACAACCCACGTCCAGAATTATCTGCTTCATATATTCTAATCTCTGACTTCCTCTACAGTTCTTACCTTCGACCGTAAATTAGCCAATCCAGCATGTCTCAAAATATGACCTACCAGCCTGTTTCTTCTTTCTGTAAGCCTTCCACAAACTTCTTTCCTCCACCATCATTTCCAAAACTCGTTCATTTCTTACTTTGTCTGTCCACTTAATTTTCAGCGTTCTTCTGTAGCAACCCTACCTACCCAAATACTGATCAGCTTCAATGATGTCACCTGTCAGTTCTGAATTTCATACCGCCAACCGCATAATTTTTTAACACTTAAGAGAGCTTTACAAGGAATAATGGAAGATTTCCTATGTGGATGTCAGGAACTAGTGAATTCAATGTTAATTCGGCGCAGCTTATAAATTCCTTTATCTTCACCGAATCTGGTGGGTGAACGGTAACACTTGGGTCTGCCATCGGGAGGACGCGGGTTCAAATCCCAGATCTTAAAAAGTGTGCGTCACATTTTGTATTGCACAAGGACACTGGCATGGTGTAGGTACTGTCGTAAGCAATGAGCCCCATAACCCTGTTATGGGTATCAAGGAATGTATAAACTACCATCAACTACATCTATAACTACCGCAGAAGCAATAGCTATTTTAGAGGCAGTCAAGTATTGCTCAACACTAGCAGAGACGAAGTTCCTAATCATCTCAGACTCTAAGAGCGTGTTGAACTCTATTCAAACCAAATATTGGGGCAAGAGAAATAACCAGATTATAGTAAACACAGTACAAAAGCTAGTAGAATGCTCAAGAAGAAACAGGGCAATCAATTTCCTCTGGATGAAGGCGCATGCAGGGGTGGTCTATAATGAAAAAGTAAACGAGTTGGCAAAGAAAGCAGCTAGAATAGGCGTCGCGCTCAAAACACGGTTACCGTACACGTACTATCTATAACCAATAAAAATCAAGGTATTGAACAAATGGCAGAGTGAATGGGACGTCAGTAAAAAAACAAGGGGACGATATTATGGCAATATTCAGCCCCGAATTCCTACCCGCCTCTGGTTTTCCTGTTCTTCGGAACCTAGAGGGGTTATCACCACGATAATTAAAATACGTTTTAATCAAGGTGTATTTGCACAGCACCTACATCGTTTAGCCATCATAAATTCAGATATCTGTGAATACTGCAACTTAGAATGAAGTAGGAGATATAAACCATATATTTTTCGCTTGTTCAAGATATAAAGCTCACAGGCCCAAATTCCTGAGAGATCTAAACAACTCCGAAATACCTCTTGTCTGTTGCACGACAACAATGTGGTTATATATAAATTGTTAGCGAAATTTATATATATAAAAAAACCTAATATTACGCTTTAGGTAAATAAGTCCTTTTTTAATGTTTTAATTTCTGTATGTGTATGTTAATAATCAGTTTTATAAAGAAACTAATGTTAATGTGTAGATAAGAATCTCATTATATTTTAATTATGCTATAATTATTGTTTGTGCACGAAGAGCCTTGTAACCCCTAAATTTGGTACAGAGTACTCTATTTACTTGTCATTCTAATTCTTGTTTTTATAAACATGTATGTATTTAATTGAAAAATACTCCAGCTGATGTAAAATTATTGATTTACGTAGAATTATCCTGTAAAATAACTTGATTACCTGTACAATGCTTTACTCATTTGTACAATGCCAATTAAAATAAAAACCCTGTTATGCGAATTTTCATGTTTCTTCCTAAAGTAAGTAAGTCAATCGCGTTTTTAAGTGATTATGGTTGCTGTGGTACCACTTTTACGAGTTTATTTCTTCTTTGTGCGTTTATAGATATTTATATTGAGTCAAGGCATTTTTTTCCCCTCGTGGCTTTACTTCTCGTTGAAGTCGAGGTCAATACACGAAGCAAAGGACTAGGGGCAAGAAAGGGAAAGGAATTCAGCCATGGCCTTTTAAAGGGACAATACCGGCGTTCACCTGGAGTGATTTCAGGAAACCATGGGAACCGAAATCTGGATGGTCGGACGGAGATTCAAACCTGCGTCCTTCCGAACGCCAGGCCCGCCAATCCACCAGGCTCAACGTTGAAACGGAATACGAGTCCGATTGTCTAAAACTGTCCCGTGGCCTTCGAGCCGTTGACTACTTTGTGTTTGCCAACAGATGGTGATGCCCGTCACTTTATCGAATTGCATTTATTTCCTACACTTCACATTTTCTGAGTCAGTTTTTCTAACTATCGTTCGTGGCAGAAAATCGATCGTTGATGATCGACATACTCTTCTTAACTTGAACTTAAAAATCACCGGATAATCGAGAGAACCCACAAAAGCGGAGACAAGAGAAAGACGGTGCTATTGTGAACGTAAGTGGGCAAAAAAAAAAATGCACACTCAGCTCTCATTGTTAGAACCTTAAATGCTGATCTCGTACGGTGTGGTGTCCTCCTGACAGTTTGTGAGGCCAGTTTCTAAACCCGTAGACTTGTCTACAGTATGGCAGAAAACAACAAAGCAAAAGGGAACAGCACAGCAGCGACTAGCGCGATCTAACTCATTATCGGAACCGCCTATTCGAGGCTTCTAGACGATTTTCAGTAATCCACTTTACAAAAGCGGTATATTTCACCTTTTTAAAATAAGTAGTAAAGTCATCCCTCCTTCTTTCTCCCCTCCCCCCCCCCCCAAAAAAACTAAGTCTTCAAAAAAATTGCGACATTGTAAATGTGTAACGCCTTTGAGAAAAGTTGAGAACGAACACATTCAAAGTACCGGTTTGAATGACGAATTAAACAACACGAAATCAACTTTGGTTATAAACGCATAAGGCTGGCCGTCCAGTGGACGCGTATTAGCGCGAAGAGATCGCTCCAATCCAAACAAAGGTAATTTAATGTGACTCCGTCCACGAGATCCAAAATTGTTTGTATTTGGTAGCGCGAACACGCAGTTCCCACGATGGCTATTGACAAAATGGTTGCTCTTGTTCAAGAAAGAGTCCCTTATTGTAGGATCAAAAATTATCTCAATACCACCAGAGGAATGTCCAAATGAAGATGTGAGAAGAAATTGGAACAGAAATGAATTTACCAGGTAATTAATTCTAATATTTATTCATTTATTTAAACAAAATGCAATGTTAAATATCTATTATTTTCCCATAGTATAGGCTTTCTTTTTTTCTTGCTGTCATCATTTTCTCTACTGCTTTGTGCGATAGGTATTGGATGATTAAATAGAATCTTCCTGGCAACAATTACGGAAACAATACTAATCACACAAAAACAAAAATTACTGGAAATCGTCAGTAAACGTTTTAAGTGAAAATATAAACAAGCATTCAGCAACATATTTACTAAATCAAACGCTTTCAAACATTCAAAATCTCACTCATAACATCATAGGTCGAATAATATTCTTAATTGCATTCTTTTAACCAATATACCTTGCACTGTACTGCTTTTAATACAACAGTCATTCAGTTCATTTAAACCACTTTCATCCATTAAAACACTGATGGAATAATAATACAGATTTACAATCAATCATTTGTTTTTCTCTTAAACAAAAATTCATTTAATTACGCGGATTGTAATTAGTGGCGAATAACCTTTGGTACGTTACAGCACGAATAGTATTTATATATTTAGTTTATGTTTGTTATCGTTTCTGACAAAATTACTCAACATTGTGCATAATATTACCAAACAAACCACCGTCAAATTATAAATTATAACGATTATTTGCGGCGTAGTTCAATTCATCTAGTTTAGCTTTGAGACGGTTGTTTGAGCCGTCCCAACGAATTACTTTTTTGTGTCCCATTTTCAAATAATTATTTTTCTCTTCAGATGAAATTATTTTTAAGTATATTTTAATAGAAAGTTAAATAGTTAATGGGTTACAAGATTAAAATTTCTTAAGGTGCTGATCTTCTGACTAGAATACTGCATATATATATATATAAGACTAAACTGAATATTGGCCGACGGCGACGATAAGTAAACTAAAAGGCGGGATTTTTTTTTTATTAATAAAAATGAAGATTCGGCTTTTGATAACACGTGCCTTACTATAGTTGTGTACATATATTTCTCTTAATCTATTTAAAATTAATATTATTAAAAAATTTCATCTCTTTATTTTACACTGGTTTTCCTGAGTATTTCGCCGAAGAGATGATGTGATCCTAGAAATTTAGCCGATCTAGGACCTATACTTGGGAATTTACATTTATTCTTTCTCCATTAAAAAAAATAAACAAATATCATATTAGGAGTTTTTGTTCTTATTTCTTTTGTTGTAGTCGCTGACGTCAAGAAGAAAGGGTTGGGGGATACCTTTAGAAGAGAGTTAAGAAAATATTTGGAAGAAAATTCCGGAAAAGGCGGAGAAGTCTCAAAACAGTGGCCCTATTTCAACCAAATGGAAAACTCCTTCCTTTTGGCAAAAATATTACTCATCCATTCCAGTTCTTCTTCTTGCTGGAATGTTGATTCCAATGCGTATAATTCCAGCAATTGAGAAAAAGGCATTGCTACTGTTTTTTCTGGTACAAACTGGCGACAGAATAGCGCGAATCTGCTTCCTGTGGACGGGGTGTTTTCGCGCCAACACAGTTCGCGCGAATACAAGCGTATTCGCGAACATTTTTCGCGAGAATACGAGTCTACTGGACGGCCAGCCTAAGGAAGGGTTGTTCTGAACAGTAAACTATGACAGATACTAGCAGCGGTTCGTGATACAATTATAGATTGCATGAGTCTGCTCAGGTTATAAAATTCAGTAATAAATGTACATCCTTTGGAAGCATTCTAAAATCCTTATAAACCTGTGGTTTTAAAACCATTCTATAAGGTTAACGTATATTACATAATTACCGAATTCGGCCCAGTTCGTGTAAATTAGGATTTGAGCGTTAATAAGTAAAAAGCAAAAACAAAGAACATTTGTCGAGGATTCAATCGAGAAGCGCAACAAACATACAACCACATTTTTTTAAGTGGTGGTCTAATGTACGATTATCTTTATGAAGTTAATCAGTTGTAACTCAAGGAAGTGCCTTCTTACCTTTTTTTATTAGGGCTTTACGGCTCGTCTACGCCAACATCACTTGAGCCGTGAAGGGTTCTGAAAAATAACAATGAAGGCGTTGATTTTTCCTTTATGGCTTCACACTTCGTCGACGTCGAAATCATTAGAGGTGGGAGGCAATCGGTTACAAGGAATTCGGCCATGGCCTTTTCGAGGCTCCATTCCGTAATTCGCCTGGAGTGATTTTGGAAAACCATGGAAATATGGATGGACGGACGGGGATTAGAACCCACTGTCCCCCGCACGCCAGGTTCTAGTGATACCGAGCTACTATCGGGTTCAATGAAGGTGTTGGGTGAATTATCCCAGCAGTGAACTGAATTAGAAAAACGAAGACTAGATAACTGGAGCGAGGATCGATCTAATGTCTTCGGGAATGCCAGAACCGAAGATAAACCTCCCACCCACAAGTCTGTGCACTTGCTTATATAAAACGTAAAAAGGTACCACCATCGAATCCGTTTCACCACTCTGCCAACGCTAATGTTTTCTGTGTGAAGTATTCTAAGTAAGGCTGGACGCGAATTCGCACGAAAAATGCTCGCGCGAGTACGCCTGTATACGCGCGAACAGATCGCTCCAATCCAAACAGCATGTTAAGTTGTAGGTCGCTTCATGCAGCAGGACTACAGAGTTACCTTCAACGCAACAACTTGAAATTCTATTATTATGACATCAACGTAATAATAATAATAATAATCTCTAGCAGATTCAGTAGGCGGCGAGTCCCCAAGACGACCTAGGCCCATGTCGAAACATCGAGAAGAAGGGGCATTTCGACGCAGCGTTAATCTCGTAAGCAATTTATATTAGTATGACGGCTGCGAAAACAGCAAAATCTTTTATGACATCAACGTCATGCAAAATTTATTTAGTTACCCGTTCCAGAAAATTGTATCGTTTTTTCAGCGATTCATTGGCAGGGCATTATGATACAAAACAATTTTTTTCATTACTATTACATCGACAACAATGGGCCAAGAGAAGATAAGGGACAATGATCGGGAAGAAAATCAGTCATGACCTTTAAAGAACAGTTCCGAGATTCGTCTGGAATGATTCCCTCAATCCGTGGAAAACAGAAATCTGGCTCGTCGACGTCATTAGAGGTGGGAAAGGAAAGGGGGCAAGGAACGGGAAGGAAATCGGTCTTGGAATTTGAAGGAACTATTCCGGCATTCACATGGAGTGATCTCTGAATTGAATTGAGTGCTAAATTCCCCCACCCGTCTACTTTTGCCATTAAAGAATTTTGATTTTAAATTCCTTCACCGGTTTTGGTACTTTATTCCAATCCACAAAAAACATGGAAAATTGGATGACCGGACAGGGATTCGAATCTGCGTCCTGTCATATACGTCTCAGAGATCGAAGCCGCCTCCTCCAGAACCACCCACCCTTCAGGCGCGATAGTTTTCAATTTCACTTAATTTTTTTTATCTTTTTTTCCCTTACGATATCGACTTTGATAAACTTGCATATTTTGACTAGAGTGACAGTAAAATGACATCTTTCTTTATATGTCGGAAAATGAATGGCCATCGAAAAATATGTCTGTTTTATCATCATGCAATTAATCCATAATGCACATTCACATAGCTTCTGTCAAACTTGGACGTTTCTTTTGCATGGCAGGCGATATGGAAAAACATAAATTAAGATCATAGACGGTTTTCTGTAATTATTTATACGAATGCCATTATGTTTCCAAACTAAGTCTTTTTTAAAAAAAAGATAAAATAGCAAGAGGAAGCTAATATAGTATATTACAAATACCAATACACTTTGCCATTATTTGTCATGAATTTTGTCAATGATCTAAACCGACTATCAACTCCAAATTATTGAATCAAACTGTAAGTATATTTTTACGGTGGTTTGAGTTTTGCTTTCCTGCTTCGGGCAGATATACATAGACACAGAGAAGAATAACACCACTACGATTCAAATAGAAGTTTTCTCATATGAAATGAATCTTCAAAAAAGAATGTACAGAATATTTTATACAAAGATATTGATGTCAAACGTCGGAAAGCCATAAATAATATGAATTCATATATTTTACATCAGTTCGATGTATTGTTTTAAAAGATTTAACACAAAAAAGCAGTGGATATACGTTGAAATAGTACTTTCGGGAATAAAGGAAATGAGATTAATCTCTATGCATGAAATATTATGAGATTAATACTTAATGGTTCGTAAACACTACTCCAATTATTGACAAGCTCCTTCACAAACAAGAAACGTTTATTCCAGGAAAAAAACGCAAGTTTATATTTTACAGGGTATTATTTATTTTGTATCGATGTATGAAGCTATGTTTTTAACGTAATTTTTTAAACTCATAAAACATCCTACCGTCTTTTCTCCTCGGTTATGAGATAGACTGAAATTCTAAAACACATCTATTGTTGGATATTAACCTAACTTAAGACTACTGTCAAGTAATCATGAATGAAATAAAATATTGGATGATAAAAACAAGCAGTCTAGAAACATTTTTTATTTAATATAACTATCTATAGATGCACAAACTATATTTTTTACTAAAACAATTGTATAAATTAAATACACCTGTCTGGTCCTAAAATTCCTATTCACAAATGCATTAATTAGTTTGTTTACTAAAGCCTCACTCTGATTCTTCGATGATATTCGAAACTGAAATTAGACTCTGGTATCTAATTTCAGAAGATTATGCATCCATACGTGAAACAAAAGTTTAAATCAATGGCAGCTTAATCCCATAACATCATAAGAAATACAAAGTTTAGCTGTTAACAACTATATGTAACTGACCAAGCAATGATTCCTTTCAGGTCTATCCACGGGCAACCTCTCCAATGTGGCTGTTCCTAGATGTGTTCAAGGAACCACTTTTGGCTTCCAAATGAAAGGAAAGTGAGTGTAATACAGCCACTGATCGGAGAAACTTCAATTATTCAGATCATAACATTAAGCATATGACAAATTGTAATAGAAAGAATTCGATAACCAAATTCCGCTAAGAATAGAAAAAAAGGATAATACGCAGAATTAAATGCCATAGATCAGCAACCAATGGAACCATTCCCCCCCCCCCCTCTCCACCCTTGTGGCTTTACACCTCGTCGACGGCTGTCATTAGAGGCGGGATGGGACTGGGGACGAGGAACAGGAAGGAATTCGGCCATGGCCTTTTTGAAAGAAACATCCCTGTTAATGGAACCAAGTCAGCCCGCTGCTAACGGGAAGTCATAAAACTCGTTGGAGGAGAAAACGCATACCGTTAATAATACTCTACACCACCCGCCAAAACTCGTAGCTACCCTGTAACTGATTAATTTTCTCTCAAATGATCACAATTAAAAATCAGACCCCAAAAAAAAAGAATTAAAGTATCGTTTTCACCCTCTTGGAAGCGATTCCTCCATAAAATAAATTCACACACACTTTAGTTGTGCTACTCGGGGGACCGCGAAGGAAAATACGGCCGCCGTGTGACAGCAATTTCTCCTTTATTTATTGCTTTACGCCTTTTCGACGTCGAGGTCATTAGAGGCGGGAAAGGATGGAGCAAGGAACTCGACCATGGCATTTTGAAAGAGACATCCCGACATTCACCTGGAAAAACCGAAATCTGGATGCCCGAACGGGGATTCGAACCCGCGTTCCGAGGCCAGAGCGTTGTCCGCTCACCCACCACGCTCGGTAGCAATTCCGCTTCTGTTGTGGCTGGATCTAAAGTTTAGAGAGGAATCCGAACCACGGGGAGTTCATGGCTTACCTTATATACATATGGCAGGGGTGAAGGTCATGTTAAAAAATCTGTAAAAATTCCAGCCCTCACTGGGATTCGAACCCGGAACCAGTTTACAAAGCGAACGTCTTATCAATTAGAGTATTATTAGTAACAAACTGAAAGAGGAAGCATTTAAGACCGAACATATTTAGGGTTAATCACTGGAACGGATGTTGCAAAGTCAAATCCTGGCATCAATAACACCAGCCAGTTAAGCGTAGTTTTAAGGAAGTTTTCTTGGGTTTAATTCTCGATCACGATACAGCCATAGTAAATTTCTGCCACACGAAAAATAACGTATTTATCAAAGAATTATCTGTATGTCTATTAAATTTTTCTTCTGGTCCAGGTCGCATTTTAAACTAACTACAGCCGCCAGAAAGTAATCAAAACAGTTTATGTTGATATGATACCTGTACAGACAAAGTAGATGTGGTGGTATCGCGATCTAGAACTAAACAGCTTTCTCTATATGAAACCCATATGCTCTGATCTTAATTTGTCATAGATCAAAACTAATAAAGTAAATTATGATAATTTTTCTTCAGATTTTCCTATGATTGGCAAGGAGCGTGGCAATGTACTGAAATATATATATTAACTTTACAGAGAAATAATATACATATATCCAAAATATCTAAACAACAATAAAAAAAAACAATAAGATCTAAAAATGTGTTCAATACGCGGATAAAAGAAATTACGCCCATGCATTACAATCAGGCAAATGATATAAGAACGAGCAACTAACGTCGTGGGAAGTTTTCTTCAAAACGTTAGACTGATTTTCGTAAATAAAAATATATCTGTTGCAATGAAAAATCTTCGATAAAAAAAAAAAAAGCATCCAACGTTCCTGACCATTGAAATACTTCTATGGTTTTCATTTCACGTGTGT
The DNA here is from genome assembly GCA_031002005.1 of Vandiemenella viatica. Classification (NCBI taxonomy): domain Eukaryota; kingdom Metazoa; phylum Arthropoda; class Insecta; order Orthoptera; family Morabidae; genus Vandiemenella; species Vandiemenella viatica. The sequence goes on along the minus strand of CM061914.1, from coordinate 116,472,266 downwards.
CCTGAAATATATGATGATTGCTCAATAAAAAGTTCGTAGGTGTACTTTAAATCTGGTTTTGCGAAAATTTCAGTCATTATTAAACATAATCTCAAATCACAACTTTCTCTAAAATAATTTATTAATCATAAATCAATAAGTTTTGAACTCCAGAATGGAAAAATTGAAACATCATCTACAGCCGCAACTTGTATTTAGCGCTTTTCTCTTAAATATTTCTGATTGGTTAAAACAGAGATCATCAGACATCAGCTGCTACTCTCATTGGCTACAAATGGAATAGCACACGACAGTACTTGCATTCCCATCATTTCATTTAATTTAATGGAGAGTGACAACTAGAAACCTTAATGATTGAGAGAATCTCAGAATGGGGAATGTTAAATTAAATAATTGTGTACTTACACCAGAAACTTCCTATGGTGAAATATCTTTAATGCTCTGCATTCAACATTAAATAATTATGACACAAAACATAATGAATGCTCAGATTTATAGTTCGGCAGCTATCGGAATCACGCATTGAACATAATATTATGTAATAAACATCAGATATCTTGTTGATAAGATGTAACTCCTAAACGCCTATAACCTCTCATCACTCGCTCTCTTCATGTAAACACACTGTAATCTGCCATACTTATTCATCGGGTTGCCCTGATAGCCGCAAGAGATCGCTAGTGGTTTCCACTGCCTTCTAGATGATTTGCAAATGGCAAGAAATACTGCATTTGTCTCCGCTCACAAAATTTTAAAAAAATTTTTTTTTTCAAAGTCTTGCCAAAATTAGCTTAAAGATGAAACTTTAGAAAGTGAATATATAATCGTACATGAAAATTAATAACCGTAGTGAAAACTATTATGTGTTGCAAAAGGGTCTGGACTAAGTTGTCAAGAAAGTGTTGAACATAATATTCCAGTGACAGAATTTCAATAAACAATTCGCTCAACGCATAAGTTTGAAAGGAAATTGATACAGAGGTATAAAATACATCGAATTTGATTAATTAGCGAAAAGTAATAAGTAACACAATAATCTAAAATTACAAATGCATCTTCTAAAGCAGTGGTTCCCCCCAGGGATACGTGAGGCAGCTTCAAGGGGTACGCACTTTAATATCTTGTCTACGACAATCACAAAGATAGTTACAAAAAAAAAATTGCAAACCTCTACCGCCAAAATAGAATTTAAACAGTCAATCTGTGTGTGTGTGTGAATTAAAATTTCTGTAATACTGTAATTGGGATGAACGCAGCGGCGCAGACAGCTGGGGGTACGCGAGATTGGGTTCTTTCATGAAGTGATACTTGGGAGAAACTAATTTGGAAACACTGTTCTAAAGGTTTATAACAACATAATTAAGTGGGACAAGCTGAAAATTACACAAGAAGAATTAGAAAATCTCAACATGGTACGTGGGATGATTTATCTAAAGAAATAACCAAAGCAGCTCATAAAACATTTGGATTAACCAAACCTAAAAGAAGGTGGAATCGATTATGCGAAGAAGCGTTAACAGAAGGAACAAAACAATGGAAATAGTGGAAATGTTCGGGAAACATTGACCACTATGAACAGTTTAAACAACAAAGGAAAGACATCACACGAATAATACGAGGAGTTAAGAAATCATTCGGAAAAATCGCAACTTAGTGAATTGCAGGATAGTCTTGTTAAAAATAACTCCCGAAACTTATATCATGCTTTTAAGGGTAATTTAAAAGGCTACCAAGCCCCAAGTATATGCTTCGTAGATAAAAATGGTAGAATGGACCTAAACAATACTGAGAATTGCGAAATACTTATAAATCACTTTGATTAAATTCCAAACTGTCCTGAAGCAAACCATAAATTTGAATTTTCAGGAATTAATCAAAATCTACACAAAGATACACCACCTAATGTTGAAGGTATTATTCCTAAGGAAGTAATTATCAATCTGAATAATAATAAAGCTAGTGGAGAAGACTGCATAACAACCAAACTTTTAAAATGGCTCCAATAAAAAGCATTCAAGAGTTCCAGTTAATATTGAAGATAATTTGAGGAACAGAGAAGATTCCAGACGAATGGAAAGTGGTATTAATACATACACAATTTCAAAAGTAAAATTTATGGAAGAAATCTCAAAACCTATCATGATAAATACAGATGTGTGGCAAGGTGATAGTTTGTCGTCCATTTTGTTTAACTGTGCCTTAGAAAAAATTGTAAGAATTTGGAATAATAAATTGAAGGAACACAAAATTTCATGAATAACTTTTCGAAGAAAAATAAAGACGTTGAAATTAATTGCCTCGCGTTTGCGGAAGATTTCGTTATACTTTCAGGAAGTATTACAAATGCGACAACACAGATCAATCTCTTGGAAGCAATTGCCAACAAAAAAAGTTTTGAAAATTTCTGCAAAAAAAATTACAAACATTAAAAATTCTCCTAAATTTTCTACGAACAGAGAAAGTGAAGAAATTTAAATATCCGAGTGAAATAATACGAGAAAATAGATTAAATAAATTCGCCATAGAAGAAAGGATACATAAGACGGAAAGAGCGTATGGTATCAGTAAAAAAAATTATAAAAAAAACGATTTGTCTAAAAATCTTAAATTAACTCACTACAATTAGTCGTAAACCCATAATGTCTATGTGTTAGTGAATACCAAGTGTTGAACTATAGATTAGAAAAATTGGAAATAGGCCTACTAGAATGAAGAAACATGAGAAAAATCTTGTGTCCAGTTAAAACAACAGAACTATGGAAATTAAGAAGTAATAATGTAGTATACCAGAAAATAGAAAATATAGGAGAATCAATAGGAAAAAGATGATTGCCATTTTTTGGACATATAGAACGAATGATAACAGATTTTAAAAAAATATATATTTCTTTGGGGAATGAATGAACAACCAGCTGGATTCAAGAAGTTAAGAAAGATTTGGAAAGAAATAAGATAAGGAAGAGGAATTATGGGAAGAGAGATATTTAGAAAGAAGGTATTATGTATGGAAGGATTCCAAGACAGAAGAGGAAATAAATTTGCTCCAAAGTGGTGTGAGGAGAGAAGGAAGAAACACAGTGCAATGATTGGATCGAACGGAAGAAAAAACAACAACAAAGGATGAAGAATTTAAATTGGCACGTGGTCGTGGTAGGTCTTATCAGAAAGAAGACGAGAATTGAATGGAATGTACAACAAGTTCATGGAAGAAGTTTGAATCGCCAACGAGATAATCTTTCACTTTTTCTTTAGATACATATTTGCTATAAACTTACTTGATAACTCTTTCTACTCCAGCGATGAATTTATTTCTAAGGTAGCTACAAAATAATTGTCAGTAGTTTGCGTAAATATAGTTGATGTACCGGTAATTAATTTACATATCATGTTGTGACAGTGCATCTTCTTGTGTTTTAATCTATTTTGATATTCAATTGTTTATCTGTTAACTGACAACTATTCAAATCCCACAGACCCAATCTCTTATATTGGGATCTATGGAAAATGAATGTATTGTATACAAGTAGGCTCTTTTGAAGATTTTTACCGTATTGTGTACGTAGAAGTATAGAAAATCGTTTCGCAATGTTTCGACAGTTGTCTCTACTCACTTCCATTTGTTGCAGACAACTGTGACTGCCTTGACCAACCTATCTCATTTTGTGTACTCCCTTACCTGACCTCTGTTCTCCTATGAGGTCTGCCCCAAAGCCTCTTGATCTACTGGCTACATACAAGACATGATGCTGACAGCAGAGCAAGCTGTCGAAATGTTTGATTTCACACCATCCCTCTGGACACTAGTGATGAATACATTGCACCGGGAAAGACTCCTCTCATACACTGCAACCTAGAACCTACCTATTGAAATACATACAAACTTACAAATTTTTCAGCAAAATGTCTCTATCTCTAAACCTCAAATCCAAATAAAAAGCGTTTCGTTGTAAAGGGTACCTACAGTGATCACATAGAATTTTGATTTGATGATTCCACTGGATCTTCAAATTTTGAATCGACTGTTTTCCAACTTTTCTGCATAAGAGATAAGAGTGCATGGTTCATACAACAGTTAATACAAATCACTTGAGTTTGGCATTAATCCAGATTTCACAAGATTAATATTTATTACTTAGCATAAGGAAATCTTTAAAATGTTTGGTCATTATACATTCTATTGTTAGATAGTAGCTTTTTTGTGCTCATGGTGTGATATTTGAGTGTTTTAGGGGAATCAAACAAATCTGTTTCTTTAGTAAATTTATTTTATTAGTATAAGAGGCAAACAATATTAAGGGATAAAGTGTGCGTAACCCATAAACAAAACATAAACATACATTCAAAACTGAAAATTCAAAGATTCTGACAGAAAATTAAAGGAATAAATTAACGCTTCTTTGTGCATCATAACTGTTGAGCAACAGGCTTTTCTGTTTTTACACCCAGCAACAGTCTGCTACCGGTTTCCATCCTTGTCTCTGGTTTCCATCTCATTGATGTCCCGATGGAATCGTTCTTGTTCGTCTCTGACATCTCCGAAATTTTCAGGAAATCGATCAAGATGACTATAAAGAAAATGTATTTTGATGCTCATATTCACGCCTGTATCACTAAACATTGACACCATGTTACTAACAAGATCTTTGTAATTACTTTTACTTTTGTGTTTCTCAAGGAAATTTTACACTCCTGTTACAAAGGATCGCCAAGCTAATGCTTCATTCTTGTGACTTATTTTAGCGAAATTTGTATTCTTTATCAGCTTACGGATCATTGTTCCATCAAAAATCCCTGCTTTAAGATTTTCAACCATCTTATCTGGATACACACTGCAGATATTACACTTTAAGTACTCATCAAGTTTGCCCAAAACTTTGACAAATTGATTATCAATCCTAGTCTTATCGGTGAATGTGGAAGATGATTTTTAAGCTCAACTAAAGATTCTTCTTCATATTAGCAACTCTGCAAAGAACCATATTCATTTGATGAGCCAGTCTTTTTTAACATAATAATTGTCACGGTCTCTGCTATCTTACATGCAAAGAAGTATGGGTATTTGGTGTAATCTGGTTGTTGTCCTAAGAGAAAATTCACCAGTTGCAATGTTGGCGTCTGAAGCGCTTATAAAAATTAAAATAAGATGATAAATCTACGGAGTTGATGTACATACATACACGATGACTTTGAAAATGAATGGATTGTGAATGGGTGAGCTTCGTAGCTTCAGATAGGGTCGATTTAAACACGATCTCCGTGGGAGATCACTACAAAAAATGAATTCCAGACATGCAGGGAAATTAGTTACACGACCAAGCAAACACCGCGCATGTCATATTTACATGTTAGAATGAAAAGAAAATATGTACTGTCACTCACACACTTATAAACATCATTCACTTTAACACTTATATATATCAGAGGGATGTTACATTGCTTAAAATCTAGACCTGATATGCCAAAATTAAGATCATATTCGGAATCAGGGGACCAATTCAGTATAGGAATGGTGTTTATTTCCTAAGCCAAAATCGTTGTTGCCCAGTGTAATATAACTTAATACATATGAATGTTCATTACTTTTATCAGAAGCGCCATATTTCAGCGAAGTTTTCTCGGAGTTAGCTATGGAGTGGGATATCTCATATCAACACATTGGAGACTCTTCCACTATTATTATTAACTAACCGTGATTGTGTATATAGTATGGGGGAATTTTTCTATACATCTATTTTTGTATAACAAGTATTTTCATTTTATTTTCTTTAACTGTTTGAAGTAAAATGTTTAATAACTCCCTTGTAAATTTGTTCCACATCATGAATCCCTTAGCTAAAAATAAAAAGTTTCTCACTACTTTATATCTGAAATAAGTTGCATTTAATGGTTATTGTTCTCTCTTACCTTCAACATTCAACTCTTAATTCTTTTCCTATGTGTTCACTCTGTTACAGTAATAGAGTAGACCATACAGCCATTTACTCAGCACCAAATATTGGGAAATGGAAAATAACTTGACACCCTTGACGAATCCAATGGTTTTGGACAGAAAAGTTTCCTTAGGAGGGTGATGGTCCCTCAGTGGAGGAAATGTCACTAGAATTCATGCAGGTACCGTAGTGTCTGTACTCCAGAATAGGAATGACTGTTCTCCCTGTAAGGGGCAGCCTATATGTATACTAGGGAAGGCAATAGCAAACCACTCAAGTGTTCGTTTCCCCAATTACAGCCATCATGGATCCTCCCAGTTTATATATCTAGGGGAAGGGAAGCAAGGTGATGACCATTCTGAGATGACTTCACAGCATTACCAAGTAGAACATACAAGCATTGAGACAAAGAATACTTCCTTAAGAGGTGTCAACATCTTGGAACAGAAAGAATGGAATGATGTAGTGGCAGAAGCCTGTTAGAGACAGGATAATCCTTGTATGATTCAATAACAGATCCTTTAAGCTAAATATAATTCAAGCTAATACACCAACTTTGGCAGCAGATGAGGATGAAGTCAAAACATTTTACAAATCTTTGACACAGTGTCTTGAATCAATAGCAAGCAAAGAAATTACCACAATGCAAGTACTAGGCTGCTAAGGTTTAGATAAAATAAATGATTGTGGTGATCAAATGAATCAGTTCAACCAAGACAATAATTTTGTCATCACTAACAGCTGCTATTATACTGCAACCAAATAGAAAACTCTATAACTGGTTCAAGATGGAGGTCATCAGTAAAGACATAAATTTTTTTCCATGGGCTGATTGCAGTTCTGATCATCAACTCGTTTGTCTTGAAGTAATAATAAAACCAGCAAAAGAGATATTTACGAAGGAAAGAAAACTGGAGTAAAAAATTGAAATCAAGAGTTTTGACATTTGTATCTTGACTAAATTTCAGGGCTGAAAGACAGAATGAGGATATCAAAGAGAAATGGGGCATCTTAACAGCAAACAACTATTGAAGAGGCGGTTACAGAATGTAAAAAAGGTTTAAAAGATATACTGTATAATACTGAAAAATAAAATTCTACAGCTTTCTCTGAAATACCAGAAACCATCTACATCAATACAGACCATGCACGGGAGAGATAAGAACAACTATATAAATAAAATAACTAAAAAATTTGGAAATTGCGATACCAGATGCATGATTAGAGAAATCAAGAGGCTGACCGGGTCTTTTAAACCAAGAACTTGGGTAGTAGAAGATGACAATGGATTGATGCTGACAGATGTGGCATAAGTTGCACATGGAAAAGATATTAAAGTGAGCTGTATCTGAACATCAGGGGAAAACTCAGCTGTAAAGGAGCTCCAAACGAAAAAAGAGCCATTCATTTGGATTACAGAAGTGTGAAAAGCAATGGTCAACAAAGCACCTGATTACTACAGGAATTGTAGAACTGGATGTTGAAGTAATTCAAGATTTATGCAATACCATACTGTAACATTTAAATTATTTCTTAAGATTGTGTTGCTTGTATTTCACCTACTTTGTGGATTTTTAGTCCAGCCTCATTACTGCCAGTGGCGCAGCTATGGGAGTGTTAGGTGGTGCCATGCACTGGGGCTCCCAAGCTCAGGGGACCCACAGCCTTAGCTCAGGTGTGGCCCCAAAGTTTGTTTTTTTTTTTTTTTTTTTTTTTTTTTTTTTTTTTTTTTTTTTTTTTTGCACTGGGGCCCTTTAAACCTCTGATTATTGCAACAGAGTTTTACTATTACCTGCGTTTTTAAATATAGGCAGCTAATGATGGTTTATGAAGAATATTGTAGGTGAAAGAAGACCACTGAAAGATTCATCTAAAAAGTTCTATAGCGACGTTAGAAAACTAAGATGAAAGAAGGTATCCAGACAGTTGTAGATGGAGAAGAAGTTATTGAGAATTTTAAAATGGCAAAGATGTTTTAATTAAACCAGTGGGAGTTATCATCCCGGAATGGGAAGAAGTAAATCAGAGGAGGCGCTTCTCCATGTAAGTACAAATAACCAAAATATAAAATTGGAAACAGTTCATGAGGAAATTATGAAGAAGGCATAAAGAGGCCAATGTAGTAATATTACAACCGATGTAATTAAAGATAGCGGTATACAATATTGTATCTTATCCAGTGACGTATTCTCATAAGGGTGTAGGGGGGCGAGTGCCCGGGGCGGTAGGTCCCAGAGGGGCCCCAGACCTTCCCTTCGGGTTTCTGTGGGTACCCCCAATCGTCTACATTGGATGGCTCTCTAGTGCATAAAAATATTTTGCCATAGTAAAATCACACAAGTCAATCATTATCTGTCTTGAATGTTTGTGATAACTCATTGTGAACAAGGGAGGTAATTGTGTGTAGGGTACTAACTGTCCGACATCAGTTCGCCAGCATGGCAAAAATGGGTAGTCGAAGACTACACAACCAGGAGCAATGTGGGAAACAGTGCTTGCAGGTGTGTGTTAAATGTTTGCATATAATCTTGCATGTAACTCATCCCAAGTACACTTCCACTGATTGATATATTGTATTGCCCAGACTAATGTTAATTATTTGTCATGAGTGCCACTGCCAAGAGAAAATATCTTATTGATCATGCTTTTCAAAAACGAAGCTGAACATGAGAATGTCATAAATATTATGGCAGTTAAATTTACCCAGTCCTCGACGCAAAATATTTTTTTTACAGTGTTGAGTATATCCTTGATAACACTCGTTAACCAACTTTACTAATTTGAATGAATTATAATGCTTCCTTCTTAACCCTAGTTACAGATCGGTAGAAATGTTGAAAGTAGTCCTTGATACCTTTGAGACTCTTAATATCAGCATTATTAATTTAAGAGTCAATCTCAAGATAATGGTTAAATATCTCTTTATGCAATATATATACCATACTACACACATTATTTAAATTTTATCAAGTCATCTGCTGCTGAATGTTTCCAACAGGGTACTCAGTTTCTGGATGTTGTAAAACTTGTGTTTTCTTAATAGCATCAACACAACGATCAAAACTGTTACACAAATTCCTGACTGAACCTGAGAATATTCCTTTAAAAAAAAAAAAAGTATCACATACTCGATGGTCAGCTAGAGACTACTCTGAACAAGGACTGAAATCAAATTATAGCAGCTCTTGAAAAGATAAAATTGATTTGTCATAAAAACCTTTTGGTCCGAAGTGATGCAACAGGACTGATATTGCAAATAACTACTTCAGAGATATCCATAATGTCTGAATTGTGGGGCTCTGTTTGGAAACAATTTAATTTAGTATCAGAAACTCTGCAAAGGTTAGATATTGATCTTGAAGTCGTTCAGGTCTCTATGAATCATTTATTGTATTTACTGAAAAGAAACTAGATCCTTTCAAAATGTATGAAAAGGCTGGTAAAAGAAAATCTCACATTAGTCACACTTCCAAAAACGCTCCATCAAAAGTAAACTTAGCTGTGAAGAATGTGGTGAGGAAAATGTGACCATTTCAGAGTACACGCATTTCTTCCATTTCACAATCAGATTTTAAATTAATTATAAAAGCAAAAGATAGATTATGGTAATATTAATAACAAGTTTGATTCCTCTTAAAAATGAAAAGAAGAAATAAGAAGTAGCACCTACAAACTATAAAGGCACTACACGAAATACCTTGTGTACAGTCTGCAAGATGAATATGTGCTTTTCAAATATTATATATAATAATAAAAAAAAATAAACAAAAGAGTCTGAGACAACTAGCGGTTTTGGTCACAGAAAAGAAGCTAGAAGAGGTGCTCTCATACACTGATATCACATTACGTATGATAACTTGCACAGCTGTGGTGAACTGAAATGCAGATTGCTCATTCTCCGTGCTAATTAAAAATTATATGCGCTCTTTTATAGGAGAAGAACTATTAAATAACTCAGCTATCCTTAATATATAGGCCAATTTGAGGAAATCATTGAACTATGATGTTGTTGATTATGATTAAACCAACAGATAGGTAAATCGTAAACAATAATCTAGAAAAGTAATTTTTTAATTTATTTTATCACCTTTCTCAAAAGTTTACACCATTTTGATAAAATAATTTCAGTGTTTCATTATGGTCTTGAAATTTTGGAGTACTGATAACTCAAATTAACGTTTAATATAAGTTTGTAACAAATGGTCTGTAAAGCAGAGGCATTTAAAAAATAAAACACCTTCTTTGATTCATATTTGAAGTTTGTAATATCTAACTCTAAAAGTGATAAATTACTGTAGAAACAAAGTGTAAGTTTTCATTTGTCAGCTCATAGTTTGTTTCACTTTTGATATCAAATACTGGGGCAGCTGATCATATTTGCCCAGGGCGCAAAATTTAGAAATACGTCCCTGACCTTATCTATAAATATCATTTAGATAGAGTCTAGGGTAGGGTTACCAGACATCCCTGTTGGCCGGAGACAGTCCTCTTATTTAGATCTTTGGCCCCGGACAGATTTTGTCACCGCAATGTCCCCGGATTTTCACTGTTGTCCTCAGAATTTTTTTTTAATCAAGTGAGAGATCTTTAAAAGCCCTGATTTGCTAAAGCATTCATTTAAAGCAAGAGATATGAAGCGCCCTTCTTTTCTTGTACGTGTCTCAGAATAAAAGAAAATTACAAGGATACTGTGTCTAGGACACCACAGCTTTGTGCTGTGTGCAACATGGCTGTCTGTGATCCTCATTTAAAATACAAAATATAAACAATATGAGGCTTTTAAGTTAACCCATCCTTTAAAAATAGAACTTATAAAAGTACAACACGTAATTAGGACAAATGCCGAAAGCGTCTCCGGATTTTTGTGAAAAAGTTGTGAAGTGTCCCCGGATTTAGAAAAAAAAATTGGTAACCCTAGTCTAAGGCCTTGCTGCTTACCAGAGGGTTAGTAGTACAAGGTTTGAAGGAGGAAAAACCATTAGGGTTGAAAATTACAGAATGATTAGTTTGGGTAGGTAAATTAATGAACATTAGTGGATAAATTAATATCTAATCACATCAGACATGTCTATAAGAATGTAAGTGGTTTTAAAATTGACAATATGGCTTTAGGCAAAGATATTCATGTGGCCTATATGCAAGATATTTTTGATGAAATGCACAAGGGAGGCCAAGTTGATAGTGTAGCACCAGATCTTTCCAAGGCATCTGACAGAGTGAGCCATAAAATGGTGTCAAATATGGTAAAAACCATTGGAATGGTTGACTTGCTGGGGAGAGTAATTTTTAAAAGAAAAGAAAAGCATTAGGTTACAAGCTGCAGTATCAAAAGAGGTGGAAGTGAATATTGGAGGGTCACAGGGTAGTGTCTTGGAACCATTGCTATTAATGTTCTAATGAATGATTATGTTGATGTTTTAAATTCAGGGATGAGACAAATAAAGAATTTAAAATTAAAATTTGTTAAAAGCCACAGTATATATGAGGAAGGAGAGAGAGAATTTACACTCAACGGATTTAAGATAGTAAAATAATAATACAGGTGTAAATAGGTGACTAGGGAAATTGTTACCATGGGAGTGTCGAACATGTACGTTCCTTCCGCGGTGCAGATATGAACTCCGACCACTTTCTGGTTATAGTGAAATTACGTCTGAAACTGTCCACCAAATGGCGAAATAACGCACAAAGAGTAGTCCGCTTTGACAATGAAAAACTGAAAGATATAGCAGTGAGACAGCATTACCAAGAAAAAGTTGCAGAACACCTCACAGCATCGGAAGACCCTAACAGTGTGGAAAGTTCATGGTTGGCACTGAGGAATGCAGTGCTATTATGCGCAAATGAAGAGCTCATTTGCCCACCAAAACATAAAAGTAAACCTAGGTTTGAGGAGGAATGTCAGATGTCCGTGGAGACTAGATCGGTAAAGAGGTTGAAATGGTTAGAACAACAATCAGAAGAAACAAGAACAGCTTATTATGAAGTGAGGAGAAATACAGACCAGCTCATAAGGAGGAAGAAACGGGAACACCAAAAAAATCTGTTGAAAGCAGTTGAAGAGACAAAGTCATCACGCTCCTTTTTCCAGGCCTCGAGATTTGCCAGAGGTGTCTACCAGCAACATACATTGGTTCTGACAAATGAGACTGGTGAAGTGGTACCACCATTAGAGCAGGCAAACCTGTTTTTAAAACATTTTGAGAGTTTATTGAACAATGACAGCCCAGGAATGTTGACAACTCAGATAAGAGTCCAACTTGATAGAGAGGAAATTCCTGAACCATCAGAGGAAGAAATCGGTGTTGCGCTAAAGGCCCTCAAGAACAACAAGGCTCCAGGTGGTAGTGGTATCACTGCTGAGATGCTCCGCCTGGGGGGTAGAGCACTGACTGAGGCATTGAAGCAGTTAATATCTAACATCTGGACAGAAGAAAAAATTTCTGAAGAATGGAAAGGCGCAATTATATGTCCCATATTTAAGAAGGGAGATGTCACACAAGTGTCTAACTACCGTGGGATTTCACTACTTGAGATCGGTTACAAAGTATTTACAATGCTGCTCCTAAACCGCTTGAAACCATTGGCCAATGAGATAATAGGCTCTTACCAATGTGGCTTCACCTCTGGACAGTCGACTCACGACCACATATTTACCTTGAGGCAGTTAACAGAAAAATATTATGAATATGATCGGGAACTACACCTCGTATTCATTGATTTTAGACAAGCATATGACAGCATTGATCGCTCCATGTTATGGGAAGCACTAGAAGAACTTGGCATCCCAGCCAAATACATCAGACTCGTAGCAGCTTGTTACTCCCAATCAACTTGCCAAGTGATATTTGGCAACCAGCTATCATCACCTTTCGGAATTCAAAATGGACTGCGACAAGGAGATCCACTGGCGCCAATACTATTCAACTTGGCCTTGGAAAAAGTAAGACGCGACACTGGCCGCAACAGAGAAATGGATATGGTGGGAACAGACACAATCCTGGCATTTGCTGACGATGTTGTGATACTTGGTGACACCGAGGAGCAAGTAATTGCTGATACTTCACGATTTCTCCTTAACACAAATCAAATAGGGCTGGTAGTGAACGAGAGTAAAACAAAATATCTCGTCTCGCGACATCAAACTCATCTCCCCTCCATTATTGTTAACGGGTGTTCCTTCGAACGAGTAAGAGAATTTAAATACCTGGGATCCATATTGACCAGTAAAAGTGAAGTAACAAAAGAGTTGCAGCATCGATTGATAAACGGCAATCGCATCTTCTTCAGCCTAAACAATCTTTTAAGATCCCAGCTGATATCACAAAAAAACAATATTCGGCTGTACACGACATTAGTACGCCCGGTAGTTTTATATAGTTGTGAAACTTGGGAAACTTCAGCAACAACTGAAGAAACAATTTGTGCGTTCGAGAGAAAGGTACTTCGCAAAATATATGGACCCGTCTACAATACCAGAGAAGCTAAATGGGAACGAAGAACAAAAGAAGACGTTTACCAGCGGTATGCAAAGCCACACATCGGCCGAGTATTATGGCAGAAGAGGCTACAGTGGTTTGGGCACATACTCCGAGCCGATGGATCCCTCCCAAACCGTGTTCTCCACTCACAACCTGCCGGAGGACGCCCAAAGGGACAACCGAAGACGAGATGGAAGGATCGGGTATTGGCAGTCTTCAAGCAAGTGGAGCAGACAGCGGCAGAAGAGGAGGCTGGGGACCGACAGCGTTGGACTACCATCTGTATTAAATGTCTCCTTTACTGAAGTTGTGACTGACTAGTGTTTTTTATTATTATTATTTCTGTCTTACTTATTTGTAATATATACCTCTGTAATTGTATAATGTGCACTATGTTTCTGTTATATTTATGGCCTGTACCCTTTGTATTCTGTATAGACCTTAAAGGTCTGTGAAAGCAATAAATGATGATGATGATGATAAGAATTTTTTCGGCATTGAATAAAAAAAATTCTAGTTACCCGAGAATATTTTATAGATTAAAAATTAAAATTAAGGAAGGATAGTGAAAATAACTCATCACTTACCATAGATGAAGGCAGTGGGGCCATATGAAGACGAAAACATAAACACCCTTTACAATATTTCAGTATAAAAACTTATTCGTGTCAGTAGGATTGGGCCATTTGTCAAGATGTACACACGCCGCAGCTTTCCTCATGACTGGCACACTCCATGGAGAATGTAGTAAGCGAGGTTGAAGTGTTGGGGGTAAACTAACACTAACATGAATAATGTTTGAAACTAAAATATCATAAAGTGTGTTCAAGTTTTTGTGTTTATCTGGTCCTCATGACTCCAACCATGGTAAGTGATGGTTTTTGCCATATTTTTCTTATTTTCATTGCCAAACAGCATTTTCAGTATTGATATTATCTAAAAATTAAAACTAGCAGATACGTAATAAAAATAATTCATTTTTATTAAATATCCTACAGATATTGCAGCAGTTTTAGGTAAAACTTACTAGTAATGTCTACCAAGCATCTATGGATAACAGTATTCAGCGTGCAGATTTTTGCAATCTTCTCCTCCTCAACCATCAAATTATTGTTTCTTGGTAGCTCATTAATGACAGGTTCATTAGAACCAAAAGAAGCTATAGAATGTCACTGATGCTTAGGGGTAAATATCTTCAACTTCTGAAAGAATAATAGCAATAAAAGCCGCCCCGGTAGTGCATAGCTAGTGGGCTAGCTTTGCGTTGCAGGGGTCGTTGGTTCGAGTCCGGCCCAGGGCGTGGGTGGTTTTAATTAAGTGCTGTGTCCATCCTGTGTAGTCCTGTCACCTGTGATAATCTAAACATGAGAAGTTACTATGTACACAGTTGAAGAATAATAGAAAGACAGTTGCTATCTGAATGGCTCAAAGGCCGGAAGCCATTTTAAAAAAAGAAAGAAAACAATAAAGGATGGACATTAGCTCTATCTATTCAAGAAATTTTGACAGAAAATTTATTAGTTTAATTTTTTAATTTAACTGTGACTAAGTGCATACTCCAGTGGCAATTTCCCTACAAACCCATCCCCCCCCTTTTCCTCCCCCCTCCTACTTTTCCCCTCTACACTTTAAATTGTTTCAACATTTTTGGTTTAGGATGTAATTCACATTAGTTTCACTCTCATCAGATGTAGATGGAATAAAATCAAAGTTCGCCTAGGGGCAATGGCGCTTTTTGAGGTAGTGGATTTACTGTAATCACAAAAAGTGAGAAGAAGCATGGAATCTTTTAGTGTGTACTTGAATAACTTGAGCAAGTTATACATCACTGAAAATACCATAAATATATGATTACTATTTTAAACTCTACCTGTTGTTAACAATATGTAAATCATTCAGTAACAACATTTGTCATAGTTATTATTATTATAATAAAATATTTACATTATATCTATCTTGAAATATCAATACAGAATTGCAGGTCAGATAGTACAGATATATAATTTAATCACAAAACTCTTTCCTTAATTGGTTACAAAGCCAAAAAGAAAATGTTTTTCAAATATTCATTACTAGAAATAACCAAACAAATATTTGCTAAATATACCTCAATGACGTTTCAGCAATACACTCACTGAACAAAATGTAGAACAATAAAAATTCTTAATTATTATTATTTTAATTAATTTAATACATCAATCAGTTATTTGATAGCAAAATAAAGTATAGTATCCTGTGTCTTTTGGTTAACTGTGATTTTTTTTTTTCCGAACAGTGTTTATAATGAAGACTAGGTTTAATTTTTAGAAACTTTTATTTTTTGAAACATCTCATTCAGATTATGACTTTAAAAATACTACATATCTGAAAAGTCTGATTTTTGAATTTAAAATAGTACAAATAAAAGCATACTTAAAGAAGGGAGGAGAGATTTCAATCATCATTTGAACACGAGTAATATTATTCTCAAGACTTAAAATTAAATTAACTACTGATAGCTGCATACTAGAATGAAAAAATAAACATTTATAGTAATAAAAGAAATTCTGTCTAGCAGTTCTGTCTTTATATGAGAAAAAGTATTTAATGCTCTCGAGTAACACTAGCATTCTACAGTATCGTGTAATACATCAGGAATGTCATTATTTTTATGTATATAAGTAGTAAGTTATATACAGGAATAAAGATTTTATAGTTCAAAGAAATGCATGAAATATTATTGTCAGTATATTATTTCAACAATTTTAAGTTTAAACAGTTAACTAGGGTCAGCACTTTTGCCAGAAAAGTAATATGTGTTTTTATACATCTGAAACATTCACATCCTCCACCATTACATATTTAATTCATGGAGATTTAGGGGAAATGTTTTCAATTATTTCAACATTAAATGTAGTATGCTTTTCACAATTTTATATCAAGTGTTTTTATATTTTATACAAAAAACATTTCTTAAGACATCTTATATCTGTGTACATCAAGAAGTGCCTTCTGCTCTTATCAAAACAATTATATGTAATAGTTTATTACAGTAGTCATAAACAGCAGGAAGGAAATCAGAAGGAATGCCACTCAAAATTCGTATGAGGATTCATCAAATTTTTTACTTCATAAAATCAAACATTTAAAAGTTTTAAGATGTTGATACCACTGTGCGAAAATTAACCAAAACAAGTATTTTACCCAATGATCGACTGAGTATTCAACTGCATCATTCGGTATACTAAATTTGTAATAAAAAAATTGAAATAAGAATTGTATGTGGTAAATAAAGTGCAAAACAATAAAATATTTACAGATTCAGTTTGTAAATTAATTTATTTAATCAGCTGGCTCAGTAACTAAATTCAGGAAATTTTGGATGGAATAAATGTTATATTTACTATACTCAGATTTCCAGTTTTTTTAAAGGTCCCTTAATATAGACCAGTTATGGGCAACCTTTGCTTAGCTGAGGGCGTAATTTCGGGACTTAATCGGGTCGCGGGCCGGACTTAATCAGGTCGCGGGCCGTAGGTAAGAATGAAGTAGATAGTAGTGAATAAAAAGGCGATAAAAATTCACACATTTTTTATTTACTAGAATTAAAATACGATAATCAAACATACAAAAAGCAAATTAACAAAAAACAGATAGAAAAATCAAATGAAAATTAATGGGAGATTTGAATTTGAAGCGTTATTTGAAATTTCTGAATCTCTCGCGGGCCGGACTGAAGTTGGTGGAGGGCCGGATCCGGCCCGGGGGCCGGGGGTTGCCCATATATGATATAGACCATGTATTGCCTAATTCATTTCCTGTTCTTAAAATAATCCACTGAGATCTCTTATACTGTTACAAATCCTTAATACTGTTTTGAATAAATATATTGGGAAAACATCAAACAAATTTCAATATCGGTTTTGATGTGAAGTAGAAGGTATTGATTAACAAATATTATAATGCAAGAGAAAGTAACCATTACTTACCACAGATGATGCCCAAATGTATTAGTAAATAAAAGCCATGATGTTGTGTGGGTAAATAATAAATGTTGAAATGAAAGTATTTCTCCACTCACCTACTAATTATTTCACAAAATTTTATTTTAAAGTACTGTAAATTGTTCAGCATTTGCCTCAATCCTCCCCCCCCCCCCCCTCTGCCATGAGCATTTTACCAATACAAGAAAACTGTCCCACTCCCTTATGCTTCCAGTTTATAGTCTAAGTCATCACTTTCCTATGTTAATACATATTTTGAGGGAACAAGTTAATTAAAATAAATGTAAGATTGGATGCAAGTGTAAAAACAAGAAGAACTTCACCAAAGTATTATTTGTTGTAGTTATTAATGTCATCCTGTTTGTGCCTTATCACAGACAGAGAATATTTATTAAATTCTGATGAGTGCACATTTAAGCTAAAATCCCACATATAAACAAATAAGAAATCATAATTTACTATTTTAAAGAATAGTATCTTAAATATGAGTATGTCATAATATATAATTAATCTTCCCATTGGTAATAACTAGGGTTTGGATCTTCAAGACCAAAAAAATAGAGAAATATGCAGACAAATATGACCTTAAAAATGGGTAAATATGACCTAAACATAACAATTAAATTTACTATACATCAAAACATTCTCAATTACACTTAATTTATTTTATCTAGAAATGTTGCTTTGATGTAGAGAGCATAATTTGCTTCCATGCACTCGTAGCACCTTTGGGAATTTAAATTTTAAATCATTTTGTTGAAATTACTTTCATTTTACATAATTAACAGAAAAGAACTCTTTCATCTGTATTAAATACTTCTCTCCATATACCCTTACGTAACTTTGTAACTTCACACTTTTGGATAATTTTCTTTTCAACATGTCGGTACTCACTGATACACTGCAGATTTAACACTCACTGAAGATGATTTTCAAAAGTATTTCATTGAGACATTGATTAACGTGGGTTGACACAGGCAGGCTGCTGCTGCATTGTCAAGATTAAAGGCGGGTGGAACATTAACATTTACAGAGTGACAATAATGAATTACTTTAATTCTTGACTGGTGAATTCTGACCAGTTCAGCGACAATTAAATTGGTTTTTCCTCCAATGTATAATAGGAATACAGTTCATGAATAATTATCTTAATTTCTTCTCATATATATCTAGCAAATTCCCGGTACTATTAAAAAATTACCAGATTTTTCATCAAAATATGACCATAAATATTATCATAATATGACAAAAACTAGGAAAATGGCCTAAACATGCATTTATATGCTATATAAAATACATCTAAATACAATCAAAAATGTTCAATCAGTGTTTTACACAGCATTACAGCTCAAAATGAAAGCGGGAATAAAAATATGATTTTTCCTAAAGATCTGAACCCTAGTAGTAACTATAGAAAAATTATTCTTGTAAAATTAATCTATATAACATGAGCAGATATTTAACAACAGCATATCATAGAAAATGGTCTCTTATGAGGTAGAAAGCACTAATTGTCAGACAGCATTACTGTGAGTGGGTAAACCACCTTGTCTAAATGCTTGTGTGCAAACATTTCCCTTTTAAATCTCCATTATCTTATGCAGATCACTCTCCTTATTTTGAGCATAAGTGACCCAAAACTTGGCAATCCTCAGACAAAACAGATATCATTATACATTATATCTCATTAAGAAAGTGATAACTTGCATAGAGAACAAACAAAGAAATTATTAGACAAACTATGTTTGATCTGGATATTGTGAGCCATTTCCCTAATTGTGATAGGATCAATATTTATGAATAATTGTCATGCAAATGCAAATGTGAGCAATGAAAAATACATAACCGCTGAAGATGCTTCAGAGAATGTAGTGAAATGTGTTCGGGAAATTAAATAATAAATTCAATTGCATTTGCGTGACAATTATTCATAAGTATTGAAACTATGTTTGTGTTATAGCGAATACACATGTGTTTAATTGCATGGAAATCAAGAGATACTAACAGTAGGCCTACTTGTTTCAGTTAAATTACCTGACCAATTAAAGATACTATAGACCCAAACTTTTGTCCAGCCAAATCTGATGTATTATACTACAGGCTGAAGTTGATTGTTCAATAATGCTGATATTTCTGTTCAGAGATGGCCATTAAAAAAGACAAATATGATTGGCAAACAAAATAACAGAATTCTTTTTTTGTGTATGTGTAAACATATCTGTATTCATTAAGATATCAGAAAAGGAAAGGTAAATGCTTTGAAGTAAAATGAAAATAAAACCCTGAAATGGAAAATAAACCAATTATTTAGCATATTTTAAGGAGAAAAGGTTTCAAAACAAACACAAACAAGATAAACACAAATAATAATGTCTTGGGACAAATTCTAATCATGTAAAATTGTGATGAAACACACATAAAGTTGATAGTTACGCATACACCTATTGACACCATCTGATTAACAAGAGTTTCATCACACTATGATCAGTGAAGGTTTATTCCAAATTATTATAATTTGTGTTTGTATTGATTTTACCCCTCTTCACGTTACTGCCTTCAACTGTAGTAAGAGATTTGTTTCATTCTCTTTCCTTTTTCTACTTGTGTATTATATAATTTATAAAGAACTAGGAAGCACTGAATGCATACAATGTATTTTTAAAACCCTGTCTGGAATTTCAGAAGGTTTAAATTAAGCCAATATTATGTGTTGCCCTAAGTAGCTGGCTAACTTCTTTCACATCTTAAAACATTAATTTAAAGAGGTTCTTGGGACAGTAATAGTACCCAAAAAGGGACAGTTAAATTTTGGATTTGTTCAAATGTTGGTATATCCAAAGTCACACAGCAGTCTAACCAGAGCAGTTAGTAATTAATCAAATATCAATACAACACCTCATGTAATGATAAAAAATGTAGTTTTGAAAGGATGTAAAAAAAACTGTAGCCACTGTACCATTCAGTTTTAAAGACTAGCAAGAAGCTGTTCTTTAAATGGAATAACACTCATTTAGCAGGTAATCATTAATAAATGCCAAGTTTTGATCACACAAATCTGAAATATCTATAGCCAGGTATCACTGATATAGAGAAATCCTAAACATAAATCAGAGGAAACTTTTTCTCTCTCTCTCTCTCTCTGTCTTGTCATTTTTATACCATGTAGAAGTGGCACCACTAGAGCCTAAACATGACTTTCAGGTTACAATAGTGTTTAAGTATGATCATGACAAATAAGGAAGAGTGATAGGCAATCTATAACAATTAGATTTCAATCAGCTGATACCAAAGTTACTGACCCCATTTTATCTTCCTTGCAAGACATTCTTTGTTTGTTGTCTAACAAAGATTAGGTACATTATTTAAAAAAAAAAAATCAAATAAAGCTACTTATAAAAAATACTTTGAGCTAAATTTGAAGATGAAATTGTTAAACATGCATTATTCAGCAATGGATACAGATAAACAATTTAGATATTTACTTCTCTGCAAATATTTCAATTAATATTTTCTTCACTGGAATCACAGTATTAATAAAATTAAGGAATATGTGAAATTTTTATTTGAATCTTATGTACATGGATGAAATAAGCTAAATGTGACATTTCCACCATACATTTGCTTGTGGTTATAATATAAATGAAACCACTTTAAATGTTCGAAAATATACTTCAATATTTTCTTTCATATTAGGTCTATAGCATGAATAATTTCCTTTGGTACAATGCTGAATTATTTTCAGGACTAGTCTGGGTTTTATGAAAAGAACAAAAGTTTTCTGTAAAGTTTCATTATTCACAATTTACACATTAAACATATACAACAACCACAAAGTGTTTTTAAAGCTTCTAAGTTATTGCAGGTTTGTATGCCAAATATTAGAAAATTTCAGAAGCAGGTAGCATGTAGCACAATGTATGCTCACATTACTCATTTTCATACAATGCTTACTCTGCACAAGCAAACGACTTTCATTCCAGTTTGCTATAGAAACACTACATTGAACTTTATCACACGAAGCATAGTTTATAAATATACATTATTCATAACAGTAATACATATAACAGTTTTGGAATCTTCCCAAAGATAACAACAATTGAAAGCAATGCATGCGGCTGGAAGATTCCTTCTGGAAACAAATATTTTCTTAGACATTAGTAAGTTCTGGTCCCTTTACAAGAAATTCTTGGAAACACAAAATAAACAATTATAAACTACACTACCTACTTCCTTCCAATTTAAGTCAGTGGTCTCTTAGTCTTTGAAGAAAACATATATCTTGTTAAACACAAGGAAGTCATTTATTTGGCAGATATTTGCAACAATAACAACAACAGTTATAATAATAATAAAACACACAAAAATTAAAGTTCTAGCTGTCTTCAACATGTACTGACTGCCAGCACCTGGCAGAATGTTTAGGAAAAAGAATGATATTTCACTAATATTTCTGGTGACCTATGCAATCTATTCTGACACTTCTTGACAGGAAGATTAAAAAAAAAAAAAAAAAAAAAAAAAAAAAAAAAAAAAAAAAAAAAAAAAAAAAAAGAGCTTGGATTTGTACATAATTTTTCCACTTCAGGAAATACCTTTGTTACATTATAAAAATAAATTATGACATTTTAACTCCAATAATGAAAAAAATAGATACAGATTCGACCACATTCAGAAGCTAGTATTAACTTGAAAGAATGATGTGGTAGTCTCATCATAAAAGAGAGAATTAGAGAAGTTGATTCAAATTAATCTCAAGTTTACAAATGTTCTCTATTGATTCTTCTTAACTTTTTGATGCTGGCTCAAAATAAACTATTCTTTTTGTTACTATTCAGTGAACAGACTGAAATATCTAATGCAGTCAGCATCAGCAATTTATTCTCTTATGATAATGATATTTCAAATAAACTGTATTTGTAATACTGATTTTGGTGCAAATGATAAATATTTAAATACAAAATATCATAAGTCTGCAGTCTTTAATGGAACATACAAGATTTAAAAAAAATGGATTAAAAAAAAGAACAGATAAAAATAACGATTCGTGGAATAGCCAAATAAACATTGTGATAATGGCAATTTCAAAAGTATAAGTATTTCATTCAACTGTGCAATCAATAACAGCAAATGCTTTGAACAATATTCTCACTTAGTCATAAGTTAAACATGACAGTAACATAACAAAGCTTTAGATTTGACAAAAGATATATAATCTTGTTGATACATAAAAAAACTTAACAGGGTTAGTGTCATTACTTTTACTAGTACTCGATATCGATGAGTGCTCAAAAATTTAAAAATTTTCTGACCTCAGTGAGAGTTAATAAAAGTACACAAATAGGTGTATTAAATTAATTATACTCCATGTCATAGCAACAAAACTCATTAATTGTAGTTACAAAATAATCAACATTTTAAAAAATATATATATAAATAAATAAATATTGTCTAGAGAGCAGTCTGTTCAAAGACATTTCTTATGTCATTCGAGTGCTACATGGAGAAGTAACAACTACAAATGTTAACAGATCTGAACCCTGCTCATGCTTTTACATCAGTTTTGAAGCATAATAAATGCAACATACAATATCACAGACTTTTTTTTCCCAGAACAAATCAATTGCAGCCAGACGAGTTTGGTTTCAGGGGTTATTCTCACTGTCAGCTGTAAAGAAAAAGATTTTTTAAAAGTATGAAATTTGATTAGAAGCATGTTACTGTAAACTACAACATGACAAAAAATGCAACTTATCCAAGGTATTTCACTATGATTAAATTTAACTGTAATAATTTATAATGAGAATGAAACATGTTTGTAGAAAGGAAGTATTTGCCATGATACCACAGCATGATGTATTGATAAGTTAGTATCATGTTGCAAAGAGATGTATTAAAACCTGTCGATGAAGTAAACAGTTAATGAAATGTACAGAAATGTGATGCCATAGCAGTTTCTGTGCTGTACAAGTTGTGACTGTATTGAATGCTCAATCACTTTAATTTGAAAGGTTTATCTACTATTCAGTGAAATTAACAAATTGCTACAAAGGGATCCCCTATACTTTCCTAACCCTAAAATGAAGTTAAGAAGGCAAAACTGGGCCTTGCATACACAAATCTTGTGCTTGTCTAAACATTTGCATTTCAAACGCTGATTTGCGTATCCTGTACCTCTCATTGATTACCAATACTCCTTCATGATGATGTAAGTTTTTTAATGTAAACACTCTCTGACTGCAGAAACTATAAATTTTCTACAAAAATTTACTATTCTAATCTATGTCAGTGTTGAAATGTCAATCCTGTAACAAAGCAGCAAAATGTATTTAAGATGTTCCCAATGTATATAATTTTAACATGCTAAGAAACAAAATACTGATGATGAAGGAAAGGGAAATTGACTCATCACTCACCAAAGTTGAAGGTTGCGACAAGTGAAAAACATACACGACAAGCAAAAGCATATACAATATTTCGATTTTACACCTTATTCCTGTTCAAGGGAATGAGTCATGTGGTTTGGGAGGTGTGCACACACCAAAGTTTATCACATGTCACTGTGAGTCATGTAAGGTGTACAACTGAAATATTGTATAGGTTTTTGTTTGTCGTATATGTTTTTCACTCGTTGCAGCCATTAACTATGTTGAGTGATGAGTCATTTTCCTTTCCTTTGTAATTTATTTTGCCTAAAAGATATTTCCTTTTTCCAGAGAAACAAAATATTGGTAATAGATACTTAGCCCAAATACACGTTTATAATATTGATTTGAATAGAGTGGTGGTGATCCGTGGTGGATCCAGGATTTTGGTCTGGGAGGGGCTTGAGCGGATTTTGGTTTTTGTGGGAGGGGGGGGGGGAACCACTGGTGGTGATCAACAGATATGACATGGTGAAAAACAAGTAATTTCAGAATTAGAATAGTGTTTAATGACCACGCTGAGTAAAGAAGTGGTTTAAGGGTCCAAGAACTGGAAAAACATTTATAATTAAAATATGCCTTTGTTCTTTGTTAAAGTTGGATGCTGGCCTACAGATGTGTGCAACATAAATTCATGTTCCAGCTCATTTGAGCAGTTGATTATGGAGTCTCGAGAGATTTTTAAAAGTGTATTGAGGTCATTAGAGCCAGAAGAGGATCGAAGCAAGGGATAAGAAGGAATTCAGCCATGGCCTTTCTAAGGAACTATCCCAGCACTCACTTGGAGTGAAATTTTGATGGACTGACAAGGTTCTCCCAAATACCAGGCCTGAACATTAACTGCACTTCCAGGCTTGGTTTGAAAGATGTTACTCACGTAGTTATGAAATGATTACGAGATATGCCCAGTCCTATGGCAGTGTGTGTTTAAAGTATTCGAAAGGTGGCAAGAATAGAGATAATGATGAAAGTTAGTTGGCTTGATGTGGGCTGACACATTGAGGAATCCACTCAGAAAAGATTCCTTAACATTAGAAGGTGGGGGTTGTAGCATACAGCAGCTTGTCTTAACTGTGATCATGTCTAATACCTTAACGGAATCTGTTTAACGGTCGCCAATCCCTCATAACTACCCCAAGGGATAAAGGTATGTTCACAAAAGCTCTAGACTTTGTGATAAATTATATATTGTTCAAAAGTTCTCATATACAAACTCGGTACCCGCGTAGGCCTAATAGAAAAACATCAGACTTCTATCCCAAATAAATGATTACAGATTAAACCATCCTCTCACAGTAAGCAACTTCCTCCTAACCCCTAGATGAAAGTTAAAAGTTCATCTCGAAGGAAGAGTGAGCCCGCACCACGGTTGCGTCACTACTAAAATTTTCCTTTACATCTCCGTAACCGACCAAAACATCACCCTCGTCGTTCAATTCCTGCTGGATTACTGCTGCTTGCCTAGGCTAGCAGTTCCTCCTTATATTCATATTCGGCCAGCTGAATCAGCATACACGTGGTTTGACAAAGAGAAGCATTATTTTCATTTTGATCATTCTGAAATTTTGATATGTTGTGAAGCATATTTTAGACGTCAATTTCAGTTATGAGAGTTTTTCTCCTAGTTGTTGTGGATTTCAAGCTAAAGTTGTAAAAGCTTGAATCTGACATCATTCCTTCAGTTCTTCAGTCTGTGAAATGATTCTGTTATCAAAATATTCTATAAAAATTTCCTCAACGTTTGACAACGTTAGATCCCAAATGTATTTGATAGTACTGACTATAAGTGCAAAGTCAGCTAAAAACTTCGATGTCGATTATCTCCAAATATATGAGTGCTACCAACCTGTAATATATCTCAAGCTTTGCTAAATTTGATTCTCTATCTGATGGTTATATTATTTCCTTGTTATCTATTTCCCTTAATGCTAATCCTTTGTTTCAAAAATGAAGCTTTGTAGCAGCTATTACGTTTAAACCTTAATTTCCCTTTTACAGCTTATATATTATATATTGTTGGAATCTTTATGAAAATCACTCCATGTGTTCAATGGATATTCTCTTTAATCTAAATGTCATTTCTCTGCCCTCAGACCCGTATGTCCACAGAAATGCTGATTTGCAAAGTCAGCGAAATCTCTTATTTTGACTAAAAAACATACTTTCCTGTTATTGGCTCTATCTCTTCATCTATTGCGTATTATTTTATGCTGAACATTTTGAGCTATGAAGCTTAACTCTATCTTGAAAATTAAGTGAAAACAGTTTCTTGTGCAATATTTTCCGTGTACTTGCTAGGTGACCAAGTACACAATATCTCTTTAGGGGACATCCATAAATTACCCCCCCTTTTCTGGTGAGATCTGGTCCTTGAGAAAACCTCACATGAGATTTTCGTAGAACCCCCCTTGGTGAGATTTCGCCGGACCCCTCCCCCATATTTCACCTCACATAATTTATGGATGCCGCCTTAATACAATTTTCTAAGATGCAAGTGTTGGACCTAATTTGAATTGTTATCTCATTTTACCCCTCTGAAAATGAATGTGGACAAAAGGCTTCTAAAAAAATTTAACTTTCTTTATAGTACTTTCGAAAACTTATACAATAGCTCAAACTCTCATTACTAACATGTTTTCTCACTCTCAAACTACTGGAAAATGCTTCTAAAACAATT
Source organism: Vandiemenella viatica (assembly GCA_031002005.1). Lineage (NCBI taxonomy): Eukaryota > Metazoa > Arthropoda > Insecta > Orthoptera > Morabidae > Vandiemenella > Vandiemenella viatica. Next base: position 116,445,773 of record CM061914.1, on the reverse strand, counting down.
TGCTGTTGGTTTTTAGTGTTTTAAGGACCCTTTAAACTGTTTTTTGAAGGCATACTGATGTAAGGTTATTTGACAAAGGGAGCCTTTGTATTAGACTAGCAGCAAATGGTATTATGAGTACAGTAAAATTTAAGGGTGTTAGAGAAACTAAAAAAATCCATATTCTCAAGTTACTAGCTTCTAAAATCATTATACATTAATCCGAGCCAATAGAGAAATTTAAGTAAAAGATGGTGAATAAAGAAGTTAGAAATGGAGTCACACACATTTCTGCAAGTTTGAGTACTAAAGGAAAATTAATCGTTGTTTAGGTTTAGGAGATCTAGATTGATGATAATATAATGTTGGGAATGTTGAAAGAGCAATATTACAAGAAAATCTGATCTAGTTGAAGATAGTGAAAGAAGAACCTAGCAAAGAATGGCGCCACACAATACCATAGATTAATGTACTGAAGGAAAAGTAGCACAATACTGAAAAAGTGTAAAGACCAATGTTACTGGAAAATTTTCATGTTGCATGTTGTCTTTGAAATGCAGAATGATGATGTTATCTACATAACATAAGTGTTGCAAGAAAGTAGTTGGGAGGAAAAGGAAGAACTTGGTAATGTAAATTAACTATTTTGTGGTCACAATTTCAGAAGGTTAACCTGGTGCAATTTTTTTAAGGGTCTCCTTTTTTTTGCAGTAGTGTTTTCTCCTTTATTTTGTGCTATTTAAATGATGCAGTAAATATGCATAAATGGCGTTGTAATTGCATTGCTCTTCTGCAAGAAGCTTATGAATATTACACCATAAACATCCCAATGACGAAAAGTTTTCCTGCTGGAAGAACAATTTTTGGCTTTCTTTGCTTCAGCTTTCCCACATAAAGACCCCTTTGTTTTGGTTGTAACTCATTCTGGTACAATGATTCAAACTTTTGTTCTCCATTGAAATTGATGCAAAACTTCCTCTGAATCTAACGAATCAGCTTCAAACTTTTTGTTATTAGTGTTTTATCTAATTGATGTTGTGCTCATTAGGCCTGGGTAGGACTGGGTACAAGGAATAAGAAGAAATTCAGCCATGACATTTTTAAGGAATCATCATCATTTGCCTGATTTCGGGAAACCATTACGGTCCCAAAATCAGGATGGAAATGCCTGGAATCGAATCTATGTCTGACAAAATGTCAAGTCCATAGCTTCAAACTGATCCTATAACTACTGAAGTTCATAGTTTTGATTATGTGGTATGAATAGTTTTCTAGATTCATTTTCATCTGAGATTCCAAATGTCATAGCTATTTCACATACCTTCATTCTTTCAGCAACATATCATAGATTTTTCAATTCTTTCTGAAGTAGTAACCTCAACAGGATATCCTAAAAGTTCAGCATCACTTGACATTGTATGATCACTTCGAAACTTATTGACTGTTCTGATCAAATGTACAGTGTCATCATAATGTTTTTCAATAATAGCTTTAGCATCTAGGACATTTTACCTTACAAATATTAATAATTATGTTTCATTATTGCACACAACTTTTTCTCATTAAATTTTTCATAAATAGTTATTAAAGAACAACCTCAAAAAACAGTAGTGGCACCATATCTTAGACTTTCCACAACTGAACTAGCTACCCTAGCAATTTTTATGAATTTGAAGTATCTCTATAAGTTGTAACTAATCAGTTTGTAACGGAACAATCGATAGATCGATATCGATTCTTACCAGAGAGAGCGGAGTATCAGTGGTGGAAGAAAAGATGGCGAGATGGTATTGTAGTGTAAGAGCGCGGACGAATAACGGGTTGTTCGATGAACTAATAAACTGTAAGTCAGTGTAACATAACCGTTGAAATTACGGATATAATTTTAGTATAAATTGTGATCTGAGAAGTAAATGTAATGTCTTTGGTGTTGAGCGATTACTTAGCGCGCTTTGAAACAGTCTTGTATTGGCGACGTTAGAGTAAGCTACGGTCAGCGAGAGCTTATATGCCGCGGCCGGGAGCATGTGTGTGTGCGTGTCGCTTAACCGAGGCTCAGAGTTGTAAGACATTGTGTGGACATTCTGAAGGTATTTTTGTGGACTATGAAGGTTATTTTGAATGAACTGGTTTCCCATAAACTGTGTATGTGGAACTGCTATTGATTTGGATCACGTCGATTGTGTAATAATTAATTACGGGGCTTGTATTGAATGTTACAATCCTTGATTATCCTCGAACCTGCATTCTTTGGAGAAGAAGTTTAGTTTTTAAGTATCTGCTGGCTGGCTTAGATATTTGTAGTTTCGGAGGAATAAATGTGAGTTAATGTGAAAACTGAAGTGCAGTGTATTTTTCAGTACTTTCTTACTTGTTTCTCTGACTACAATTCTAATTTATCTAACTAATAAAGATCAGCAGATTGGCGACCGCACGGCTGACCGAACTTTTTATTTATAAGTGTTAATTCATAATTAAATCTGAAAGCCCCAACAGTACTACGACAAGACGACTGTGAGCTTGCATGGCGCCTCAGTGACAGGACGTGTGGTTAAATAGGCATCTGGAGGAGAAATTAACTTTCAATTCCAGAGCATACACACGAGGATAAAGAGGGACAGAGGATAAATTACGGCGAAGTGAGAATAAAGTGACAATTAGGCGCGAAGACGACAATAGCCAAAGTGGAAGATATAACACTACAACGACACGAGGTAGTGAGTCAAAGACGGCGAGCGAAGATAATCTACTCTGAGACCAGGGAGGTGGCGCATGAACTCGACGAGCATTTCCGAGCGGAGCCGAGAGCAGCCGAAGGGAGCCGAGCCGGAGCAGCCGACACGAGCGGAGCCGAGAGCAGCCGAAGGGAGCGGAGCCGGAGCAGCCGACACGAGGTGGCCGAGACCAGCCGAAGGAAGCCGAGCCGGAGCAGCTGATTCGAGCCAACCTGCGACCAGCCGAGCTGAGCCGAGCAGACCTGAGTGAAGACACCAAAGCTAAGTGCGCGAGTTGCTGCTAGCGAGCTGCTGCGAAGCGTCTTTTCCTATCTGTTCCGTTCCTTTAATATTTTTTCCTATAATTTCGAGTCGCACATAGGAAGGAAAACCGAGTTGAGTTTTTCTCTCCTTTTTGCCCATTCCTTTGTCATTCTGGTGACACTTACCGCATGTTGACGCAGCACAAGTAGTTGGTTTCAGTTTGCATGCATTTAATTCTGATATGTGATTGAGTTTCAAATAGCAGCGTTGTATTGGTTTTGTTTGCTGTGAATTGAAGGGGGGAAGTAAAGCAACTGAGTTATTATCATAATTGGATTTTCCCGATTTGTAATATAAACTTACTGAAATGGGGGAAGAGACGGAGCCAAAAATGGCTGAAATGCTGGCTAGGTTGATGGAGACCTTAGGGATTCTAATGATAAACTTCGTTCCGAGCTTAGGGACTCTCATGATAAACTTGATTCTAAATTTGAAACCCTTAAGGACTCTAATGATAAACTTCGTTCGAGTTTGGAACCTTTAAGAACTCTAATGATAAACTTCGTTCCGAATTTGGAACCCTAAGCGAGAATTTTGATTCGAAGTTTGATTCCAAATTTGAAACCCTTAATGGTAAACTCGAAGTGTTGGGGAGGGAGCAGAATTGCACATGCAGAGTTAGGAAGAAAACTGACGATTATGGTGATTTGTGGGTCGGGCAGTTGGAGAAGTTGTCCGCTCAAATTTCCGAGGTAACAGAACAGGTTAAGAGTCCAGATGCAGACGTAATTTCACAGAACGGAAGCGGAGGATTAAGGAAGAAGAAAATTCAGGAAGATGTTTCTTTGTTTGATACTATATTAGGGGATGCCTTGAAGAATGAAGGTGAGACAAGTTATAAAGGGGTTAGAGCTGTAGAAACAGATGTTCGAGAATGTCAAAGGAAGTTTGTGAAAGAAGATAAAAGAGAAATTTTTTGAAGTAGCGGATGGAATTTTTTGTGATACCCTTGCGAAGGAGAAGGCTAAGTTACGGGAGAATGAAGTTATAAAGATTGAAGTGGAGGGATGTTTATCTGTAAATACGGAGAAGTAAAGTTGGATAGAATCAAAGCAGTACGACAGCCATATGGCTTTGACAATAGTGACTGGAGCGGGAGCAGTGGCCGACAGTCGGCGCGTACTAGCATATGCCGGAGCACTATTGGAACCTGTGCCGCAAAAGTTTTGACCGCCGCAACACAGGCGAGCGCAGAAAAACAAGCGAGCAAGTTTCGTTACGCACGGGAACGTAATAAAGTGGCAGAATCAGTCATTTGTATAGTAAAACAGATCAGTTTGTAGGTGAGAAGAGTAAAATTGGCAGAAAATTCATACGGTGGAAACTAGTGAGAAGGAAAATGAAATCGATAGAAAATTCATACGGTGGAAAACTAATGAGGAGTATAAAATTGACAGAAAATTCATACGTTGGAAAACTAATGAGCGTGGGCAAACAAGTGTTGAGTTACCCGATTGTGACCAGACAGAAAAAAGTAATCCTATCCTGTTATTTCTATGTTTTTTTCAATTATCAATCCTGTTTTCGAGAGAAAATCTCTGTACTACTATAAATCCTACTTTTCCCTTACCTTTGAAGACGCGAGCAGTAATGTAGTAGCACGAAGAAGTGTGGTAAGTGAGGGAAGTGACGCGTGTGACGTGATGCTTAAACAGAAAAGTGTACAGGTCATTGACCTGTGTGTAGTTGGTGTTTACATTGAAAGCAATGTTCTTGACAGCAAGCTGTCAACTTGCTACTGAATACTAATTCATGTCCTTTTTTTTCTATTTTGTGTTCAGTGGGTTTTTTTTCCTTTCTTATGTTTACTGTTTCTGATATGTCTGGTGTGTAATACTTTTCTTGTATGTCTGTTGAACTTAATATGTATTTGCTTCTGTTATGTAAGTGTAAGCAAGCAGCCACGCAGACTTAGCGTTATGTTTGGTAATATGTATTGGTATGTGCCCATGTTTCTATGTAGATGTTAACAGAAGTGGTCTGTAATGACGAAAGTTGTACCTTTTTCAATGCCAACTTTCGCCACATTCCAACCGGGGGAGTGTGACATAACAGTTTTTTTTTGGATAATTGATCAATTTTATCTGAAACCAGTTCAATTATCACAAGGTTGTTAGTTAGGGAGTGTAACATAACCGTTGAAATTACGGATATAATTTTAGTATAAATTGTGATCTGAGAAGTAAATGTAATGTCTTTGGTGTTGAGCGATTACTTAGCGCGCTTTGAAACAGTCTTGTATTGGCGACGGTCGAGTAAGCTACGGCCAGCGAGAGCTTATAGGCCGCGGCCGGGAGCGTGTGTGTGTGTCGCTTAACCGAGGCTCAGAGTTGTAAGACATTGTGTGGACATTCTGGAGGTATTTTTGTGGACTATGAAGGTTATTTTGAATGAACTGGTTTCCCATAAACTGTGTATGTTGAACTGCTATTGATTTGGATCACATCGATTGTGTAATAATTAATTACGGGGCTTGTACTGAATGTTACAATCCTTGATTATCCTCGAACCTGCATTCTTTGGAGAAGAAGTTTAGTTTTTAAGTATCTGCTGGCTTGCTTAGATATTTGTAGTTTCAGAGGAATAAATGTGAGAGAACTGTGAAAGCTGAAATGCTGTGTATTTCTCAGTACTTTCTTACTTTTTTTCTCTGACTACAATTCTAGTTTATCTAACTAGTAAAGATCAGCAGATTGGCGACCGCACGGCTGACCGAACTTTTTATTTATAAGTGTTAATTCATAATTAAATCTAAAAGCCCCAAGTACTACGACAAAACAACTGTGAGCTTGCACCCCTCTCTGGCTCTTACGGAGAGAGTGGGCGGTATCTCCCCACAAGGCGTGTACTGGAAAATGAACTCCTTAATATTAACCGCTAAAGCTTCTGGATAAGATTAATTGATAAATACAGGGCGTTCGCCGGAAAACGCTACCCTCCCAGTCTGTTGCCGTCGGCAACTTGCTCGGACAGTGGAGCCAGCAACTCCCGCCACACGGCACGTGAATCACCGCACTGTTTAACACCTCCGCTGCCCCAACAGTGCAGTGTGTAAAATTATTATTTATATCAACTTTCATTTACTTTATTGTTGCTTTACATTAACAAATACAATTCTCAGTTTCATAAAACTTTTTCGTGTACACACGATCTCTTCTTCTCATCTGTTCTTCACGTCAAAGATCCTCCTCCTGCCCCGTTTATTCCAGAGATTTTCATGTACATTGTTCATTAGGTAACGGCGCATGGATTTCTTTGACACAATGTTAATAAAACGATATAAAATATTTTTTAACAACATACAATATATAATCAGTTTAACATTAATCAGATAAGAATAGTGATTCGAAAATACCACTATCAAATAACACTTCCCATTGAAATCAAATAAAAAAAACATTAATTATTAATCATTTAAAAACTAAGAGGCTGTGTATTCTTACACATCCCCTCGGCCAATTTGTCACCAAAATTTGAATTTTGTCAAATTTTGTGTGATTTAACATCACACCATTCACCCATACATACATTTTCAGCCATAGTTACATTCATTCACACCCCCGGTATAAGTTTAGATCACATATATTTTTTCTAATCCTAACAATTTTTCTGATTCAATATTCTCATGTGTCACTCCCTCTTCATCTTCACTTTCCCTATCGTTGCATCTTCCTTGCACTCTCCGCCACCTTTCTTCCACTCGTACCTTACAATGTTGTGGCCCTCGTGGTACATATCGAGCCCTTTCTTCTTCTTCACCTTGTCTCTGGTTGATTCCTCCTTCTCATCTTTTCCCACTGTTTCATTCTTTATTAGCCCACATTTTACCTCATTTTCGTCTTCATTTTCTTCCTTACTCGCCACTCTGTCCAACGGAAATCCGTATTCTCGCTCCTCTTCTTCACCGCTGGTCTCTTTTTCCCTTGCTTCCGCATCTTCAGTTTCTTCTTCGATTTCATGTGTTTCCAACTCGTAACTTCCTTCATCCTTATATGTGAAAGCAAAAGGCATTTCACTTTTCCTTCTTGCTTCATCATTTACCTTCTGGTCGTCATTTTCCCATTCGTTCATTCTCGCAAATCCAATTATTTCTTTATGTTCTACTTCCCTCCTATCAACATTGTTATCTTCTATCTGCTCCAAACACTGCCACCATTTCAATGGTACGCTGTTGTCAGACATTGCGTTCAATTTCTCGTCAAACTCTCGCTTATCTTCACTGTCCTTTTCTCTTCTGTCTTCTTCGATCTCCATTCCTAGCTTTTCTTTGCATGTTCTCATCACTTGCTTTAACCTGCTTTCTGCTTCTTCTTCCGCTTCTTTGTCCACCGCTTTGTACAATTTCCTTCCCTTTCTCCACTCTTGTATCAATTGCTGTTGATTCTGATTTTTTCTGTTCTAATTTTTTCAGTTCTCCTTTCACTCCCTGCGTTATCATTTCCTGCATTTCTAGTTTTGTTTCTATCTGTCCGTGTTTCATTTTCTGCATTTCTAGTTTTGTTTCTATCTGTCGTTTCATTTTCTGCATTTCTCGTTTCGCTTCCATCTGTTCTTGAATAATCATAGCCAACATTTCTTTTACGGACTTACTCTCTTCATTGCACAGATTCTTCTCCGCGATGCCAGTTGTTGAATCATCATGAACGGTAGCAGCATTACAATCCAGTGCGGTAACTGCCCGCTCCCCAGCTACTTCCAAATCTTTTCCATCCATTCTTATTTCAAAATTTTCGTCACTTCCTTTCGAAGATTACAGGCTTCTTTTATTATCGAGCTAAATAATTAGCTCTGCGTCACGGTCACAGTCGCCACGTGTAAAATTATTATTTATATCAACTTTCATTTACTTTATTGTTGCTTTACATTAACAAATACAATTCTCAGTTTCATAAAACTTTTTCGTGTACACACGATCTCTTCTTCTCATCTGTTCTTCACGTCAAAGATCTTCCTCCTGCACTGTTTATTCCAGAGATTTTCATGTACATTGTTCATTCGGTAACGGCGCATGGATTTCTTTGACACAATGTTAATAAAACGATATAAAATATTTTTTAACAACATACATATATAATCAGTTTAACATTAATCAGATAAGAATAGTGATTCGAAAATACCACTATCAAATAACACTTCCCATTGAAATCAAATAAAAAACATTAATTATTAATCATTTAAAAACTAAGAGGCTGTGTATTCTTACAAGTGACGAAGTATAATGGGACCCTTACATTGTTAAGAACGGTTTCTTTGCATTGTAGCTAGTTTGTGACTTCAGTCTCTTATTAATCAGTGTTGTGAATAAACGTTTCTTTGCGGTTTGGCTGGTTTGGGGCTTCATGCTCTTACTAATCTGTACCGTGTTTGAATGTGAGTAAAATTATGGTACGTTACAGTTTGCAACAAAGATATTTCTCTACGATACATATGTGAAGAAGAAGTCGTTTAAAAAGTGTCGCAGTAAATTTCGTCGCGAATTTCCTGCGCTTTACTGCCAGCTAAATCAACAATTTTGCGTCTGGATAAAAAGTAGAAAACGGGTTCATTTTTTTAACAAAAAGAGACTGTCAGTCAACCGTATTCTCACAGAGGAGAAAATTGACGATATCGCATTTCGACTAGAACAGTCACCCAAAAAATCATTAAGTCAGTTAGGGCAGCGTGTGTCTCGAAATATGTTCAGAAGATGTGAAATGTGCATTACACAAGAGGGTCAACACTTCCAGCATCTTTTAGAAGGTAAGCTAATGAATTACGTCACATTTAAATGCTTAGCACATACAAGTTTATGAAGCGTAATTATTATGAAATAGTCCGCGGCCGACGGTCGAACAATGCCGGAAGCCGACCGCTCGCTCGCCGGGAGCAGTTTCTTCCTTGTAGCGCTAACAGTGGGTTGCGTTTCCCGGCGAACGCCCTGTATAAACCCTTTGAATTACATTGTCATGTTATCAATCAATTTTTATACAACTTGTGCTTGTTATTAAACTGTATCCAACTGGAATATCTC
>CM061914.1:116390805-116435746 GCA_031002005.1 Vandiemenella viatica | reverse complement strand
TCTGCGGGTTAGGTAATGGTGGGAAGGCTGGCCTTTCCTTGACCTGTGGAGCTAGACTGGATACTTCCGCGTATGTTTTCTGTGTAATTATATTTTCTGCATCCTTGAAAGTTATGTTCAGTTTAGCTGATACCTCGTTTATTTTAACCCGTCTGCTAAACTCCGGGCAAGATTTGTCCGTGGCTTCGTGTTCTTTTTGGCAATGTACGCAGCTTGGTTTCAAGTTGGTACACTGTGTTTTTGAATGGTTTCCTCCACATTTTGTACATCTAGTTTGTGATTTGCATTGTTTGCTTAGATGTCCAAAATTCAAACAGTTATAGCACTGACGGACTGTTGCTATGTATGGAGACACTTGGCAGCGCATTCCGTATACTGATACATATTCCGGTAAATTTTGAGCGTCGAATGTCACTACACAGGTTCGCAGTGGAATTACCTTTGCTTCATTTTCTATTATTACCCTTTTTGTCATTCGTCGGATTCTGATTACTGGGACTGGTGATTCGAGGGCGCTAATTAATTCGTCCTCCCCGATACTTGCGTCTACATTCCTTATCACCCCTTGTCTAGTTACTATATGCGCCGGGATATATGCTGCAAGTTGTCGCGTGGGGAATATTGGCGAGTCAACGAGGCTGTTGGCAGCCTGTGGTGTCGCGAGGTCAATTTTAATTCTATTTTTCCCTTGTGCAGCAATATTTTGTATATGTTTTCTGTATTCTGGGCAAGATCCAAATATTATTTTCCCCAAGGCCATGGGATGTAGGTTTGCGATATTATTTCCTACTCCTTCCACGTATATGTAATACGGTCCTGGTGCGTCAACTTTGTATCGGTTTGTCTTATTATGTACATGAGCAGGTGCGCGAGAGAAATTTTTTTCAGTGAGATTGGTTCCTGATGCTACTCTGTTAGTTACTTTCTCTAGCCGCGAGTCATTTATTTTTCCTTGTGCTGAGGACAGGGTTGTCTGGCTTGGGGTTTCTGGGTTGTTGACTGCGTTATCCCCATACACTGTGCTAACTAAAGCGCTTTCCGTTGGCTTACTTACGTTGTATGCTGCCAAGGCTTTCCGCTTGTCGGTACTTCCACTGTTTTCTTCGTTGCGTCGCTTGTGCGTCTCCAGGTTACATATTTCCATATCAAGGTCTGGTGGGCCGGTGTGTAAGACGTGCAAGGCATTCATCATCGCCGCCTGGAAGGTTTCTGCCGGTACATCTTGTTGGTCGACGGGCAGGCTGTATGGTGGTTCACCAGCCTCCCCGTAGCTCCCACTTTCCATTTCACTCACTTTTCACTTCACTATTCCGTATAATTTATCGTATCACTTAGTTGAATGTGGTGATACACAGCAATACACTGCACTAAGTGTACTTTAAAAATTTCTCACCTAAATCATCACTTTTCTTGCTTTCTGAGCAGCGAAGACCTGCACTAACTTCTCCACGTCGAGGGAACGCGCAATTTGCCTTTCCACTGCTATTATGGCAAGACCTCTTAGCCGCTCGTTGCTCATTGAAGATCTGAAATAGTTTTAATTATCTTTAAATTGGAGAAGCTACGTTCTGCATTGGCAACAGACACTGCCATGCACAAAAAAAATCTTAACGCAATTGATACATTTGGAAAAATTTCTTGCAAGTTGTTTTCGAAGATGTACTGAAGTACTTCTAAACATATGTTGGTTTCTTGTGGAAGCATAGGTGTCAACAGTTCCAATTCATTTTCAAGAGCCTCCGAACTTAGATTTTCTGATTGCGTTTTGGCGTCTCTCAAATCATCTGCAAATTTTCATCCTGTGTTGAGATTGTATTTATTTGTTGCCAAGTTCTTAATGTCTAAAATAACACCGAACACGTCGCAGCAGTTACTGAGCTGCTGAAATCTTTCCTTCAAAGACACAATAGCGGTGTCTACGACGACATGGCAGATTTACTCTTAAGCGATCCTCTTCCCCTTGAATGGGTTCATCGAGAGAAGATCGGCAATCACGGTATTCATCAAATCTGTCCTGTTTATGGGAAAATAGGATTAACAATGAAGGTGTTCTCGACACTAGGACTATCGTGAAAGCAGCTTGTTAACATTCCATATTTGTAGATTATTTATTTTAGAAGGAAAATTGTTCGTTAAGTAATGACAAATTTTGAAGGGAAACGTGGCGGGGGCCCCACAAGCATGGGGCCCCCCGCGACTGCGGTTCTTGCGGTAGCCTTAAACCGGCCCTGTATGTAGTACCTGGCTAACTGTACTTTCCTGGGCAGACGTCCTTCTGGGGGAGGGGCGCTACCAACATTGACTTTATAACTTTCGTTTGCCGTGTGTAAACATTGCCATATGGCAGAAAGCACAAGGTACCAATACACCCACGGCCCGGAGGTGACCTTTTGTGTTCGTGGGGTGGTACTTCAGCGGGCTGCCCTGCGCGCCCAACTGTGGGCGGGAGCAGGGTGACTGACCTTTTAGCGTGGCTCTGTACCCTATTGGCCGCAAAAGCAGCCTTCACAAAAATCCTAAAAAAGAAAATTAAATGCACTGTCTGCCTCACTCTCGCTATCATTATTAAAAATTATTAATTATATTTCTTATTTTATTTAATACTACCTCGTAAAGTTCCTAATAACAGTTTTGGATACTTTTATCTCACATGTCTGCCTTGTGTCATCATAAACTTTCAACCGAAATGATCGTATACCTGAATTTTCCATATGTGTGCGTTACTGGCCACTGTTCACTGTACACACAATACATGTACGGTCGGTGGTGATATAGAGACGCCAGGGATTTTTTTGATAGTATTTGATGCAGCTCTCAATCTGTTCCAATCCCGAGAAAATTCTTCCATATTCACATGCCAATAACATATCAGTTGTGCGACTCGAGTACTCTGATGTTTCCTCCTCAGTTCTTCATCTCACCTGTTACCTCTACCAATAATTTATTTAATCGCTCATGTCTTAAAACGTTACCGATCAAGACATCGCAAAAACGGGGTTTCCAATGTACCCGTAAGTTAAACTAAGTTTGGTGTTCAACCCAAAAGATGGTTGGGCCGTCTCGACGGAGGTATAACACTTATCTTGCACTCGCATACAGCAACCTTTCTTACAAATTCCAATACTATTATTCCGACAGAAGGGATTTATTAACCGACACATCACACATCCCTTGAACCACCGAAAACTGTAAACCTCTTGTGGATTGATTGCAGGTTCTTTTAATTGACACACGTGGTATTCGCGGACTGCTGGCTAGACGCTGAACAATCACTTGCTGTGGTTAGTGTGCGTTTTGATAGTTGGCTGTCCACTTCTTTTCCTCTCTTTTGGAGCTGCGTCTACCTTACGACCCTGCCGCGTTTGGAGGTACTCTGCCCCCGGCTTTCTCTTTGTTTATTTTCTTCGCGGCCCTCTGCAGGAAACGCCGCCTCGCTCCGTTGTCAACAAGCTTTGTTTCTGTCCAGTTCCTGCGTAGAGTCGGATGTTTCTTCGATATGCAGTAAACGTAAGAGTGCCAATTGTCTACAAGTTAAGAATTTTTTTTTTTTTTTCAGTTTTCAAAGCCTCTGACCATGCTACTCAATAACCATGTAAAGTCGTTGTCTCCATCCCGCATATCTCTATTCTATTAAATATAACAGTTGCTGGTAAATTAATTGAGCAGACATACTTTTTTTTTTTTTAAAACCTGAACCGGCACAGTTGTTCCTAAAGTCAACACATTGATTTAGACATGTTCTACATAATAATAATAAAATCGAGGAATAAGAACGATAATGAAGAACGCAACCAGGTTAAAAATTTATTTTTCCCGTTTTCGAAGCTTTTGACCGTACTATTTAATTACTGACTAATTCATTCAAAAGTAATTTTCTGCATCAATAATACTTCAATTCCACTGTACATAACAGTTGCTGGTAAATTGAAAGTGTTAAAATGAACCTCTGCATTTTCTCCGGTAGTTGACGATTTGAGATGGACGGACTGCTGAAGTCTACACACTTTGCACCTGTAGTCGGCAGTGTCGGCAACCTATCAATAGCCCTAAAATTCCATCAAGTTAAGAAAAGAACAAGATATGACCCAGGGGAGATCGACAGAAGGGACCAGGCTCAAGCAATGCCAGACTCAGGTGGAGTCCTAAGTCCCAACTCCCACTAATCACGAGGCGCTGGGGGATTCTGTAAGCTCCGAGTATCAATTTTGCACTAAAAATTACCTTCCTAAAAATAAAAATAAAATAAGAAGTCTCAGATTTTCCTTCCCAATATACGCCAGATTTGTATGAATTACTTGGAAAATGATGGATTTCATTATCTGCCTACGACTTTATAAACGTGACTTTATAAATATGACATCGTATGTACCGAGACCACCTGTTGTGTCAATTTTAGGTTTCTAGCGCCGCATCATGGCGTATAAAATACTTATTGCAGTGAAAGGCAGGAAGGTTCCACCAGTTTACGATTAACGTCCAATTTTTAGTGAGGAACATTAATTCGCCACCACTTTCGATTTAAGGATGACGCAAGAATTATATGATACAGAGGTTATCCGTAAAAGAAGTATGCTTCTCGTTTAAACCACGAATGCACACGCTTTTTTATTTCATCGTGATCAAATTTACATTCAAATTTGCGTTCAGTATAAAGTAAAACAAATTTATGAATGGCGTATTGATTCCTTTGTGGCTAGGAGAATCTGGACAGTGAAATAAAAATTTTCTCGTGCATTGATGAGAGATTGACTATTAGCAACCAGGATAAAATCTTGCCTACCGGATAACACAAGTTTTATCATTGCTATGAATTTCGCAACTATTTATAGTCTTCCAACATGGAAATGATCGTTTTTCGACTTTCTGAACAGCTCAGCATGGGTTTTGAGAGACAGAAGTGTGACGTGAGATCTCAATCCCGAATGCAGCAGTGACCTGTGATTGACGGCCTGTAGTTTAGCCGTTATCGCTTGTATGAATGCGAAATTGGGTCCACACACAACAGCGAATTGGACGGGTATTGATGTTTGCCCCGTGCCGACCCAGTTGCGTCAACTCCGAGCAAACGCTCGCTAAAACAAATAACGGGACGGTACTGTTTCCCCGCCCAGTCGCCCAGTAGTCAGATATTCGCATACAGTCTGTATTTTCAGATACGCAATAACGCACCCAACTCCTGATGTTTTCAGGAGTAAACTGGATAGTAATGGAAGAGGTTTATATTTCATTTTTCCACTTAATACTTCTCCGTTTCGTTTCATTCTTAAAAGTAATAAATAACCTCAATATCAGGTCTTCAAACCACGTAGTAATTATAAGATTTTGGATTACCGTAGGAAACTAACGTCAATGTGTTCTGAAATGATTTTTTTTTTTTAAATCTCTTCAACTCTTTCAAACTATGTGTCATTCAGGAGAGCAAGAGACCACGGTAATATTTAATGTCTTGGCAATACTAATCTTAAACTAACATTAACACTCGTGGGCGCTGGCTGTATGGCGGTTAGCCTGATAGCCTCTCGTTCAGAAGGTTACCAGTTCACTGATGGTCTACAGCAGGGGTATCCAACCCAAATGATCTTGCGGGTCACTTTGGAGATGCACCATAACTCCGCGAGCCGCATATAAAATTATGTACCCCCATATTAGAGTTAAACCCACTATCCACATTTTTTTGAAATGAATATAATTTAATTATTCAGCGAACTCCTAACTGTAAACTCATAAATAAAACAGGCAATATCTGTCATATTTTTACAAAATAATTTTTAAAATCAAAGGTAATTTTTTCTCGTAATTTCGACGGTTAATTTTTGAATGTACGGATGCACAAATAATATATTTCTTTAATACATTAATTCGCTACTCTGGCCATTATAAAATTAATATATTTTGTAAAAGTGTGATGAATCTCGCGGGCCAAAAAAATGTTCAAGGCGGTCCGCATGCTAATTTATAAAATTATTGTATTAATAGATATTAACAATATTGTTGCATTGTTCACAGTTTGATTGACAAATAAATATTATGAAAAATCAGAGGGCTTGGCTTGTTGTAATGACACTAATTTTTAGATATTTGGTGCCTTGTTTGTAATCAACAATCTTAAAATGACAACCTGTTTCTTTTCTTAGCTAAAAAATCGCTGACTATGCTAAATCCTCCTTTGACTACATATGATCATGGGAATGCAATTAAAAACTTCTTTGAAACAGCCCTTAAAATTGGGCATAATACTGGGCGGTGGTTGGTTCTCAACGCCTCCTAAATTTTCCTTGGACCAGGAACGTTCCCTATGATATCTTCAACGTCCTCCGGTGTGCGGTACCGCCCCCGTTGCGAACCACTGATCTATAGCATTGATCAATTGTTGTTGTGTTCGTCATATTTTGTTGCTATTACTATTTAGTAACATAGTCTATACACTAATCACTGTGAATTACAGATCAGTTAAAAATAAATTGACGCTGGTAGCATAAGTAAATAGGCCTAAGACCAGAAATATAAACTTTTACATTACCAAAAAAGAAGAGCAAGTTGTGGGTTACTTTAAGGCTGCGTGATGTAAGAGTACCCGGAGTCAAATTTCCTTTGATGGCGGATTAAATTTCGTGCACTTGTGTTTATTCGTGTTAGACAAGTTGTCTGGGAATAGGTATCAGAAGCGCTTGACTAACTTTAAGAGTGTAGGCATCATATCTTTGGTTTCTGGTAAATTCTCACCTTCGCTTCGACTTCCGAAACGTTAGACATATTCCTAATCTCAACTATGTAGGGTTATTCAAGAAGGAGCAGATTTTGCCTTTTTATTTCTCAAAAACTATAAAAGATACAAATATGTGCTACACATTACTTGATAGCGTAAGATTCAAAGTTTGTAACTCCCGCCTATTAATTCCATTAGCTGCCGCCAACGGCGTTGTCGTCTTTTTACGTGCAAATGGCGACGCCACAGGAGAATTCGTTTTGTGTGCTACAGTATGCAAAAAGTGAACCCATTGTTGATGTGTATATGTGAAGATGATAAATCTGTTTACGACGATGTTGCACTTTATTGAACTTACAACGTAATACATGCTGCACATCAACAATGGATTCACTTTTTGCATCCAGTGGCATCGACATTTCCACGTACACAGACAACAGCGCCGTTGGCGGCAGGTGATGGAATTAATAGGCGGGAGTTACAAACTTTGAACCGTCCTCTATCAGGCGAAGTGTGGCATGTATTTGTATATTTTATAGTTTGTGAGAAATAAAAATGTAAGATCTGGTCTTTGTTTTTGAATAATTCTGCATATATTGTAAGATAGGTGGTTCTACTGTTCGGCTGCTGTTGCGTGGCTCTCTCAGCAGGTGGTTCTGGCCGGCTATCAAGGCCGCCTGGTGGCAGTGGCGGAACTCGTGATCACATGCACAGTAGCCACGGCGGCTGCTGCATGCCGCAGCTGCTAAATAGCCGCCTCCCATTGTGAGCCCAGCGGCTGAATGTTAAACGCCGCTTCCGGCTTCTACTAGACGTGACTCCTTTCAGGTGATGGATGTACTCCACCGCCACCCTCGTGGCTGCTTCGTAACGAAGGAACGATACTTGTCAGAACGGAGACTTTCTTGACATGTACTTTTATTAAAAAATATAAAAAAATCCTCGCCAGTATACCACCCAATTTTGTTTTCTAAACATAGCACAATGTTTCAACCTCTTTCTTTTCGGTCACCGTCAGTTGATGGCAGTCACTTGACACTCAGAAATCGCCATTATCTCGTGATGTCGACGGTGGAAGTTGTTGAAACATTGTCGTTAGAAAGCAAAATTCTGGGTGACACGTTCATAAACCGGAACCTACAATAATTGTCCTATCGGTCTGAAGACTACATTGCGGTCTGAACTTTGTTACACCCATTCCTTAGGCGGTAATATTTGCAGTATGTAGAAATGAAGTAAAGTCACTGGAAATGTGAGTAGATGCATAGATGTTAATATGCAAGAAATACACGTTATTACCTGCTGACATTTATTCCATGTGTTTCTTAGACTTACTTCTTTGTCCAGGCTGCGCTTCAACCTAACCACAACTGCTAGTAGCAAAAAATTAAACTACCTTAAATGCTCTGTATCAACCATCGGTTACGATACAATGTTTCGTCGTGGAAGGTTGGCTGCAATGCGATATATCTTAGCTATACACACAGAAATTGTAAATGTAAATGATTTTCCTGTTTTTAAATGCCTGCATTTTGCACGTGGAAAGCAGTTTTTTATCCAACAATGAAGATTTAGAACCACGTGGAATAAATGTCAACAGATATTAACTTGTATTTATTGCATAATAATTTCTGGTCGTTTTACTTCATGTCTGCGTACTCGAAGGATTACTTAAGGCACTATGATTGAAATATTACCTCCTAAGGAACGTATGTCTCAAACTGCAGACCGGTAGGACAATTATTACAGGTTCCGACGTATTAACGTGGAGCTAAATTCTGCAGTAGTGTTCAGTATATTCTTTCCGTTATTTGTTGTATTCATCTAGTGATATCGTATTCACATTAACTATAATTACGTGTTAAAAACCAAACTTGAGCCTTGAAAAAGTAACTGTATGCGCCAGACGTTCATTTGACCATTTTAATTTTTTTTAAATCCTGATTGTTCATAATTCCCCAATATATTGTATAAATCTCTGACGCGATTAGTTAATATTGCAGAACACGATCCTAGGAGCTCCTTAATATTATTGCAATGAATTTGAAACTACCTTTTTCAGGTAATCGGAATATTTGTTGCATTTGTGTTCATCGTGCACTGTTCATCGAGCTGCTGAAATGCCACGCTCCGCCCTGGACCGAGACTAATACGCTAACCCCTATGCTGCCGGGGCCAGACAATTGAGGAGTCACCATCCTGATGAAGCGTGTGTAATGCTGGTGCAACCCTCCCCCTACTTATCCAGATATATCCATGTGGGGGCGTCCATTAATTACGTGAGGTGTTTTTCCGGAATTCCGGATCCCCTCCCCCCCTCTGGTGAGATACGTGAGATTTCGCCCCCCCCCCCCTATTTCACCTCATATTATTAATGGACGCCCCCTATCCACTGAGCGTTTATCATATTACAACCATTCTTTTTTACAGAAATGACAAGACATGAGGATTTATCCACTGACTTTCTTCATTTTTTAGGAATGTCTTTGGTGACAACTGGTGTGGGGTAGACAGATGTTGATCTGGCGATTGGGAGAGGAGTGGAAACCGTTCATAGTACATAATACCATGCTTCCGCAGCGTGAAGTATAAATTTATGCCAGAAAAGTGTCCAGTAGGGACTTTAAGGAGCTATCAAAGTAACTCAATTTATTTTAATTGGTCGAAGTAGGTTTGCTGCCTCCTGGCTTTCGTTATAATATTTACATGACCCGCCTATTTGATTAACACGTCGTTTTCTTTTTCTACCTATTTAGTGTTAGGTCTGGTACCCCGTTACGGTCTCAATCCATCTTCTTGCTGGTCTTCCAACATCCCTCCTGCCTCTGGGTTGGTATTTGAGGATCTTTCGTTAGATCCGTTCCGCTTTCATACGTAGAATATGGCCTGTCCAAGATGTTCTGACAGTTTAGAGAAATGGTTCAAGTTCCTTGAAGCTGTATTCTGATCATTTTTAATCCGTAGTCTGTTCCCAGCAGTTCTTCTCATGAGCTGCATCTCGGCATTGATTAATCTCCATTCGTCGCATTAACGGAGCGTCCAGGCCTTGCTGCCGTACAGTAGGTTAGTTTAGGTTTAGCCAGGATGTTGTATAGCCTGGTTCTTGTGTGCCGCTGGACAAGAGATGGTCTGAAGGTGCTATTTGTTATTCCTCTAACTTCCTTGAAGTTTGTTATTTTTTGTTTGTTTGTTTGCATGTAGTTGAAGTTACTGAGGTTCTATGCATTTTTATTACTGACTAGCTGGTACCCACGACTTCGTTCGTGCATATAAATAATTTGGATTGACAGCTACCGACATCTAACAACCACAGTGCACGATGGGAGACTCGATGCTATAACCACACACAAATTCCAGTCATCTGCGCTATGTAGTTCAGGCAGCAAAGTAAAATTTACGGACACATATGTCTTTGGACGAAATACGAAAATATCCTTGATCGGCCACTTTCAACCACCATATCTCCCATTCTCCCACAGTTACTGAAATTCGGGCGACGTTGTGATCGAAAGGTGACTCTGTGTTACTACCAGACACAAACGCCAGTGATCTGCGATAGATAGTTTTCGCTGAAAAGTGATACACCAAGACACATGTGTCTTTGGCAGAAATATGAAATATCCGCAGGTCGACCACTTTGAACCCCCATATCTCCCACACCCTCAGAGCTACCGACATTTACAATCATAGTGCACGACAAGAGAGACGATTCTACTACTACACACAAACACCAATGGTCTATGCTATGTAGTTGTGGCAGGAAAGAGAAGTATAAGGAGACACAAATATTTGGTAGAAATATGAAAACGTCCTGCATTGACCAACTTTAATCATCATATCTCCCACATCCCCACAGCTATCGGCATTCGGCCAACGTTGTGCACGACAGGAAACTCCATGCTACTTCCACACACAAACACCAGTGATCTGTGCTAGGTTGTGGTGGCTGAAAAGTGAAATATAGGAAAACGCACGTCTATTTATGTATATATAAGATTAATCTTTACCTGACACTGGCGTCAATTCTTGTCAGCAATATACGCAATGATAACACCGATTCGCTCTTAGAAAGGCGAAAATACCAAACGATTCTGTGAACTGTGAGGTGGTCGTGTAAGGCCCTCCGCACACGGCGCGTTTGCCAAGCGATGCGGACTCGTCTCGTACTCGTCGCGTCCGAACTTCTTACGGAAGGCTGTGGGGAGCCGCCAACGGGGCGATTCCCGTGCGATTCGTACTCGGCGCGAACTCGTCTCGAGCGGCGTGCGTCTCGTGCGATCAGTTTGGAAGTTCGCGCGTGACGCACGAGACGCACGAGACGAGTGAGACGAGTGGGACGATGGAGGCTTTTAACATTTTCTTTGTCAGCGAAGTAGAGAAACAGCCTGTTCTGTATAATTATACGCTTGCCGGGTATTCGAGAAAGGACTGCACTGAAAGAGCATGGAACGAGGTTGCAATGGCAGTAAAGTTAACAGGTATGTAATAAGATATATTTTATTTTTTATTTATTTTAATGGTTCATTTTTACTATCGTTTTATTTCAGTTCATGTTTAACAGGCATTATAATCAAGAAAAATAACGTGAAAAATAAAAAATAAACTGAACATGAGAAATGAATTGTACATAGTATTATTTTAATACCAGTATTTCCACTGCCAAGGTAGTGAAGCCTGTTGAGTGACAAAATACTTTGCTAAATAGTCTCTCAAAGAATTAGCTGTTGATTGATCGTTTATTACTGGATGTGGAGCTGAGGGTGTGGAAATAATATTGTTTACAGTAGCATTTAAGTTACAATTGTCGTCATGTTGTGCTGTGTATTGGATTCCTTCTCTTTTTCTGACGTAGTTATGTAGTACACACACAGCTTTCACAGTGTTAATTACCTTATTGACATCGCGGCAACGAATCGGAGTATTCAACACTTGAAATTTTTCTGTCATCATTCCAAATGTACATTCGATGCTTTTTCTCCCTCGGCTTAATCTGTAGTTGAATATCCTTTTTATATTATCAAGAACCCGTTTTGAGTAAGGTCTCATTAGGTATCGTGATAAAGGAAATGCCTTGTCAGCCACAAAGTAATAAGGAAAAAGACAATCATTATTTTGATCATGAGGTTGCTTCTTAGGAAGTGGAAGACCAAGTCGAGAATGAGTCAACCAGTGCCTCATAGCTGAAGCTCTAAAATCCCTCCATCACTGTTTCTTCCTGCATAACCTACCTCAACCATAGTAAACAGGCCATCAGCATCACTACATCCTAATAGCACTATAGAATGATATGATTTATAATTAAAATTACTTGAACCAGTATTCGGAATTTTTCAATACGAATATGTTTTCCGTCCAGAGCACCTAAACAGTTTGGTAAATTCCATAATAATTGAAAACGATCAGCTATACTTTCCCACTGTGTCCTTGTTGGTTTCGGCATGAAAACTTGATTAATCTGGTCCCAAATTATAATAGTGGTTTCTGCTACAATTCGTCCTATTGTTGTGTCGCCCCTGGCGAAATATAATCCAAGCGCAACGAAAGTACTTTCCGTTGCCAAATACCTGTAAAAATTGTTTTGCTATAATAATCAATGCATGCGTAAATAAACTGATTAAAATAATACAGCAATAAATGATTTTTTAATGTTCTTCTTGAGTGATCTACTCATATAAACGAATGGTGTAGGTAACTGAAGAAAACGAGGACTTACAGACGTCCCCAGTAACCTAGTCTTCTAATGCATCATCTGTAATGCAAGATCCATCGTCACAGCCACCACGGACTCCTCCAACTCTTCCCTCTTTCAGACAATTCTCTGCACCTTTTATTAATGAACCGTCTACGTCGGCCTCATTTCCTGTGGTAGTGGCTGACCAACCTGATCAACCTGATCATTCCAGAGAGACGCCTATTCGCAGAAAACGGAAGAGAGGAGTAACGAGTGACAACTATGCTGCAATAGACACAGTCTTCGCTGAATATTTGCAGACCAAAAAAGATAAAACTTTGCGCAGCTAGTAAAAATTCTCCAGCTGATGAAAGAAAAGAAGGCATTAAGCAGTTTGCTCTCAGTCTTGTGCCTGACATGTTACACATGACAGATGCACAGCTCAGAGTATTTAAACGAAGGACTTTACTCCTGATAGACGAAACACTTGGAGTTAATCCTATTGATTTTCCAACACGACTAGATTCACAAATTGTGACTAGATTTACAACATGTCATACTCCTTTATCTACATATACTGGGCCAGCTAGTGAAATGTTCGAAGATTCAGGTTCAACACTAGAACACGAGAACTCACTGTCAGATGGCTCTCAGAATGAACCAAGCAACAAACAAAAACGTTTCACACAATTGTAAATATTTAATTTCTACATATGCTTAGTTTTATAGTTTAAAGAACAAATGTAAAATGTTGATATAGTAAACATGTGTGAAACATTATGTTGATTCTTACCTTAATGTAATTAATATTCTTTCTTCCGCTATTACAAATTCCCTCATGTTTGTATTTCGCTGGTGAATCGCGGGAGAAATAATTTCCACAAGATTGGTATAGGAATCTTTTGACATTCTGTAGAATGCATGAAATCTAGCATCTGATTCTTTTAGTTCAGTGGCCGCAACGAATAATCGGCAATTGATGTTCCTCTCGATGTAGGGATGCACCCAATATTTCCTCTTCTTCCTCATTTGCATTTTTTTTGAAATAATAGATAACTATATCCTCTTCTTCACTCGAACTTGACATTTCAAAATCAGAATAACCTTTTAGGGATGTCAGATGAAAGCTAGGCACGCAACCGTCCCGCCTGTTTCTACAGGCAGACTGGCTGCTTTAAACGCTTCGTTGTCGGACCCCAGTTCGCGTGAAACGCTCATGACGCACAAGACGCATGAAACGAGTGGTCCCGACGACGAGCGGTAATCGCGCCGTGTGCGGAGGGCCTAAATGTTGTTTTGTGCTAGATAATTTCTGTCTTAAGACACAGATCCTCTGAGAACACATAAGTAGATGTGTTTCGATTTTGGAGTAGTTTTGTGATGTTCTAAAGCGCACAGCTGCGTGAGTACAGTGTTGGTTGTTGTGAGGCTTGGCGGCCCACTCGACCATCAACCAGTCCGTTGTCGCACTCCACCCCTCTGCCCACACAGACTCTCTTTGATCGCATTGCCTCCTAAACACTGCTGGCTCTCAACTGGGACATCGTGGGCGACTGTCTAGTAACAACATTGATCAAATAACACGCTGGACAGCGGAGGAGCAACGGACCCTGGTTCAAATCCTGGGCTCGGGATGGTACCCAATTTCTTGCTGGTCAGGTATTTTATACCTACTGCCTGGTTCTACTACGTTCTGATACGATCTGTCTATGACACGTGTAAACTTTTCAGCGTGTGATAAGCATATTTTTGGTTTGTGAAATCTGTATTTTATGAGGCGAAGATTGAGTACCGTCCCATCATTCGCCTTGATGGCTGGGAAAAAAAAAAACTGCCTAGAAACCGCAGTCAGGGAGGCCGGTAGGGGGCCTTGTGCTCGGTTCCAGTCCCGTTGTACCTACGCGATGCGGGTTCCGGGATGGTCCCCAAACTCTGACTCATAAACTATACATTTCACAAAAAATACACTAATCAGACGCAAAACATAGGTTACATGTTTTAGAAACAGATGGCACACTTTATTTCTCCCGCTAGCATAGTGCTCATGACAGAGTCGGAAGAAGCGAGCAGTAAAAACTCTTGACACCAGGCGACAAAACAAGTGAACAATCACTATGGGAGTGTCCCGACCGAATAATGCGTACCCTTAAAAAATTGATGAAATGCTTCAGTGGTAAGGAGGGTTGCTTCTATCTAATAAACTCATTACCGGTGCTGTTCTGTACTGCCTTTGGCCAGACAGCAAATTGACAGAAATTCGTGTGTAACATGTGGTGTATATTTTTTATAATTAAATCTTAAAAAAACGGCATTTTTTTCCCCCTTATGGACTGATGAGGTTGTAACGTTCCCACCCGTCCTTTTTATTAGTTTCCGGCTATTTTATTAATTATTTAGTATCGGACCTCTTAGCCGAAGATTGACTTGCATTCATTTCATCATTATCACCTGGTGACGGGGTCGGGGAGGGAGACAGTCACAAAGAAATAAAGTATGTGAATAATTATGAATTTCACAAAAGTAAATTTGTATTCTGATCATTCACATTCAGACATAGGTCTATAATTGAAATAGGAACACGATTAGGCAAGTCCCTATAGTTCTCCTGATTTTTTACACATGGAAATCCAACACTTTCCCTTAAAAGTTCTATGTTTCTTACACCATAACTTGTAGCGAGAGTGAGCCTACAGTACACAGAGAGAGAGAAAATTTGTCTTACATCATATTGGCAGGCCGGCGGCGCAGACAGTCATCACTTCGATCACATCGCCAACTGAGCACAGACTGCACAACACATCTAACAGAACTGACCATGACAGAAACTATCATTGTGAGGGCTTATATAACACCCACCTAACGGGATTCAGGTATGCTGATCCTCTACGGGAGGGGAGTACTGCCAACATTGGATTCTTACTTTCCCATTTGGCGAGAGGACCATCTCTGCGAAATGGGTGGGAACACAGAGTTCCACCGATACTACCCCACCCGAGAGGTAGCTTTTGTGTTTGTAGGGTGGCTACAATACTATCCTATCCCCGCCAAACTCTGGGCGGAAGCAAGGTGTCCGAACTTCTCCCACATGGCTTAGCCGCCATGACAGTATCTGTAGCCACTTGAAATCTTAGACTAAAAAATACTCTCCGCCTCACTCTCGCTACCTAATTGAAATTACTTAATCCTAACCTTATTCTAATTAAATACTACCTCTTCTTTGTCCCTAATTATGTTTTCAAATGTCTTGTGACATCACAAGGTGCAACTGTGGTCATACTATGGTTCTTTCCAGGTCGACAATAACTGCTTTTCTGACACTCGCTCTGTGTTATTTTCATCGGCGCCAGCAGTGATGGACAGTTTTATCTGTCTCTAGTTATTTAAACAATTCGAAAGAAATCTAATCTTTTCTCTCGGAGACCAACTACAGTTTTCTTAATCACGTGCTATCTTGAAGCATGACAAGTACGAACGAAAGCACTGTATTATTCCCTTAGTTTCGAACGGTTGTTCCTATGTCTCCCATTCGGGAGGACGCGGGTTCGAATCCCCGTCCGGGAATCCAAATTTTTGTTTTCCATGGTTTCCCCAAATCACTCCAGGTGAATGCCGGGATGCTTCCTTCGAAAAGGCCATGACCGAATTCCTTCCCGTTCCTTGTCCCCCAATCCCATCCCTCCTCTAATGACCTTAGCCGTCGACGAGGCGTAAAGCCGTAAGGAGTGGGGGGGGGGGGGACCTACGCCTCCCGTCCGTATAGCATAGTTTATCGCTTTTAGTGTCATCGTACTGCAAAAGTCTATTTTAGCAGAAGTCTTCCCAGATGTTCTATTTGGATTATTCCCTACTTATTCTTCTTGCTATCTTCTTCTTCTTTACCATCTATTCCCAACATTTTGTGGTCGGCTGCCATAGATGAGTTTTACCCACCGTTGGCCTAGTCAAATTTGGAGCCATGGTTATAAGGCCGCATGCCATTGTTGATGCCAAGCATTTTATACCTGCTGACAGGTCGTGCTAAGTGGGGTAGTGAAATGTTGCCATCTGTCTGCTAAACGTGTATTTTTTAATGTTTTAAATGTGTAGTTTATGAAGCGGCGATTGGAGACAGTCCCGGCATTCATCTGAGGATTACTGTATACATTTGTTTAAAGTTATTGTGGGTAAATTGCGCCTGCCGGAAACCTAAATTGTGAGGGAATTACCTGATAAATGTGGGGTTGTGGTGGGATGGGGTTTCGGGAATTTATTTGCTGGTTGTTCTTCGTGTTTAAATTCATCACCGTAAGTTCTACGCTACGAGTTCAAACTTCCTGTCCGGGGTCATCCCACCCATTCGGCAGATAAGGGGACCTCCATTAATTACGTGAGGTTTTTTTATAAAAAAAATTGGAATCCCTCCCCCTTGGTGAGATTTACCTCATTCTTTAATTTGTAAATAATTAAATTTGATATGTTCATTTATTTTACTTCATACCACTAAATACCTAAGCGTTAATACCGATGTACTATATTTTTCTGTGAAATAAGAAAAATAATTTAAAAAGTTGACCTGAGATTTTTATTGACCCGCCCCCCTCTCTTTAAATGAGATTTGGTGAAACTTTTCAGACCCCCCCCTCTTCTCTTTTAGCTCGCATAATAATTAGTGGACGTCCCCAACTTTCCATACCATTCAACGCATGGAAATTGCTACAACTTGGCATCTGATATATAATAGTAAAGCTGACTTAAAACTGACACGCCGATAAAATTTGCACTTCTGTAAGGCATTTCATCTGTCAGTGATGAGCGTGAATGACGGCCAGATATTACATTTAGCTTTCTAGTTGATGACGCCGGCAGCTCTAACATAGAAAGCTGTCTCTTTACAATTTCACTGTGGGCCTAGACCAGACTTTCGCTTAGTGACAGTTCGTCGTAATCATTTTATTGGGGGAATTATGTGTTACTTTCGACATTCTACAGATTTGTCACTAGGCCGAAAATTCCTTAGCGCTGAGACATTTCCGACACCAGTTTCTACATTTGAAGTTGATTTAGAGAACGAAGTTCATTCGGTCATAATAGTACTGCAGTTATGTTTTTATTCCACATTCAGGAAATATCGAAACGTTTTTCCATGCACGACCGTTGTAACATCTTTGTCATGATTTAAAATCGCCAGATCTGTTCTCTCAATTAGAACGATTGCAGTGTCCGAGGCATGGAGAATCTTTGGTTATGAGTAAGCGTGTCTGGCCTGGGCGGATGGAACAGAGCGTCCTATCCATGGCACATTGGGCGTGACGACGGCTGCTCCTCCCTGATAGCTCTGACCTCGATGGCCCTAAGACCGTGACTCAGCCTCGCTTCTTATGCTTCCGAAGGGGCGGCATCGCTGCTTCAGACATGTCACTACTCAGTTTCGCGTCCCTCATGCGAACAATCACGGTATGTAATTGTATCACTGCTTTTACTGTAGTACTTTTTTATCACATGGCATTCCTGCTTTTATGCAGCAGCGTGAAGTACAGCAAGATAAGAAAATTAAATCCACTGTTAAAAAAATGTATAAGTAAATTTAGGCTACGATTACAGAAATACGATGCATATTTTAATCGTATTTTTGGTGCTTTATGTTGCGTCGAAGCCGTTGTTATTAGCGTTCTAACACAAAGATGCCTTGGAAATTATAAAGCTTACACCAAATCTATTTCTACACTAATATAATAAGTGCGAAAGTAAATCTGTCTCTCTGTTTGTTTGCTATATTTTCACGTCTAAACGGCTAAACCGATCTTGACGAAATTTGACAAGGAAATACTATGTATCATTAGGAAGGACATAGGATATTTTTTTTCTAGATAAACAATATATTTTGTGATGAAATTTTGAAAATTAATCGAATGGTGACAAACAGACGGATAGTGTGTGTTATATCGGTCGCTGAGGCTTTGTTTCTCTCGCAGCCAGTTTAGGAACTCCTTTTACGTAACTTACAGCTTTCTATAGTCAATGGAGGATTTTCAAAGCGTATGGACGAGTTGAACCAGTACCTTTCGGTGCGGTAGTAGTTCCTTGAACTGATTCTTGGGAGCGCTAGCGTCGCGGCTAACGTATACGTCGCCAAAGTTTATGCTGACCGTGAACAGTCTCTATATATGTATATTGCCCCTGATTTTCAATTCTAGCAATAAAATTCTAAATCTTCGCTTATGAAGTCGCGGGTAACAGCTAGTGATGAATAAAACTAGTGCCTGTTTGAAGTACTATAAGTAGATAGGTTATATTTCGTAAAAAACAAGAAAACACAATAAATGACTATCAAATTAACCAGAAACAACGAATACTCTGAGCCAAGCAGCGATTCGTGCGAAAAAATGTATCTTCCAACTCTGCCATATCTAATTTGAATGTCCGATTGATGCGAGGGAAGGGTTTAATGGGGAGAAGGAATCGAAGGGGGAAACCGGTGTATGACTGAAGATTTTTTTTGGTCAGAATTACATGGTTAAATCTTAAATTCCTTTGTGACTACAGTTACCCATTGTTCTTACTTTAATTGACGCTCTATCTTGCTGCAATCGTGAAGTGTAATAACTGAACATTCTAAAGCTTTTCTTTAAATTCTGTAAAATCTGTTTAGTCGGTTTTTGTGTCTGCGCGCATATGTTATTTACTGATTAAGTATTTGCTTGCAAAGTGTCACTCGAAATTACAAAGAAGGAAACTGTATTTGGCAGTAAGTACTCCAAGCTGAAAGTCTTTTGTCCTTTGAAGTCATAATTGTGGACAGGATGTTCGGGAGATACTCTATTTTTGTATCTCTTCAAATACGTTTTGTAGCCATCCAGTTATTCCATAGAAAAAGTAATATTTTATATGAGGTGCATCGTGTATTTGGAGTCAATTGAAGCTATTACTAGGCTTAAAAAAAAAAAAAAAAATCAATAACCTAAATTGTCCCTGGGTTGATTTGGAAATGGATCGCCAGAAATATTTCCATCTATTACGAGGACACACATTTGGTTTATGTGTGATGTTTTGTTTGAAATGTAATGGAACCATTCCCACCATGACCAGTCTTAGCTGTAGCTTTTGATTCGCTGCAACATTTCTTAGCTGGTTATAATTCGGCTTCCTCTTTTGCAAGCAGTCAAGAACGAAGGAAAATTGTAACATCACGTTGCCCTTGATCAGAATCCTGAGAATGCTATTCTCGCAGCGCCGGAATAAAGAAGCATGACATTAGAAATAAATAGTAGGATCGCATTGAATAACATTTTCAGCTCTACAGAAACGTAAAATTTTGTGCAGAAAAAGTCTTCCTAATATAGACACATTAAAAGAGTTTCTGTTCCATACCTCATAGTTTCCTGTAAAATATTTTTCTTACTTTGGATCTTATTGATAAATATCACTTTGTTGTAGGAAAAAACCGATAATTTGAAATTATTTATAATTATTGAGATCGTGTTCCATTATCTGTAAACTGCGCAGTAATTAATTTTAGGAAGGAACAGGTGTCTAGTTAAATACAAGAAGTGTACTACGAGTGTAGTGAAATACTTCTTCCGGTATTTGAGCCGGAATGACAGGAAATATAAGATTAGAGAAATAAGGTGCCGCACTGATTCTTATATGAATTCTTTTTTCCCTCGTACCATTAGGGATTGGAATGCACAAGAAAGAGATTAGCTTTGGTGCTGAGCACCCTCTGCCGCCCACAATTTTGTGAATTGCGTAGTATATATGTAGATGTAGAAGTACATAGTTATTTATGCTGCTTGTAATTATTTCTGTTCTTTTTCTTAGTCTTAATCCTGGAATAAGAAATATAGTGGCATGCCTTTGCTTGTACGCACTTGGTTTACTCCAGTTGTGTTTATCGTGTAACCGTATCTACTCTGTGATAATTCATATAGTTGTTTGATTGAGAGCTAAATTATGGCGGAAATTAAGTGTATGATGTGACCCTGTGCGGTCTCAGAAGCCGAATGCGGTTTTAAAAAAGAAATCTTCTCGTGTTAAGTCCTCTTAGAAGAGAAATCACCTGGTATCTATTTGAAAGGGTCTTATTCGACATTCTGTTTAGAAGGAAATAAATGAAAGTAAATAGGAAACAGTAACACCACTGACTGATCTACGGGCCGCGCAATACTAATTTTGCGCTTCTTGAAAACTTTGGTTCGGATTTTCTCCTCTAGGGCTCTAGCTAATTTAATGGTGTTTCAAATGGTTGTCGTCAATGTAAGTTGATGATAATTTTACTTGCCGCAGGTTTTGAACTGATGCAGCTGTTCAGATCATTTTGTACACTTCCAACAATATCATGAACATTACGATTGCCATCCCATAATCAGTAATGTAAGCTATCTTTCGATGTTGGCCCAAACGCAAGCTATTGGATTGGTCGCCAAATGTAAGCTATCAGTTATCCTCGGAAATGGTCAGTCAAGTGTTAGCTAACCATTCCGTTAGTTTATTATGGCGTATTTAGAGGAGATTGGTCCAGATTCTCTTCTTTCAGCACATGCAAGCTAAGATAAACAAATTGAGAGGTATTTTGACATAGCCTTGAAATGAAGAACTCACTGTTCTGGTCGAGATATTATTGATTTTAGTTAATATGATTCACTGACACAACTTTTAAGATACTTATGTTTCATTGACACAATTTTATATACATTTCACAAGCTATTTCAGCTTGCGCACGAGAGCCAGTGCTTGCGGCATGCAACCCTCTCCAAACGACTGGCAGTCGCTCGCGCAGGGTTGCCAACTCAAAAAAAAATTTTGTCCCTAAAACTTAAGTCAAAACCCCTAAAATCACCAAAATTAAATGGAAAAACCCCTAGAAAAATAAATACTATATTTTGATTAGTAAAATTTTTTATTTATAAATAATTCAATATTTCTAACACCATTTCGTTTTGTTCTGACTGTACAGAGTTTTTGAGATCATTCATTTAGGCTTAACATTTTAGTAGAAGGATTAAATGTTGTGCAAGATCTTTTTTATTTATAATTTATTCAGTCTTTCGAACACCACGTCGTTTTGTTCTGATTGTACAGAGTTTTTGAGATCATACATTTAGACTTAACATTTTAGTAGAAGGATTAAATGTTATGCAAGATCCACCGTTTCGTTGCAATGTGAATCGGGCCATCATCCCACTTTGTAGCCTTTCAATAGATAACGTATTACGCAACTTATTTTTAACAATATTATAGATTAAAAAGGCTCGTTCAACACTCGCATTCGAAATTGGAACTGTAATTAATGCTTGGCCAAATTTTGAGACGTTTTCAAAACGTGTACAGCACAATCATCGTAGACTTCTGAATAAAAATCAGCTGAAGTGGAAGTATTAGACCACGTTTTATTACTCAATTGGTACCACTCGGCCGCAATGTCATTTTTGTTGCCATAAATATGAGTGCGCTGAATGTAATTATTATTGGTTTTATTTCAGGTTTGACTTGAGATGTAGTAACCTTTGGGTGCAAATCAGCAACCATTTTCAATATTGCTAAATTCTCTGGAAGCCGTTTTTGGATCTATTCAACTAGACAACATAAAAAGTTCTTACATCTTTCTTTGACGCCTAATAAGTCATTTTCTTAAAGTTCTTGTGTTATGTTTTGAAAATCATATCCGAAATACATTGATGTTGTATGCATTATATCTGTTCCTGGAAATTGAATTCCACGTGTTCACAATCCAACAATTTCTCCAATTGTGAAGGTACAACAAGACGTTTTAGCAAGTTTTTGCACAATAAAAATAATTCTTCATATAATTTAATGGGTTCAACATTGTCACTTTAAAAAGTAAATTCAATTGTATCACACTTTTCAATTCATTTTTCAGAAAACTAAAAAAAAACTTTGAATGGTATTCTCCTCATGATATCGTGAAGCTGTTCTGCCATGTAACATTTGTCTTCAGTCTTAGCAATTGGAAAGAGCAACTTTAGTTCATCCTACTGCTCTAACATTAAACACTGAGTCTATGCTTTTCTTCAAAACAAATATGTATCAGAAAAATATTTTCAGTCATAGAGAAGTCCGAGTTCTTGGTAAGGAGGATCTGTACGAGGATTTGATGTCGCTATACAAATATTCAACAAATAAATACAAGAAATCATAAAGTATCTATAAAAAAAATACCCCTAAAAATTCCCCTAAAATTATAAAGCCCCTAAATGCAGCCACCCAACCAACAATCGCTGCCCCACAGCTGTGTTGCCCAGCTTCAAAGATTGTTACACAACTTAGATAATGACACTATGGGGAGCGTCCATAAACCACGTAGCTCCTTTTTGGTCTCCTGTGAACCCCCTCTTCCCCCCACGTAGCCCGATGTAGCACGTAGCTTTCTTCCAAATAGTTTTCCAGACGACATTTTGTACTATTTTATCCTGTCAGACTATCGTAAATTACATACGGAGATAATTAAATGGCGGAAATAGATATTTACATGCTTCTGTGTGTTCTGTATCTCATTTTAACTGTGACAAATAATATGAAAGAAAAGCTACGTGGCCTGGCTCGGAACACCCTTCCCCTCCCCCCCCCCCCCTAGACCGAACCATGTAGTTTATGCACAATCCCATGCTACTCCGGTTACTAAACAAACTACGTGCTGTGAAACCCAACATTATTAAAAATCATGCTACAAATATTAAAGAGGTATTCAGCATACTTATAACTAATATTACAAAATTCAATATTAATAATAATAGCAAAATAAACAACAAAAATTTATTGAAGTGATAATGTTACAGTAGCTAAAGAAAGGGGTATTCTTTTCAAGTAGTTAGAGGAGTACATACAATTGCTATTTTGCTTGTCGATTTGTTTCCTTTTTATTATGCGTGAGCAGAAATACTTTAAACAGGTAAGTTTCCAGGTGAGTACTCTAGATTACGTTTGCAGTTATGCGATTTGTCAGCTACCTGGTAGGCAAGGTTTTTTTCTATCAAGTTACGGATGAGAGGTCGCCTGATTGCTACTCCGTAGCTACGTTTTCTTTCTCACTAGAACTACTGAAGGAGTGTTCTGGAATGTTGAACACATTTATAGGTGGCGCAACTTCCGCACACTGCAGCAGCGTCCTTCCTTTTTTTTGGACGTCCTGCAACTAGATAGAGCATTAAAGTCACAGATAAATATTCCTAGAAAGGATCGATTTTAATGCCAGTCAATCGTACCACTAACTAGAAACGATCAGGCTTAATTCCAAAAAACTGGACTCAGCCCCTTTAACTATCGCACGTGAGACGTGACATTAATATTCTTCTGGGATATTTTCATTGAAGCACGAGTACTATATGAGCTGTGAAACAGAGTGGATGTATAGGATCTAGAATAACGTGTTGTGACGACCCAAGAAAAACTCTCTTCTTTGAACCTGTTTTTGTCGGTTCCTTGTAATGTTCTCTGTAGTTGTCTTACATGTACGAAACCAGATTGATTGGGAAAATTCAAACAAGGGTCGTCAGAAAAGAAAACTTTATGGAGATTGTATCCACTCACTGCGGACGATCAATAACAATATTTTATTATTGTTTTGAAACCGATGCAAGAGACTTGATCGAATCAGTTCGGACGCGTATACTAGAAGTAGCTCAAAAGCGGTCAACGCATAAATTGTTGCAATCGACAGTAAAGACGTTATATTAAAGCAGGAAATAGAACAAATATAATAAATTAAACATTTATCTAGAAAATAAATCAGCTGTTGAACTGGATCCGCGTGTAAAAAAAGAAGGTATTAAATAATTGACCATCATCATCACTGACAGTTTCCAGCCTCAGAGCGGGTCTGTCAGGAACATAGTCCTCTCCAGAATCTCCAGACCTTCCAAAATTCGTCCTTTTTCACTGCATCCCAGTTTGTTTCTCAGCCTTGCACACTACTTGCTATTACCTTACTCTATATACACCGTTGTTTTTCTCGACACTTCTTCATTTCCAGTTTTAAATTATACATTCTCTTTGACAACCTTTCACCACTCATCCTGTTCATTTGTCTATGACACTTAAGTCTTGATCTTTCAGTTCTATCCAGTATAGGTATCTCTTTAACTGCCTTCCTCACTTACCCATTCCGCAATTTGACCAGTCTCGTCGACCAAGCGCGGAACTTCTGCTCTCCGGGACTGCTGTGGTAGCTATGAAGAATCCTGAAAACACGACAGCAGACGGGGCTCTGGTGGAGCTACTATAAGGCTCAGCAAGCTAGTAGAGGATTCAACGGATAGTTGTAACTACTACTAGTATTCAGTCATTATTTCTTGCTAACATATTGTTATCGATCAACTAACAAAGTAGAATTGTTTGTTGAAATGTATGGCAGTAACAAGACAACTGTGTCGGTGCGTAACATGTTAGCGGACCACATGCGAACACCTCGGTATCCTCCTCTCCTAAGAACTTCCTTTGAAGTCTCTTGTAAATTTAATTTTTGTTGTTTGCAGTAACTTGGTTGCAAGCCGTTTTGCGTGGCAGTCACGCGGTAATGTGAGACGAGTACCAGCATGGCCTGCAGGATGCACTTGTGAGCTCTTTTATGCTCAGGGGGCCCGGACTTCAACGATACTTAAGTGTAAGCTTCAGAGATGAGTCAACGTGAGGTAGTATCTTTTAAACCTCACTTTCACACCCCCATTCCAAGCATGGGTTGCAGTTTCGACAAAGACTCTCATTAGAAAGATAATAAATTAATAGAATCACACAGTTTGAACCGGTAATAAATAAAATGCAAAAAAAATCTTTCTGGTCATCTTGGGAGAATCAAAACTGAAATTTTTTGGTCACATGATGAGAATGGCGTCAGGGATATTATCTTAGGCATATTTTGAAAAAATCAGTAACTGAAAAAAAACATCAAGATAATTGAATGAAACAAATAGGAAATGACATGACCGGTCGCAGTTCAGATTGGAAGAAGATACTTGAAAATATGTTGTGGAAAGACAGGAGATTATGACGTTTTGGCCTCGCATTCGGGAGAACGCAGGTTCGAATCCCCGTCCGGCCATTCTAATTTGAGTTTTCTTTGGTTCCCCAAAATTACTCCAGGAGAATGACGGGATGACTCCTTCCAACGGTAATGCCCTCGTTGCCCCCAGTCCTTTCTCGCCTCTAATGAATGCGACGTCGACGAGGTGACAGGCGGGAGATTGTTGAAGAGGCTATCCATTCCCATACCGACCCGCTGGAGTGGAAAATACGTGACAATGAATATAGAGTTTTGATGCCATACCTGGTCTCCAAGGCTTCGGCAGTCATTGTAGAGGGTGGTTCTCCTTTGACTTCCACAGTTAATTAGTGTTATTGTGTGTGCAAACGACTGTGATGTGTAGAGAGTAGATGATGAAACCCAAAGCCAGTACTAGTGTTGCAAACTGAAAAAAAAATTTTTTTTTTCAGCATTGTGAAAAAAAACATGAAAAAAAAACCTAGCACCCGTGTTTTTTTTTCTAATTTTGTTTTTTTTCAGAAAACAATATATTTGATAAATTATAGTTTTATTTAAGGAACTTCCATTTTACAAGTGTGTTTTAAGTCTTACTGAATCATATAACGTCTCACATAATGATTCATAAGTGTATCTATATAGGTAACATAATTTTATTCATCCTCTATGTCAGTACCACATTCACTAGTATCAGCACTACCAACACTAGTTCGGTCGGTGTCGGAATTTTCTGTCTCTTCTTCTGTCTCCTCTAGATCCATAACTTCAGAAATAGTTAAATTTTCTTTTACTGGTTGTTCTTGTATTGTACGCAAAAGATTTTGAGATTGCAATTTTAAATTGTGAGCAAAGTACACTCTGTGCATAAAGACTGCGCCGATAGTTCTGTATTACGGTATTTTAAGTTTGAATTAAAATCTATTATCATACAAAACAGGAGCTTTACTTCTTTTCAATCGTTTGTTTACACCAACGATTGCAAGGAAACGATTCATAATTAGGGACCGTGCACAAACTACGTGGCTCGGTCCAGAGGGAGGAGGGGTTAGCTGGAAGGCTACGCTGGGCTATGTGGGGAGAGGGGGGGGGGGTTCCGAGCCAGGCCATGTAACTTTCCTTTCGTAACATTTTTCATAGTTAAAATGAGGAACTGAACTCACAACAGCATGTATTTATTTCCCTCAGTTAATTATATCCGTATGTAATTTACAATAGTCTAACAAGAGAAAACAGTACAAAATGTCTTCTGGAATCAAAACGAAAGAAAGCTACGTGCTTCGTGAGCGGGGAGGGGGGGGGAAGGGGAGAGGGGAGGAGGCAAAAGACACGTAGGGCTACGTGGGAGTTCACAGGAGGCCAAAATGGAGCTATGTGGTTTATGCACGCTCCCTTACTGATAATTCAATGAGTCAGTACCACTATACTCTGAGAGTTAACAAGTATACGAATATAAGGAAAGCCCAATAAGGCAAAAAACCGTCGATAAATTTTAAATTCCTAATTTTGTAGGGCTGGCAACACTATTTCAAATAGCAAGTATCAATCCAAACAATGGGGAATGGGGATTCCTTCTCGCGCAACCTAGTCTCTTCGGGAAATCCCCGTTCATAAAGAAAATTTCAGTCAATTTTGCCAATATTTTCGTAATTTTTTTTTCCAACTGAACCAGAAAAATATAGTAGTTTTTAAACTAAGATAAGTACTTAGAATAAACTCTAAAACAGTCATTTTAAACGATAACTGCCTTACAAATTTGAGATTTAGTAGCTGTGAAAAAAAATGTGTTCCAGAAAAAAAACATGTTTTTTTTCAAAGTTTTTTTTCATGTTTTTTTTCAAGCCAGAAAAAAAAACCGTTTTTTTACAACACTAGGCAGTACATCTCTCCCGCCTGCCAAGTTATACGTCACTATCCAGCGGAGGAACCACTAACTACAGTTACGTATGCCTACATTCAATACGCATTGTGCCGAAGTTTCTAAATGCAGCCTATGGGCTTTGGTACAGTCTGAGGATTAGGAAATATACACTGTTCCATTCCTTCCCTTCCAACTATGGAGTGATACAGGGTGTTTCAAAAATGACCGGTATATTTGAAAAATCAATAAAAACTAAACGGGCAGCGATAGAAATACGACGTTTGTTGCAATATGCTCGAGACAACAGTAAATTTTCAGGCAGACAAACTTTCGAAATTAGTTACAATTTTCAACAACAGATGGCGCTGCAGTCTGGAAAAATCTAAAGTACGATTATTCTAAGGAATAAACCATTTTTTCACAGCAAACTTGCAATCTGTGAACAGCACACGCTTACAGCAGAAAGACGACTTACAGAATGGCGAACTCACAGACTACTTCTATATCTTTCAAATCGCCTGCAGCGCCATCTGTTGTTGAAAATTGTAACTAATTTCGAAAGTTTGTCTGCCTGAAAATTTACTGTTGTCTCAAGCATATTGCAAGAAACGGTGTATTTCTATCGCTGCCCGTTTAGTTTTTATTGATTTTTCAAATATACCGGTCATTTTTGAAACACCCGGTATAAAATTCTTCGAACACTGGAGCTTGTAATGAATTTTTGAATAAAGAATGACAGTATTATTTGGTACCGAGTATTAGTATAGCGTCTGCGAAATTTTGGAAGTGCGACATGAATAAAACTAACAATGCTACGTAACAGGACAAAGTGAGTCCAGATTTACACGTCCGATGGTTGACTAAACATTCTAGCTGGCTTGGGCAATCATATGGATTTATTGCCCATTATATATAGCTTTAAGGTTCGCTTTCCATTTGGGTACATTTCGCAAACGACCTGACGCCGTTAGCAAGTGGCGGGTGAGCGTAAAACATGTTGGTGCGGATTCCTAGTGAAGTGGGAAGAATCCAGCCACTGAAGGCGCTCGTCAGTAATATTACTAACTGCTGGATGTTTTCTATCTGTTGATCCTACTAAAGGCTCGTTCGCACTGGGCGAGTAATTTAGTCGAGTGGCGAGTGATTTAGTAACTAAACGTGTGTGAACAATGAAATTTAGTCGAGTAGTTTAGTCGAGTGGTTTAGTCGAGTCGATCCGTTTTGTTCTATTAAACCGGGCGAGTAGCACCCCCCACCACGAGTCACTCCCCCCACCATGCGCCACTGCCCACTCGCTCAGCGGCTAAAGTCTGGACCAATAGTTTTAGTAGATTTTTACTTTATCCATGATATATGGACTTTGTGAAAGTCTAACTGTTTTGAAATAATAAGGTATGCAAATAATTTTCTGCGACACAGTTACTTTAATAAATTATTATTTATTTTATTGATATGCGTGACGCGTTTCGAGAAATTATTTTTATTTTCGAACGCTATTTTATTACATTTTTGGTGTGACGAGTGCTCGTGTCATCTTCTGTTTGATGTTATTCGGTTTTACTTTGTATTTCCTGAAATTGATATTTTGGATTGTGTACTAAACAGTTTTTGCAATTAATAGGGAGTGGAATATTTTTTTTTTAAATTTAATAAAATAGCGTTCGAAAATGAGAATAATTTCTCGAAACGCGTCACGCATATCAATAAAATAAATTAAATAATAATTTATTAAAGTAACTGTGTCGCAGAAAATTATTTGCATACCTTATTAGTTTTAGTAGAGTTCGTTAGCTGCCGCAAAAATGTCGTTTCGCTGGAACGAAGAAACAATTTCAAAATTTGTTTCTAAATATGTAGGACATGAATGCTTGTAGAATATTAAGTCCCCAACTATAAAAACAAATAAAGGAAGCAATCTGCACGCATAGATTTGGAAAATACAATAAACATACCTGGCTTTGGTGAGAAGTAAATTGAAAATTAAAAACATCTGCTTAGTGCACAATTTTATTAAATTATTTAATTTAATTACAATAGCATCTAGATTATACATTAAGATGTTATTCCTATTGTTATTAGAAGTACTACCTAAAGAGATAAAAATCTTTTTGGAATTATCTACTCGCAGAAGTTAAAAAAAAGTAGTCCAAAAATTTAGGCGCAGGTACTGAAACAGTTTACACTCCTTCAGTAAAATGATTCAGTTTACTGGATGCATCTCTATGAAACATTAATTCAATTCCTTTAATGTTTCATAGATTCCTTCACACTGTGATTAATTGGGAAATACCCTATTTTCCGTGTATAAATACGAGGTGTGAGTGTCCATAAACTACATCCGGTGGCAATAAAGTAACTCCTGTAACTACGTAGTTGCCAGTATTGCACTCCTTAAATAGGTATCTTCACGCTGGATTTCCGGTTGCATTTTCATTAACACAAATTTTGGACATTCTCAAACTATTCGTAGGGATCTTCTAATGCTAATTCCTTCAGAAGACAATTTCAGCTCCTAGTTCATTAACCCATTTTCGTACCCATTGCTTTTTTTTTCTTTCTTTATTGCATAAACTTCTTCATCCATCTCTTATAAAAGAGCGCTGTATCAGCTCATTCATTTGATTGCGATGCAGCCTGCTGCCAAAATACCACGCTACTTGTGTACTGTACTCGATCGCAGTGCGAACGATTTTTGGTCGAGTGGCGAGTAATTTAGTAGCTAAACTACTCGCCACTCGACTAAATTACTAGTCCAGTGCGAACGAGCCATAAGGGCAAGTTTCTTCGTGGGCAGAGCTGTGATTCGCCGTGTGGCATACATCCCATCGCAATGTGAAGCGAACAGAGTTTCCTTCTGAGGAGAAGAACGGATGGAGGGACACTCTGATCTGGTAACCTTCACCGAGGCCTCGCCACTCCTCGGCAGTATGAGACCTCTGTGAGTGAAGAACTCAACACGTCTCGACAGGCGCGGACCGAGCGTGGTGGGTGAACGGTTAACTCTCGGGCCTCGCATTCGGGAGGACGCAGGTTCGGATCCCCGTCCGGGCATCCTGATTTGGTTTTCCATGGTTTCCACAGATCGCTCCAGACGAATGCTGGGATGTTTCTTTCAAAAGGCCATCGCCGAATTTCTTCCCATTCCTTGTCCAAATCCCATCCCGCCTCTAATGACCTCGACGTTGACGAAAAGTAAGCCATAAGTAAAAAAAAAAAAAAATCGTCAGGTTTGCGAGGGTTCTCTGACCTCGCTATCTGCGGACAACGGTAAAAATTCCTTTCGCGATGAAAACTTAAGCAATCAGTTCTACACTGTAAACAAACCCTGAGAAATCGCTCTGACTGTTTTAAAAATATCAAAGACATTGGGTAAAGTGTAATTTTTAATAAAATAGATTCATGTTTTAATAAAATTCACACCATTCTCATGATTTAACAAATCCAATTAAAGTGCACACCCATTTTTCATTGATCCAGTAATATGTCATATGACGAACTTATTACTCATGATCACTTATCATATTTAACTATGATCCGAGGCCGATACAAAGCACCTATTCTTCGGATGCAAGAATTACAAAGAAGAAACAGACACTTTCTGGAAGACCTAAAACATTGGGCCGTAAGTTATCCAGTTATTGTAGGTCACCTCCTTTGCTCTAGAAAATATCGCAATATACCAGAGGATGGTGCACTTCATAACAAGAAACCATATAGAAATATTACCTGGTAGAACCCACTCTACTACTCAGTCTTTCAAACAATTACTGTTTATAGAATACCAGAAGGTTACTGTTTTATGGTTAAAATGTTTTAACGAACAGTGACTTGTATGTATGCGTATATGTAAAAGTGGGCGCATACAGCACTAAATATAATGTATCTTGACTGAATGGCCAAGTGTCAATAAAATATTTATAAAGAACTATGATAGTTTTTATTATTATTATGATCACAACAGAATGGTCAAGAAGTCGCTTTCCTTTGATAGGAAACGCTTCAGGCCGGAATCAGCTAACTCCTTGTCGACAGCCAGATACCGTTATGGCGTATCAGAAGCATCGGGCAGTAATTTACACGCTTACTGTAAAATGAACCTGCGTTAGTGTTAAGAGCCACTAATGCTATCGCCCTCGCTGGGCCGTACTTAACGCAAGGCTTTGAACGCGTGCAGCAGGTGTGTGAACCGGAGTTTATCGGCGCGTGCAAATGGCAGCGTGACCTATAGTGGAGGCTCGCCTCATAAAAAGCAACCCCTTCGCGCTAAAAGCTGTTTTCATATTCAAGCGGAAAAGGCCTTCTGTATGTTGGTTCCGCCTGAGAATTTCCAACCAGACGTTCGCTCAAGTGGTGAAAGTTGTTGAATCCATTTCGTTTCTGTAAATATTACGTGGGAATTTTTTCATTACTACCATGAGTTTGAGCATGGATTAAGGAGTGTCCAGCAGATAATATTGCTTCCACAGGAGGACTGATAGTGTAGAAGGAAAGCTGTTATCACTCTTGTAAGATAGGATGGTACTGATCGATGTTATTCTGGTCTGAACAATAGGTTGGCTAATTTTATTGATTGGGCTTCTAATGCATTTTCCTGCCCATTATTTAGCCTGCGATCAATTTGGCTGTCGATGTTGGCAGAAATCCACCGAAACTTACAAACAGGTTTTATCAACCTGTAAGCGGGCACACTGCACATATAGTGAATTGGATGAATTTTATACTAATAAGTCAGCACGATTACTCTTGAGATCAAACTATTTATTCTCCTTCAACGATCTGTAACATTGTTGATTCTCACAACACAGAGTATCTTTCACAGGTCAACCATAGATCACACTTGTCACACAAATAACATAATATTAGAAAACTCCGCGAAAAATACTGTGTATACTGACTACATTAGCAGCTCAGTAACTTTCCTAACATTTATATATGGAGCGTACCCTCGTAACATTACACTCTGCAGCTCTTATCGACTATATCAAGTTCACCCTGTAGTCTACGCAGAGAAGAGACTATGTTCTATGAGAAGGT
Source organism: Vandiemenella viatica (assembly GCA_031002005.1). Lineage (NCBI taxonomy): Eukaryota > Metazoa > Arthropoda > Insecta > Orthoptera > Morabidae > Vandiemenella > Vandiemenella viatica. Next base: position 116,403,507 of record CM061914.1, on the reverse strand, counting down.
GAGTCTGATGATTACGAAGGCTTCCGCGGTCACTGTATGGACAAGGGGTGATCAAATGAAAAGGTACGAAACGGCGTAAAAACGTAACAGTTAAATATTTGCATATTCCGCCATGGGAGAAAGTAGCGAGACATCTCGGGATGCGATTTGAGTCTCTGACTGGGATCGGAGCATGCGCGGGAGCCCGCATGCGCAGTAGAGAGCAGAGGCTCTTATCAAAAGCGGCGTCAAAATGATGCGGCAGTCCGTATGAGGACAGGATGACGTACAGGTGGGAGATGTGTAATGTGAGACACTCCGACGCCTTCGCAGGTTCAGCAAGAAAAAAAGACCGGGGCTGCTCACGGAGGGTGTGGTTCTGCTCCATGATAACGCGCGTCAACACGTCTCCAGATTCACACACATGGAACTGGCCAAGTTCAAGTGGGAGACGTTGGACCATCCGCCCTATAGTCCGGTCATGTCGCCCTGCGATTTCCACGTGTTTGGTCCACTGAAGAAAGGGAAGCGCTTCAACTCGAACGACGTACTCAAGGACGCTGTGAAGGACTGGGTCTCGTCGCGGCCACAGGAATTCTGGGAACAAGGAATCCTGCGGCTTGTTCATCAGTGGGATCGTTGTGCTCAGGCCTATGGTGTATATTTTGAATAAAGTCTACATTTGTACCCACCGTGTCGTTTCGTACCTTTTCATTTGATCACCCCTTGTATTATCTTGGTTCTCCGAGTGGAGCCGCATCTATTTATTAAAACCTAACGTTTCTGCCATCTTACTCTGATGAACGCCACAGCACGATGACAGAGACGTTAGGTTTTAATAAATCGACGCGGCTCCACCCGGTGAACCAAGATAATACAGAAGGTGAGTCTCTTGTCTTATTTTTGGTTGCTGTAGTATAAAGTGTACACTGTGTGTGTAATGACGGGTAACGTTTCTTCTTGACTACAGCACAAATTTTAGCAGTGCATAGGGTGTGGTTAAGTGAGATGTCTGGCAGAGTTTTGCTCTTTAATGGCATTGATCTCTTAATCAGTCTTTGTCCTTTTCACAAGTAGGTCACAAAACGAAAGCTTTTTCTTGATCGAAGATATATCTTTCTCCTAACGCGACGGAGTGACACTTCGTAATTTATTGCCACCTGTCGTCCTTGGTGGCCACACTGCTCGGAATCTCACTTCGTTGCGCCTGTGTTAATAAACACTGAACTGTATCGAGCAGTCTGGTGGCTCAGTTGTTAAGGTGTCTCAATGGGGATCGAAAAGGATTTTCATAGGCTCTTAACCCGACCATCACCTCTGGCACAGCTTGCTGTGCACTGTGAAGTACATCAGAACGCTTCCGTGGTTCGGATTCCACGTTAAACTGTAGGTTCCCAGTACCCGGTAGGACTACCGGATTAGGTTAAGATGGCTACCACAAGGGCCGCATACGCAGCAGGACTCTGTGACATTGCACCCTTTTAGCTTTATGGTAATGCACACCTCTTATTTTTAAGAAACTCGATGGTTACGAAAAGCAATAAACATTACGCCTGACAGGCAGAGGACTTGTACTGCTGTAGTTCAATATGGTAGCGTCTTTAAGACCCTCTGCTAGAACTGCAAGATCATCTGTATTCAAAGTATTAGCGGCAAACTACGAAACTTGTAATTCATCACCATCACTCTCTAAATGCAAATTTAAGTCTGCTAAGTCAGTTTCTAAATTTATTTACCATAACCACTTGCAATAAATAGCATCATCAGCTATAGTCGAAGTCGACAACATTTTGTAGAGGGGAATTACGTGAATTATGTAACCGTTCTGCCGTACTTCACATACAAAAAGTAACCTTTAGTAGTGGTAGCTTATGTATCTTTTTTAAAAAAAACAACCGAACCCGGAATTCGATCCTTTCATTCCGAAATCAAAGACTTAACTGCAGAGCCACAGCACCCCTCTCATTCCGCAAATTCGGAGTGGTAATTGCGAGGGTGAAAAGAGAGAGACTCTTGCAGACACTAATATCAAATGAATCCTGGCTTTTTATTTTTAGTATTTGGCTTCTAGGCCATACAGGCAGCTCCATTGTTGTTGTGAATATTCCAGTGATTGTATCGCTGCATTATATTGGTTCCACGAAGTATAGGTTACATAGGACGCACACATTTAATTAAAATCACCAATACAGATATTGTTAAAAAGAAAATAGTTTTTGGTATCTCAATGACTGTAATTTTTTGTATGCTGCTTCGTGAGAGCAACAATTATTTTCTCAGTACATCTTTTTATCTCGTACTCTTTCTATTGACAGATGTGCATAGTTACGAATTATTTTACTTTCCGGTATCCTTCCTGTTAGGGTTACGTATTTCAGAAGACATTACATTAAACCTCTAATGACTTTTGATTTTCCTTTCATAGTTATGTGCTTGAAATGTCTGTTCTAGCTAGATATTTTCTTTGATAGTTATTTTACGGTTTGTGGAGATATTTTGTACGGACCGCAAGTAACTCATAGTTGTTGGAGATAGATAGGCTTCAGAGCATGACGAGGAAATATTTTCTGTCGCAGTGAAAAGTTGGCGCATCGCTATTTAATTAGCAAAGAGTCTGAAGCAATTAGATTTGGCTGTGGGTGGTATGAAAGATAAGTCTTTCCCGGCGTATCTTTGATATAAATTCTTCGCGGGTTTGCCGCCGGATTACATTTTCTACTGACAAGCTTTCGGCGACTTGCACTGCCGCCATCATCGGGTCCGTTGTATCTAAAGGCCAAAACGGTCGGTACGAAGGATTTGGCACACCTAGAGAGAGCACGCAGCAAGACGATCAATCGACTGTGCGAAATGCTCTGGATCATCGCTTTCTGACATTCTATTATCAATGACGTTTTCTAAGAATCATCCCTTTCTCGTCTTTCACATTAACAGATGGCTGCATGGGGTATAGCTACCTGTTTTTAAGAAATTGCGATTACTTCTTTTAGTATCACGTCACCGTTCACAAAAACTGGGATTTAGTCGATCCATTGAATGATTGACTTACTTACATCTGAAGTGCCCAGATTTTTCGAGAGGAGAACTTTATCACGAAATACCCACGAAAATGTGGGTTCCTAGAACTAACATCAGGGTATGTTTTTCTTCTCTTCCGAGGGAGACTGAAATCTGTGTCACTTGGTGTAATATGTTTAGACTGGTTGAGTCGGCTGTCACCTGGTCTCGAGGTGGAGAGAGAGTGTAATCTGTGTGGTGCATTAGCGGGGGCAACGGCCTCTGCCTGCGTTTTTTAATCCCCTCCTCCGCCACAGTGTAATGCAGCCGCCTGCTCAACATCAAGCTACAGTCTCCAATGCAAAACTTAGGCGGATGGGATTTGAGAGTCGTGAGACGGTAATTCAATGACATACTATGTTTTATCGACTTTTGTTGGAAGTGAATCTGACATCTACAAGAGCAAAACTACAAGCTCTCGCTCTAGGCAGAAACCGACAGGTGTGAAAGACAATCAAGAAGACACCAAGGCACTAGCTTGATGATTTAGTTAACAGAAGTTCAGGCATGTTTTATGTCCACAAATATTCATTATTGGTAACGTTTTCTGTATGACACGGCATGCCTCCTCCCCTCCCCCCTACAAAAAAAAGACAGGTTAGAAAGTTCCTGTCCAGGAAATCAACTGATCGATGGAAAGACCGGAAGCTAATCAACCCGCATGTTCCAGTTCTATTGTTCAACCCTCAGAGCTTGTGGTTGTAAACATTAGTATTTTCCAGGAAAATAAAGAAGGTTAAAAACGTTGATGATGGGCATCTGTATACACTGAAGTATAATTACAGTTAGAATTTCACACTAAACCACTAATTGTAGAATTGCTTGAAGTTTGCTCGTTCTTGACAGGTATTAAAGCTTCCACAGAGTCAATTATATTGGGAGACAAGGTGAATAAAGCTTTAAGCTCTGGTTGCGTAAGATCACGTAATTTGTTAATGTCAAACACATCTGCCACACATCCATTACTTCTAAATTGGAATAGATTTTAGCTGACTATTTTTTATAATATAGTTTCAGTATGTTAACATTTGTTCCTTTACTTTAATTTATCGTTACTTAGAAGCAATACTGAAGTATATTTTCATGTTAATACGGATGGAGTGATATTTTTCATTCTTAGGAGAAGGAACTCCAAATTCAGGTCATCTCTCCAACGTCGAGTTTAGTATTTGGCCAATGCCCTTCCATTCCAGAAGATAAAGTAGCTGGGAAAGATGAAAAAAATCAGTTTATTAACGACATTAAGCCGAAAGTTGTGTGTCCTTCTGGCTACTCTATACGTGAATTTAGACCGTCGCTGGACCTGCTAGGGTAAGGTTTAGTGCACTGGCTTACGTTGCAACTGTCAGTGGTTCGAATTCCGCCTGGGTTGTCGGTAATTAAGTATTGTGTTCATGATGATGATGATGTATGTTCACACTGGAAGGAACAGTAACACACTGGAACTGGCTCTAAGGCTTATATGACTAAATACCAATTTTAGTAATAATAAAAGAATCCACTGCTCCGCTACAGTTTCTCGCGAAAGTACTTAAATCCTTTGACCTGTCACTGTGTGATCCCAGTACGGATCATATAGTTTTACTGGTGGAAAAAATGCAAACACGAATTGGAATTTCGTATATGGTTTGCGACAGGTTAACTGTGGAACTGTGAAGAAATATTATATGCCGGGAATTATCAAACGGATAACTACATTGCTTGGCAGACTCTACGAAAATTTATTCATTTGTAGTGCAGTGTGTTTTAAAATATAGAATGGTTAAGGTTGAGTTTTTTGTTATGCCAGCAGCAGACAGTTCAGTTCTAGCAGACAGTTCATTATTATGCTGCAAAACATATTCAGATTGTTTTAATTAATGTCTTCTAATGGTCTGCATCGTTAAATGATCGTTTTCAGCAACGTTAATAACATATGTGATGTTATAAAGTAATTTAACCATAGCGAATTATTGCCGTGAACATCAGTCACTGCCCAGTTTTCTTCGGAAGGTGCAACCCAACCGATCATACTTATTACGTTCAGAAATTTCGGTCCCGAACTATCTTCCGTTTACTCGGACGAGCAAGCACAGAATTTGCTCCGCCATATTATTCAACTCTTGTAGTATCTTTAGATAATTTGTTTTTTTTTAACTAGTGCTTTACGCTTTGTCGAAGTCATTAGTGACGGGATAGGACTGGGAACAAGGAACGGAAAGGAATTCGGTCATGGCCTTTTGAAGGGAGCATGCCGGCATTCGCCGGGAGTGATTTGGGGAAACCATGAAAAACCCAAATCTGGATGCCCGGACCGATATTCGAACCGGCGTCCTCCCGAATGCGAGGCCAGAACGTTAACCGTTTGGAAAAGGAGTTCGGTACATCCACGAGTGGTCTAATAGAGTAAAGACAAATTATTTTTAGAGTTCTCGTTTAAATTGGGTGAGTGGTAATAATTTCTGAAAGTATAAATCACCTGGTGATAAAGTAAGTCTGCAATCTTCGTCAGTCCGTTAATTCATTCGCCACGTCTCTCCAATCCGGTTGTAACGTCATAACCTGTTTGTCGTGTCCTGACCCGTCAGACGTATTGTTCGATAGCCTACTCAGGTATCACATTCACAGTTAGTAACGACGGTATTTCATTTTCTGATAGAGCATGGTATGTGAAAGACCTATTATTTTGTGTTCGATCTTAGGATCGATTAGTGCAAATTTAGACGAATTCGTTTGGAGGTGGATATTTCCAAAGGGAAGATCCTTGGTTCGTTTCAGGAAGCGACCTAAATTTTTTACTTTCTTCTTCTTCTTCTCTCTCTCTCTTTTTTTTTGTTTTTTTTTTTTTTTGTTTTTGTTTTTTGGCCCTTCACCTCTGAAATTGCCGGACTCACTTAGCTGATTAATGAAACTGTAATTAATACTCTTTAGGCTATAAATATGTTTCATGCTGAAAGCAGTTAAAATATCTTTCAGAGAATTCCAAACGTTAACCAAGCGTGTTGGGTGAGCGGTAACGCTCTGGCTTCGTATTTGGGAGGACGTGGGTTCGAATTGCCGTCCGAGCATTCAGATTTGGGTTTTCATGGTTTCCCCAAATCACTCGAGGGAATGCTGGGATGCTTCCTTCAAAAGGCCATAACCAATTCCTTCCCGTACCTTGTCCTCAGTCCCATCCCGCCTCTATTGACAACGACAAAGTGTAAAGCCATAGGAAAAAAAAGAAAGAAAAGAAAGAAAGAAACAAAAAGCAATGAACACGGGAGACATTTGTACCACTCTGTAGACATGTATATGAACCATTTTCATGGCAGTTTAAATAATACCACTAAGCTCGATATGCGCTATTAATTAACAGTTAAAATACATTTGTTACTGGCCATTCTGCCACAGTTGTTTGTTAAAACACGGTTTGTAAATGGAAAAACCGTGTTTTAACAACCTTTTTTTTTTTTAAATCATATAATCTCAGACTCGTTTCGCCCTTATGGAATGTGGAATCGTCAGTTAGAATTTTGGTAGAAACTTTACATTGTGGTCGGGAAAAGCTCTATTTGCACTTTTGAAGAACCCGATCTGTTGCTGTTTCCGACCAACATGTAACCGTTCCTTCCAAAATTCTCACTGACGATGCTCTATCCATAAGGGCGAAACGAGTCTGAGATTATATGAATTATAAACAGTTGGTAATAGACGGTTTTTTCATTTATAATTACTTCTATTAGTTTTGCACTCTATGCTAAACGTATACTTCTCACCCGAAAATAAGTAAGACGCCAGCGCAGGCCGTGTTCGGAGTTATTAATAATTTTCTGTCTTAACGGGCGCCGTCTTGTTGAGCAGTCCAACATAAAAGCGACGTTAGAAGCAATAATAGTGGGCGGTGACCCCCTTCCCCAGTGCGCGTGCCTTCGACGGGCAGTATTATTTACGTCGAGCGGCCGTTCCGCCTCAGCAGGGAGCAAAGGGCCGCTTTACGACCCTCTAAATCAGACGCTTACGATACAGCTGGGCAAAGGGAACTCGACTGGACATTGCTTCCGACTGGGCTAGCGACAAGACAGTGACGAAAACATACGCTATTCCCGTCTGAACTGAACTTCACATCGTATCGTCTGTTTGCGTATTGTTAAAAAACATATTAGTTGTTCTCAACTACACTAAAAAATACAGGATTATTATAAATGATTGACGCGATTTTACATATTTACTGTGTATATATTATTTAACATACAGTCATACAGAAAAACTCAAAAATATTTTTCAACATATTACTAATGCTCTATATGTGTCTCCTTACTGATTCTGTAGATATCAAGTCGATAGTCAAAGTCTTGCCACGTTCTGTGTAGAATGTCCCTATCAATCTGTCCAAAAGCACCGTTGATGCTTGCTCGCAGTTCTGGTAAACTTGTTGGTGGAGGAACCTTAAACGCCGGACTGTGAGTGGTGGATGAGCGGTAACGCTCTGGCCTCGCATTCGAGAGTACGCGGGTTCGAATCCTCGCGCGACAGTCCAGTTTTGGGTTTTCCGTGGTTTCAACAAGTCACTCCACGCGAATACCGGAATGTTTCCTTCAAAAGACTATGGCTGAATTCCTTCCTGTTCCTTGGCCCCCAGTCCTTTCTCGCCCCCTTAGGGGTGAGGTGTTTTTCCGAAATTTCGGACCCCCCCCGTCTGGTGAGACGTCGTGGTATCTGGTCGGACCCCCTCTACTAAAATGACGTGAGATTTTGACGAAGGAGGGCCCCCTCCCCCTTCTGGTGAGACGTCGTGGTATCTGGTTGGACCCCCTCTACTAAAATGACGTGAGATTTTGACGAAGGAGGACCCCCCCCCCCCCCACTTCTGGTGAGAAGTCGTGGTATCTGGTCGGACCCCCTCTACTAAAATGACGTGAGATTTTGACGAAGGAGGACCCCCCCTTCTGGTGAGACGTCGTGGTATCTGGTCGGACCCCCTCTACTAAAATGACGTGAGATTTTGACGAAGGAGGACCCCCCCCCCTTCTGGTGAGACGTCGTGGTATCTGGTCGGACCCCCTCTACTAAAATGACGTGAGATTTTGACGAAGTAGGACCCCCCCCCTTCTGGTGAGACGTCGTGGTATCTGGTCGGACCCCCTCTACTAAAATGGCGTGAGATTTTGACGAAGCAGGACCCCCTCCCCCTACTGATCGACCTCGCAACTTTTGGAGACCTTTTTTTTAGTCTCATGCTTCCAAGGGCGGTTTTTGCACCAAATCCCCCCCCCCTAAACTCGACTTTCGCGTAGACATTTTTTTTAGCTCTACCATCCTACAATAATTTCAAAACCTCACGTGAGATTTCCGTTGACCCCCCCCCCTTCCCATTGGTGAGGTTTCGTGAGATTTCGCCGGACCCCTCCGCCTCCCCCCCTATTTCACCTCACGTCATTCATGAACGCCCCCTAATGACCTCGACGCCGATGAAGCCTAAATACAGAAGCAAAAAAAAAAAAAAAATAACGCTGATGCTTTCACAAATCCTGCTCAGAAAAATCGTATGAACATGGAGGCCATGATAGGAATTCAAGCACAGTATAAGCTTTCTCAGCGCCTATCACCATCTTGACTGAGTGCTCACGTCTGCCTTCTGTAAAGTTTTGTGACAATATTTCAAATAATATAGCTACAGTAAATCTGTGAAATCGCGTCAGTTGTTTGTAATAACCCTGTATACTCATATTAAAATGCTCTAATCCTCCATTACTAAGCACACACCGATATTTTCAATGTGAAAATGTAGTAGTTGCTTCTATGCTGCTAATATGAAGGGATTGGTGGAAGTAGAGATGTACAGTTAATTCCGTGACGTCAACGGCAGAGTGATGTGGTGTCGTCAGCACCGTATTTCACCCCATCTAGGAACAACGTCCAGTGTCTCACTTGTCATTTTGAGATGAGTGGACTTGCGCAGCCGTCCTGGAAACATTGTCTCCAGGAAAAATCATGACATTCGTCATTATTTCAATCCTGGTCTTCCAGTTAGTTGTCAGTAGCTCTATTGATTGTGGCATTTCACGCTCCATACGTCAACCAGTAGTAACGAAACAAATTTAATTTAATTTATTTAACTGCAACGGAGTGCACGCTCCGGTGGAAATTTCCCAACAGACACACTTTTCCCCTTTCTTTTACCCGCTTACTTTTTCCCTTTACGGATATTAATTATAAATTCTTTTTTGGCATATTCATCATTTCCCTGGTAATTTATTCCGATCCTTGACACTCCTACCTACGAAAGGAAATTTTCCCACACCCTTATGCCTGAAATCGAGAGCCAGTTTGTGGTCATCTTTTCCCTTCTATGTACCTGTCTTAATTCTTTCACCGATATCTTTTCACGTCCCATCATCATATACGTCCTGTACACTCCCATGACTATTTTCACCCTCCTCCTGTCTTCCAACGAATCCCGTTTCAGCTCCTTTATCATATTAGTTACTGATTTTTTTCCGCAGTAATTTCCAGAGACAAATCTAACAACCCTTCTTTGCACCACCTCAAACCATGGCCAAATCTAGATGTCCGGACAGGGATTCGAACCCGCGTCCTCCGGAATACGAGGCCATGTCTTTACCACACGTCCACCATGCTTGATAAGAGAAATGTTACAGTGGTGTAAGGCATTAATTTTTCCTCTGTCTGCGGATGATGCACGCAAGGTGTTGCTCCCCCGAGGGTAGGTGAAGGGGTGTTCCGTGCGCATGCGTGATTCTCTTCCCGCCCTCACAGGACCTCAGTAGTTGACTGTCGGGCTCTGTGTGGGTGTAGTCAACGTATCTCTTCCATTCTGTGATTCGTCAGTTCACAATACTCCCAGCAACTCTTCTCATGAAGCTTATAATCGCACTGGGAGGACCTCGATCAGCTGTTCTCCATTCCCGTTCTGAAGTGATTACACCAATGCCAGACCGCCGCGGGAGTGGTGCAGTTTCAAACTTAGTACTTGGGGACTAGATTTTCAGGCACCCAGGTAAGTAATTATATTGTTTTAACACAAAATGGTCTTCTTTTTATTTTGGCCATCTAAGGAATACAATAATCCAATGCCATGATAAGACGTCTTATTTATAGTCAGGTAATCGATAGCAGTAATCAGTCTTTAATGAACGTTTTACAGTAAGGTGCTTGCTGCTTATTCTCTGTGTGGCATTCAGCAACCAGAGCGAAGTGAGTGCAATATAAATAGATTTATACATTCCTCTTGAATCCGAACCTGTTGAATGTTTTTTGTTTATATTCAAATAAAGCAGGCTATCGTATTTCTGTCGTTCACTTTTGCATTGGGGGACGTCCATAAACTATGTGGCTCGGTCTAGGGGGGGGGGATTGGCTGATAAGCTACCCTGGGCCACGTAGGGGGAGGGTCGAGAGGGTTCCTAACCAGGCCACGCAGTTTTTAATTCATACAGGGTCAGTCAAAAAGGACTTTACAACTTTGGAATGATATAAAAAACTTACAGAATCGGTAGATGTGTCATTTTGTAGTAAACAGCCTCAAGTTTGATGCACGTAGTGCATCAGTACATCATTCCGCCACCAGGAGCACCAGCGTAGTGCACAGTTAAAAGGGCTACTTTTACTGGTGCGGGCTGTACCTGCTCCCCAGATTTCACTGCATTTCTTTCTCTGGGCTTTCATTAAAGATCGTGAAATCACTGGATTTCTTTCTCTGGAGTTTCATTAAAGATCGTGTGTACGTTCCTCCCCTACCAAACAATTTGGCCGACCTGTAAAATCGAATCTACGCTGCTGTTGCACAAGTTACGCCCGATTTTCTGCAACGAGTGTGGGAAGAAATTGATCACCGGTGGGATGTTTGCCGCATGACAAATGGCAGTCAAATCGAACCAAAATGACACTTGACACTTTTATGTGACACTTGAGGTTGTTTGCTACAATATGAAACATCTACTGATTCTGTAAGTTATCTCTACAAATTTCTATATCATTCCAAAGTTTTAAAGTCATTTTTGACTCGCCCCGTATCATTTGTCACAGTTAAAATGCGGTTCAAAGCACATAACAATGTGTGAATATTTATTTCCGTCATTAATTATCTCTGTATGTAATTTAAGATAGTTTGACAGGAGAAAACAGTACAGAATGTCTTCTGGAATCAGTAAGGGAAAAAAGCCACGTCCGGCTACGAGGGGGGAGGAAGGGTTCACAGGAGACCAAAATGGAGCAACGTAGTTTATGAACGCTCCCTTGTGACCAGTCTTTTAGGAGAGAGTCATGGGTCTTTATTGTAAAATTCCAAATCCAGTGAAATCTAAAAGGACAGATAATAATCAAGCTTTTTTGAGAAACTAAAATTCGAACGAATTAGTATATTTTCAAAAGCGATAAATACTTTAAAGTACCAAAAATCATGGGGTAGGAAGATGCAAATATCTAGATGGCGGTTGAACCGCAGAGGAAACGTATAAGTATGCCGTGCATTGTCGGGGCTTTCATTTATAGACTCGTGAGTCGTTAACTTTTTCTGATGTGATTGCGGCCGCACGACAGGAATTAACAGACTTTGAACGCGGCGCTAGTCACGTGGAGCGTTTGATTTCGAAAATTGTTCCTGAATTCAACATTCCTCGATCCAGAGTGTCAAGAGTGTACGGTGAATATGTAATTTCTGGCATTACCTCCCACCACGTCTACTAAATGATCGAGACCAGCGCCGCCTGAGTCGAAGTTAATGTGTTGACAGACAGGCAACACTGCGTCAAAGAACAGCAACACTCAATGTGGAACGGACGACAGACATTTGCGTTGATGGGATATGACAGCAGAAGACCAACGCGAGTATCTATGCTGACAAAACGAGTTCGACAACAGCATCTCTCATGGAGTCGTGAAAATTTCGGTTGGACCCTAGTTGGCTGGAAAAGGTTGCCTGGTGAGATGAGTCATGATTCCAGTTGTTAAGAGTTGATGGTAGAGTTAGAGACCCTACGAGAATATGGAGCTACGTTGTCAGGAAGGCACTGTGCTAGCTGGTGGTTCCCTCCTGGTATGGACTATGTTTAAATGGCATAGTCTGGGACATCTGGTTACACTGAACCGGCCATTAACTGGAAGTAGCTCTGTTCAGAGCTACCTGGAGACCATTTGCAGCCATTCCTGGCTTTCAAGTTTCAAAATAACTGTAGACTTTTCCAGGACGATAGTGCGCCATGTCGCATGGTCAGAATCGTTCACAATTGATTTGAGGAACATTCTGGATAATTCCGGCGAAAGATTTGACCACCTACATTACCAGACATAACTCTAATCGAACATACCTGTGACATGATCGTGCACAACGTCCTGCACCCGCAACACCTTCACGGTTATGGCAGCTGTAGAGGAAACATGGCTGAATATTTCTTCGTGGGACTTCAGACGACTTGTTGAGTCAATACCACGTCAGGCTGCTGCACTTCGCCTTGCGAAAAAAAAGTCCCATGCGATATTAGGAGATATTGCATGACTTTTGGCATTTCAGTGTACCTTATCTTAATATGTTTATCGATTAAAAATGCAAATAAGTAAACAGCGGTTCTGTATTAAATAGGTCACGCGCCCCGCCCCCCCCCCCTGCGGCCGCTTCCCCTATAATTAGGCACCTGGCCGCCTGTGCGGCCCTGTAATTATCTACCTGGCTGCCGGCGCCGCTTACCG
>CM061914.1:116365336-116389805 GCA_031002005.1 Vandiemenella viatica | reverse complement strand
ACTAGCATCAGCTTATACTATACAGTCACAGATGTTTTCATTGCAGTACGTTCTCAATATATGTAGTACATGAAACGTATTTTACGATAATTTTACAGCATTTGTTAATCGTGTGCAATTGAATTCGAGGATTCAGATTTTATTAAGCTGATGGGAGGTAAAATATTCCACCATTCTATCCGTTTCTTTCAGTGTGGCCTGCCTGGCTGTTGGTTTTAATACTGACCTACATTATTACGTAATGAAACGTAAACATCAACTAGAATCTCATGTTACGGTGTTGCGAAAGTGTTGTGTGTAAGTGGGACAATGAAACGAATTGATGTTACTAAATTGCGAATTCAACAGTGTAATGAATCGAGATTGATGACGGGATGTGACCATTGACCCTCCGATTCAGGAGGGCCTCTGATCGAATCCCGGGCTATCTAGATTTCGGGTTTCCACCATTCCTTAAATTAAGCTGTGGTTGATTTCCGATCTTCTCCTCTTCATTGGGACAGTTTAAAGGCAATTGGAACCTACTCTACTGCTTTGACTAAAAGTTAAAAAAAAAATACTTTGAGAAAGTTTAGTACATTCTCTTTACACGCTCTAGATGAATTTCCCTAGAGCCTGGGCTAGCAAGGATCAATACTATTTTGAAGCTGGAAGAGCGTCTTGGATTTATTTTCTATAACAGACTCCGACAACTTAGGATAGAGCGCGCTGGACTTGTTCTGCAAGGATCGCTTATTCGAATCCGGCTTACAGCGTGGTTGATTTGAATTTAGTGTTTTAGGAGTCCTGTGAGTCTATATTGAACTGTACACTAACTAGCGGAATAAACTGTTATCACCAGTTGCACTCAACTGAAAACACTGGAAGCTGACTGAATGGTCGCAAGGACTAATGCTATTTAGTAAGAAACAGTCAGCTGATTGCAATATCTTGAATAGCTGAGAGTAAGAACGCTAAAATCTAAAAAAAATTAAAAATATGTCAGTGAAAGGTCTCCAAGAGTCGATCAGATATGCTTGCTGCAGTTTTAAAGCCCTTGTGAGGTCTAGCCTCGATTATGGGTGCATTGTGTGTACCTCAGCCGGAGGAATTAGGTTCGACTGGTCGACAGTGTACATCATACTGCAATCATGATGCGTACCGTACCAGCCCGGTACCGAGTTTATGTGCGGAGGCAGGTGAACCGCTGCTGGATACGGTTTCGTACGACCCCATCAAGCACTCGTAGTTTCTTTACTACGGAATATCGTTTACGATGCACACACAGATTCAACCATCACGAAAATATAAGAAAATAATTATACAGAAACTAAGCATTTTGCTTTTCGTGCAAAGGATCTTTTAAATTGAAATGACATAGAACTAAATATTCCGAAAAGGTTTTTGAGCTAATGTCCGCGAACATTTAACATGTGTCTTGGTACAACAAATAATTGTTTTTGTTAATTGTTTTGTAGCATTTTAAATGATTACCAGTTTTACATCCGAATTTAAAGTCTATGAAGGCTGATGAAGTGCGGCTCCTCCTCTGACTACAAGATTAAACCGATCCCTCGTATCTGGGAGGACACAGTTTCGAATCCCCGTCCGGCTATCCAGATTTTGGTTTTTCGTAGATTCTAGAAATCATTCCAGGCGAATGCCGGGATGCTTCCTTCAAAAGTCCATGGCCGAATTCCTTCCAATTCCTTGCCCCCCCCCCCCTCATCCTTTCCCGTCTCTAAAGACCTCGCTGTTAAGAGACGTTAAGCAGTTAAAAAAAAAATAGAATTTTTAGAGGATCGAAGTTAACCATGTCTTGTGATTAGCTAAGTTCCGCAGTGAGGAGACGTGTATCTGGCATATTGTCAAATCCGGGACATACATAACGCGATGTATTGCCTGCATTCCCGAGTTGTATACAGCTCGGTTCTCTTCCATGCTGGAATCGGGCGCAAATGAGGCAGTGGACGAAGCTGCTAAGTTAGTCTGAAAATTTCACCTATTCCCAAAGCCGACCTTTCCTCGGTGTTGGTCCGTGATGTTTATATTTAGCAGTGCTTAGAGCTCGAACATAATAACCTCCGGCTGTTGAACAGACCGCATCTAGTTGTGGAGTGGCTTTTTCCCCGCCGGTGAGGAAGATTTACCTTAGCCCTCGCGTCGGTCACTGGCCTTTTAGGGTATGCTTATAACCTATGAGAGGAATTGTCAAGCTTGTGAGGTACCTTTGACGGGTTTCTTTCGAGACGTTGCGATTGGTGAAAGAAATGGACTACCGTTTAGATGTTTGTCACGCAATAGATGGCGCATGTCGAATGTGAACAGTAAAACTTCGAACCTTCCTCTATCCGTTGATGTGTGTCACGTATTTGCATCTTTTATAGTTGGTGTGAAATAAAAAAATCTGTTCCTTATTTTTTAGTAACCCTGTATATTACGTAAGACTGGAAGTTTTCTCGGCATTGAATGTGAATAAAATCCTCTCACTTGACAATGGCGGCAGAATTATGACCGCCGAAACGTCGTGTTATCACTGGACTAGTTATCCGAGAGGATTTTATCCAACCCTGTATATTATTCGAGATATTTTGCTCCAATTAACCGCCTGTAATCTCTATCGGTCCAAGCTAGCTGAGTTCCTCTTCAGTTTTGACTTATTACTAACAACCATACCAATGTCGTATGGAGATACTGGTAGCTGCATAATAAATTTACATTCGCACTTTCCGGTGATAGCAATACAACCCGAAATCATACGATGTTGTCATAGTAATTTTAGGGAAACAAATTAGTATTGATTTCGTGGCGCGTGAGTTTTGATTCAAGCGGTGTAATCGATATTGAACTAGAATCGTGTGGTCGTAATGATCTGGTGACAGTGTTGTTAGCGGGCTTCTATTAATCACGTGAGGTGACATTGGAGGGGGGGGGGGGGGGAGAGCCGACGGAAATCTTACTTGAGGTTTTCGAAATTTTTGAAGGACAGTAGATCTAAAAAAGAAAAAGGTCCCCAATGTCGACATTAGGGGGGGTATAAGGTCTAGGTGTTTTTCCGGAAATCCGGCCCCCCCCCCTTCTGGTGAGCCTTCGTGATATTTCGTCCGACCCCCCACCCCCCGTAAAATGACGCGATATTTTGACGGGGACCCCCCTCCCCTGCCAAACGACCTAGCAACTTTTTGAGACCTTTTTTTTAGGTCTCATGCTCCTTAGAGTGATTATACCCCCCCCCCCTCACCTAAGGTCGGTTTTTGGACCAAAACACTCCCTAAAATCGACTTTCACGTCAATTGTAGACTTTTCTTATTTTTTTTTTAGCTCTACAGCTCTACAACAATTTCAAAACCTCACGTGAGATTTCCGTTGCCCCCGCCTCCCCCTTGGTGAGATTTCGCCGGACCTTCCCCCCTATTTCGCCTCACGTCATTAGTGGACACCCCTGGAAACGACGCGGATACCGACTTTAAAGGGGGGGGGGATATAGCCGCCCTCGGACGCAGGAGAGCTAAATAAAAAAGGTCTGAGCAGGGTGGGGGATCCTGTCAAAATCTCACTCATCTTATGGGGAGGGGTCCGGAATTCCGGAGAAACACCTCACGTTAAACCTCACGTAAAGATCTGGTTAAGCCTTTGAAAATCCTCGTCAAGACAGGGATTCGAACCGGGGACGTTTCAATCTCGAGTGAGACGCCGCGATATTGACCTTGAAGACGTGTTTACGTTAACGTCGTGTCCCCCTGTGCTAGTGATAGTGTCGGCCGTGTTACGCTGCTGTGCAGCACTTTGGCATCTGCGCCAGGCCCCCTCGTCTGCGCTGTCAGTTGCGTAACAGGCTGTCGAGAGCAGTGGGCGCTGATGGGCGCTTGCCAGCCGTTCATCGTGGCTTTTGTAACAGGTGTGGCGGTCCACAGCCCTCTAGCCTACTAACAGCGTCTTTACTACACGTTTACTGCTCAAAATAATCGTTTAAAATTTCTCATTTGTTCCAACTCCCCATCATACACAGTTCCCCATATCTACAAACCCTATGATCCAAACGCTGGGAGCTTGTTCCCAGGCTAGGTATCCAGACGCCAGTTTTTGAAAATATAGTATCGTCAAATCACTACCTGCGAACAGCTATACAGTTTGTAACGCGAAACACTGTCGTCTCTTTTGCCCTGTGTTTGTGCACCCTAATGACGTACCAGAAGATACTATTTTTCACCTAAACGATAATAAGAGGCAAGTTTACGGACAGGGGAGCAAGGTGTCTTTTGCGACGTTTCTACACCTTATCGCGCCGTACTTATCGGTTTGGTTTGTCTGCAGGCCCGCCGAGGATGCCGGTGGAGTCTTGCGGACGGCGGTCCCGCGGCCTGGCCGACATAGCGCCGCAGTACATCGCCAAGGTAAGTCCAGTATGCCTCGCTAATTACCTCATGCAGCATCTACTACGCGACCTTGTGCGTGTTGAACCAGGTTATACTATAATTTGTGAGAGAGTACCTTAACGATATGTGAGACCTGATTGATGTTTTAGGCGGTTGCCCCCAATCAATGGTAGGACGGTCCCCAATCACCGCTTCTTCTTCTTTCGGTTTTTGACCGAGCGGTTAACGCCCAGGCCTCGCATTCGGGAGGACGCTGGTTCGAATCCCTGTCCGGGCATCCAAATTTGAGTTTTCCATGGTTTCCCCAAATCACTCCAGGTGAATGCCGGGATGATTTCTTTAAAAAGGCCATGGATGAATTCCTTTCCGTTCCTTGTCGCCACTCCTGTCCCGCCTGTAATGACCTCGGCAATAAGTAAAAAAATAATAATTTCAATTTCGGCCTATTTTGGACTACGGAAAGCAACTGATTTTCTGGTTCGCCTTTTCTTCTCCCCCCAGAATTTTCTCATTCTCCTTCTTTTACCACACCAGGTAGTCTTGGAATTTGTACATTTGTCCTGAAACCTCTTGAATTTATTAATCTTAATTTGAAACACTGTTTGATTCATTATATCCTCTGGATGGATTACAACTTTTTAAAAAACTTTTCCCGTTTCTTTATCCCATTTACTTGTCGCCTTTAATTTAGTCACGTAGTTGAAAATTCTTTCTGTCAACAAACTCACTTATTTTCACACGCTTTCCATAAAATTTGAGCCTCCTCTTCTGTATTCCGTCTGTAATTTACTCTATGTACCTATATAGATTTTCATTTTTCCTCTTCCACCAAGTACCGTCTTTTCCCTTTATTGGTCCTAAGATTTTCCTTAGGAGTTTCCACTCTTTTTTTCTCTAACTCCTCAACCTCCATTTTCTTATTCAGTACCAGGCATTCTGAGCTCAACATTGATTCTGTCTTGACAACTGTCGTATAATGTCTAATCTTGGCTTTATATGATATCGCTTTCTTGTTGTATCTGTTTTGAGTTAGAATATACGCTAGTTCTATAGGTATTCGCTTCATTATCTCACCCATTGGGTTGGATCCATTCACCCAGACATTTAAATTAGTCGACTCTCTTAATCATCGCTTCACAAACAAAAATTTATCATACAGAACACAAATTACACTACACACAGACAGATTACAACACATCCGCTCCACTGTGAGAATAACTTACCCGATGCTGGTTGTTGATTTGGGGATCAACTCAGTATTCAAGGCGTGCCGAACTACCCGCACGGGTTTCCAAGCCATACATTAAACTGTGTAAACGTAAGAACAGCTACTATTTACAGCATCTAATTATCAGCGTATAGAGCTGCATATATTAACAGCACAAACTATTGTTTTTTCAATGCTTCCCAGGTATGTTTGTGTTTTAAATCGTTCGGTCATTACCGAGCGTGATGGGTGAGCGGTAATGCTCTGGCCTCGCATTCCGTCATCCATATTCCGTGCTTTCCACAAATCATTCCAGGCGAATGCCGGAATGGTTCCCTCAAAAGGCCATCGTCGACTTCCTTCCCATTCCCTACTGTCAGTCCTTTCCCGTCTCTAATGACCTCGATGTTGATGAGGCGTAAAGCCATAGACGAAAAAGAGTTCGGCCATTAAAAAGATGGAACCTACAGTGCAGTTGGAGTAATAGATGTTATTAACATTTCATGTAGCCTGAAAACGTAGCCGTTTTCTTCCCCACCACGAGCTTTTTCGTTCTTCCCGATCGGCGTATTCGGATATTTGATCAGAAGACTTAATTAAAAATTCCAAGCGTGAACATGTGGCCCTCTGGATGCGCGCGAAAAGTATTGTCCTGTGCTTAATGAAATTCTTCCGATTCAGTTTATGAATGAGTTTGGTTCCTCAAGCGCTTTTATTACCTGCAAATAGTGAAAGTCCCAGCTAAATTTCTGCAAGCACTTCTATAATCACCTTATGTATTGGAGTTTCACATGACGCAAGAAGGACGATATAAATAACTGACCAGAGTGTTCGGAGGACGCTACATGCCCGATTATGGTTTGTAGGTAATTTTTCCCAATCTTCTGTGCGCTTCGAAAATGCGTATTCCAGGATTAGAAAAATACAAGTGCGTTAGCACAATATGCAAGTGTATGAAAACATTTCGGTGCAATAGTTTAGATCTTCTTTTAATTACTATTTATCTCTACACAGAACTCCTAGAAGTAATGATAGTAATTATTATTAGTAATAGGCTTTTACGGCTTCATTGGAACACTTTAATTAATCATTTTCGGGTCATCTTCTTGGGCATGTAAATGCTCCGTTCTGTCCAAATTGCCCAGTATCTTTTCATTCGTTTTGATCTTCTTTGTCTTTCTTCATTTGTAATTACCTTCTTCATTGTATGTCGTTCTTCTATTTTTTGGTTTAAATCTTATTTTCTTGTCTTTAAGTTTTTTTAGTTTTTCTGTTTTGTTCTTCAGATCATCCAGGGTTATTTGTAGTTCTTCCATTTCTTCTCTAACTTCCTTGATCCATCCTAACGATACTAATAATAATGAAAAATTGAGGGTGGGTAGTAGTACTCGGACTAAACAGCCAGCGAGACAGCAAATGTTTATAATATTTTGTTCAGATACACGGGAGAATATGCTACTATGAGTTTAACTGCTAAACATTTTATTTAGGTACACAACAAAAACTGCTAATCAATACTTAACACGTGTTTCAGGACATGTTTACAGAAGTTAAACAGACTAGGCTGTTCGACTGTGGCATCATTGTGTTCCTCTGAGCATTCCGCGTACATCAGAGGCAGTTCTGTAGCAGTAACTCCTTCCCCGCACCGCTGGTCCCGCCGAGATCGTGACCGCGTGTGGCTTTCTCTCGCCGGGCTTTCGTGCTCATTCGGTAGAGCAAACAACGGTTTTTTATTCAGTTCTACCTGTGTTCCACTTGTTATCTTTCCACTTTATTACCATCTGCTTTGACATTTTCACATTCAAAGCACAGGGTTAGCCTGAATGATTCATCGGCTTTCAAAATATTGTGTATTGTAAAGTATGCGACCTACAAAGACGAGTGATACATGAAAATATACTTAAACTCACAAAGTTTAAAAGCCCGCTTAGTGTTTGGCGTGCACGCTACATGGCAGCAGTGGAAAAGATGACGGAAAAGCATGATTTGGGTGTGACAATGTACGAATTGTTTTTCGGTTACGAATGTGCGGCGTGTATTCGTACGAAAATACTATTGACACCTCCAATTTCATCCTACAACAGCCCGAGGCTTCACTGCACTGCAGTACAAACGTCAGCGACTTTCTCAACAGAGAACAGCCACATCGCTAGCTAGATATGGCGCGCTGGTCCCAGTGATGTCATGGACCCCCAAGTCGCCAGATCTGACCCCATGTGATTTTTTCTCGTGATGTATGTACCAGAAACTTAGTGAGTTTATGTATCTTTTCATGTATCAATTGTCTTTGTAGGTCATATACTTTCAATACACAGTATTTTGAAAGTCTATGAATCATTTAGGCTAACCCTGTATTAACACTTTTTCTAAATTTGCGTTTATAAATCTGGAAATGATCTTAAGTTGTACACCGCAAATTATTTCATAGGAAACTATATTTTGGTTCAATATGAATACATCTCTCAAGGCCACTCCGCGTGTATTTATTCGCCGTTTCGTGAGCTGACCAATCGCATCTCTTTCCCGCGTCGTACTGGGGAGGGAGTACTGTTGGATAATATACTTGCTCCTTCCAAACTCTTTCTGTTGAATGCCATCGATCCCAGCATCCCCCGTTGCTTCGTTTATAAGTACGAGATTTTTTACCCTCCGGACGGCTCCAACGCAACGAAAGTATTGACATTTAACTTTTTGCCATGAATACGTCTTCACCGGTCATTACAGAGTAGCATCCCATAATTACGAGCGTCATGAAAACTGCCAATTTTAAACGACTAAAAAAAAATGAAAGAAAACCCTTAGTCCACAAGATTGACTGGATCCACCAAAGGAACCATACTAAACATTGTGTCAGTGGTAGAATGTCCAGTTCCCTCTGGAACTTACTGTTTTAACGGGGAATCCTGACAACAACATTTAAAAATTCCTGCCTCCTGGAATTTTTAAGAGTTGTGTTTGATCATATGAGCTACGCCAGGACGTTCCATGATTTCGATTCGACGTTAAACTGTAGGTCCCAAAGGAAAGGAACTGGCCGCTCTACCTCTGACACAATGGCTTATTATGCCTCCTTCGAGAGGACGCAACCAACCATCGGATTGTGGACTAAGGGTTTTCCATTTTTTTGGTCGTTTCAAAATGGACATTTTTCATATCACCGTAATTCTGGGATGCTGCCCAATACCAATCGGGTACCTCGTATTCATGTTAAAAAGTTAAATGTCAATATTTCACTGCGCTGGAGTTATTTGGAAGGTTGCAAATACGTTGATACACTACTGCCGAAGATTCCGTCGTAATTGTTGCAATTGGAGGTGCTCGGCTCTCTTATCTGACGAAAGACGAAGCTACAGTTCGTTTTGCACTCACACGAGAACGAGACTGTAGAGACCGTACCGGAAAACCCAAGCTGTGTGGGTATCTTCTTGGAAAATATACTGGCGCTTCGTGAAGGGAACCACGTGAGGTCGCAGTATGAATGCCCTCAGCGTACCGCTGCGTCATCATTATTTCCCGGACCTCAGTCAACAGGCCGAATCTGGTGGCTGAGCGGTTGAAATTCTAACATTCCAGTGGACGCTGGTTCCATCACCCGTCCGGTCATCCGTATTTCGATTTCACATGGTTTCCAGAAATCACACAAAGCGAAAAATTGGACATGGCCAATTTTCTTCCTATTCGTAGCATTCTTTTGGTCTTAAAGACAAATCAGCAATCATGATTACATTTTGGTGATCTCTCTTTTAGAGTATGCAATTTGAAGTTTCTCTTCATAGAATTCGAGAACAAACTGAAGGTAAATGGCGCGTTTCTTGTCTACAGCAGTCCATTGTTATACTTTCACTACAACTGGTTAAGGGGCCATCCATAAATTACGTCACACCTTGAGGGGATGGGGGAGAGGGTCAACAAAGTGTGACATCGTGTGACAATGGGGGGGGGGGGGGGGAGGTGTCATAAACTTTGTGACATCACATGCATAATTTGTATCACTTTTTGGCTCATGGCGAAAGATGAAGATGATGTTGACACATCGAATGTTCCCAACGCTATCGAAATCAAGAATGAAGTGACTATTATGCCAATAATTAACAGTATCAAGGAATGGGTTCAAAATCCATGGACACATGATGACTCAATTTTGTATCATTAATTCGATTTTTATGTTTTTTTTATATTTTCTAAAATGTTTGAGTTATTGTTGATATGATTTTTTTAACTAGAAATACATAAATCATTTTGGAAGTGCTGTTTTAATTTATAAATTTAAAATTGCAAAATATGTGACGTCACATCAGGGGAGGGGGGTGGATCCCACAAATGTGACAACCTGTGACATGGGGGGAGGGAGGGGTCCAAAAATCATGAAATTCCTGTCACGTAATTTGTGGATGGCCCCTAAGGGGTGGCGTTTGTGACAGTCATCGTGCAGTATCTAGTGATGACACTGAATGTGTCTAGTTCACTTCGACAAAAAATACTGTGCTCCGAAAGAAGAACGGCCTGGTTAGTGAACAGGATAAAGGAAAACTAAACAGAAAATGTCCAGTTGCCAAGAAATCTTGACATCGCTAACATAAACATTAACGAGCTCCATTTCGGAAACCTTTCAATGAGTATACCAAACAACAGCAAAGAATGGCTGGAAAAGTCCACAAAATCAGAAGAGAACTCAGGAACTTGCTTTCCGAAAATTGACAATGAGCCGCAACAGAAACTGAGCATATAGAAAATGTGTTGATTCTCTCTACCAATGAAAAAAAATGAAGTCTGCTGCGGTGCCAGATGGCAGGCTATCTGCCGAATGCAAGCTAGAAGCTTGAAATTTTGTTTTCTGAAAACAAGCAGTTAATCTGATACATTAAAGTTTTATATATTTGTATATATGTTAAATGTTCATTTGTATCCATGAATATGTATATATGTCTTCACGATATTTTTTTTTTCTTCGCCACTCTCTAAGTAAATGTCTTTCGGTGGTGTACAAAGAGGCCATGGATCTGTTCGCGCCTGTCGGACGTTGAAGGGTTCTCTCGGGTTTTAGCTGGAGCCTGTACTTCCAAATAGCCCTGCCTTGCCGCTGCTTGAGTATGTGACGTCCCCACTGTTCCCACGGTACGGCTGGTCTCCAAAGGGGGCATCCATAAATTACGTGAGGTGAAATAGGGGAGGGGGGGGGTCCGGCGAAATCTCACCAGATCTCACCAAGGGGGAGGGGGGGGGGTCTACGGAAATCTCACGTGAGATTTTGCTAAAAATTTGGGGACAGTAGAGCGAAAATAAAAAAAAGGTCTCAAATTTGCAGCAAAGTCGATTTTAGGAGGGTATTTCGTAAAAAAAAAGTTAGGGTGTGACCTAAAAAAAAAAAAAAAAAAAAGTTTCCAGGGCGATTTCTAGGGGGGGTTCTCACGGACCAGATCTCACCAGAGGGGGGGGGGGGTCCGGCCAGATCTCACGAAATCTCACCAGGGGGGAGGGGGGTCCAGAAATCCGGAAAAACACCTCACGTAATTTATGGATGCCCCCAAAGGGGCGCACCAGTTCAACGAAACTGCCTTCCTCCAGGCGTTCCGATGTTGTGATATCTGAAGTTATACACAACTAGCTCCAGTTTTTCTTCTGTACATGGTGATTTCCTGCCAACATGCTCAGTGGGTTCGGTCATCGAACTATCCCTCCAGTAGAGATGCACTTATGAAGCTTCTTCTCATATGCCTGGTTGGTGAGCGATAACGCTCCAGTCTGGCATTCAGAGGAGCGCGGATTCAAATCCCCGTCGGACCATCCAGATTTCGGTTTTCCATGGTTTTCCGAAATCACTCCAGTATAGTTCCTACAAAAGACCATGGCCGAATTCCTTCCCTTCAATCCTTTTCTGTCTCTAATGACTTCGACATCGACAAGGCATAAAGCCTATTCTTAAAAAAAAAGAAAAAAACTTGTCAGTAACAACATCAATAAATTTGTCATTAACTATTACGTTAAACAACAGAACAGTTTATTACACTTGCCACCTCACAAGTATTAGGTCAAATTTTTTGTCTCCATCACAAGCCCACTGAATAGTGTTTCTTTTTTTATTTCAAACTTAAGAAAACTTTTTAACTCGTATATTCAGAAACTCGTATTTTTTTAAAATAATTATATATAAGGAAACTGCACTCTGGCATCAACTACCGCCTAGCTAGTGAAATGCCAACGGAGCAATATCGACTGTACCAGCAAGCGGTAAGATACATATTAGTGAAGCGTTCACTGGGCGGCAAGTCCTGTGCGTCATATAGAGTCCGTTGTGGTTTTGTGTGCTGCTGGCGGCTATTGTCTACCTGCACAATGGCACGCCCCGCATTCATCCTCTGCAAACAGAAATTCCGCCCGTCAGCACAGATGAGGTATCGGACGCCCTGCTAATCGCTGTGTTGGTGAAACATCATTACTTTAAACATTTTGTGCTCGGCTTTCAAGTTTGTGAATATTTAATTTAACAACAGGAAACAGAAGTCGCAGTATATTGAACATCCAAGTCAACACATTCAAGTGATTTCCGTTTTCTAGACCATATTCAGTATACTGTGAAGTATGTCCACTAATATTCAACTCGCCACACTCATGTTTTCCTCCATCTAAACATTAAATAAATACTGTGAAGTATGTCCACTAATATTCAACTCTCCACACTCATGTTTTCGTCCATATAAACTTTGAATAAATACTGTGAAGTATGTCCACTAATATTCAACTCCCCACATTCATGTTTTCCTCCATCTAAACTTCGAATAAATACTATGAAGTATTTCCACTAATATTCAACTCTCCACACTCATGTTTTCGTCCATATAAACATTGAATAAATACTGTAAAGTATGTCCACTAATATTAAACTCTCCACACTCATGTTTTCCTCCATATAAACATTAAATAAATACTGTGAAGTATGTCCACTAATATTTAACTCTCCACACTCATGTTTTCCTCCATCTAAACATTAAATAAATACTATGAAGTATCTCATTAATATTCAACTCTCCACACTCATGTTTTCGTCCATATAAACATTGAATAAATACTGTGAAGTATGTCCACTAATATTAAACTCTCCACATTCATGTTTTCCTCCGTCTAAACATTGAATAAATACTATGAAGTATGTCCACTAATATTCAACTCTCCACACTCATGTTTTCCTCCATCTAAACTTCGAATAAAATGCGGATTATACTAGGGTTTTTGCTCCTATTGTATAGTACCAGAAACGTTGTAAAATTACCAGTGTATGTGGCAGGAATTCACCGTTTGTTATTACATCATTCAATACTTTCTCATATATCACGCAATTTCTTTTCGAATTAGAATCTAACACTTTCATAAATGGATCTCAAATCATTAATTGTGGCGTTAACTTGCAACTACTAACACTGCTATTTTTAATTCCTTCGGTGGAAGAAATGGTGCATGGCTGGTTCCTTTTAGAAACGTTTTATTCACTTCAGGAGATCCCTGTTTGATGGGTTTAGGTAATACGTAGCATGAAATTTACTTCGGTAACATTATGTTCCCTCCTGAAACTTTGACGTATGACAGGTGTTAGAACAGCAGGCATGTGCATTTGACACCATCAGTCAGTTGATTAAGATTGGGTAGCGTTATCTCTAACGTATTATCTGCTCCTCATTTCTGGAGACAGTTGCAAAATAAAAATTTTGCTCCGAACTTATGAACATATACGTAGGTATATAAATTTTCGATCAAAAGATTCTATTTCTAAAAAAAATAAAAAAATATTAACGGTGAATGATATAATTTCTTTGGAATATAGAAAACTTTATATGGTTACGTTACGCTCATTGAGCGAGAAAAAAAAACACCACAAAGCGTTCTGGTTTCCTTAAAACTGACACAGCAGGTTATTCGCGTCCGGTCCAGGTCGCATTCTCCGCATATGACGACTCACTTTTCTCTCTCCCTCTTTTTTTTTTTTTTAGCCTTGCAACGCGAAGGGTAAGAAGACGCATGTAATATTAAATGCCTCCTGGACCGATTCGTTCTTAACACAAAGAATTAGCTATGTGTTGTGGCCGTTTTGAAGAAACCAGAACGCGTTGTGATCGTTTTTTTCGCTCAATGAGCGTTTTCGGTCTTTGACCGTAACAGATATACTACTAACAATTCCTTGAGACCTAGTGATAGAGTTTCTTATCGGCAGCACATTCCGCCACTGTCGTAGCCGCCTAAACTTAACCTAACCTGTTAAAGGATATCTACAGTTTAACGTGAATTCCGAAATGCAAAGCATCCTAGGATCTTCACATTCACAAAACAAAGCACTGTCAGTAGTAAAAAATTCCGGTCGGGACC
This sequence comes from Vandiemenella viatica, assembly GCA_031002005.1. Lineage (NCBI taxonomy): Eukaryota > Metazoa > Arthropoda > Insecta > Orthoptera > Morabidae > Vandiemenella > Vandiemenella viatica. Next base: position 116,375,885 of record CM061914.1, on the reverse strand, counting down.
GGCCATGTTTTGAATCCTAGGTACGCGCCTTATCCAGCTGAGTCACTATGTACTTTATAAGTATTGTTTCCATTTCTCTCCTCTAATGCTTCAATTCCAGCTACGGTTTTTGTCAGAGCAACTTCGATGCTTCATGAAAACCTTATTACTCCATAAATCGAAATTTTACGAGAATACAGTAATTTCTCGCCACTGTGGTATTAGGAGAAAATAAAATTTAAAATATTTTCTATTGGCAACAAGATCACATATGACGCGGATTGAATCGTTCAGCCAAATACAGATCTCTGGCGATGCATAATGTAGATTTCCTCAAATTAACTCTCTGCAATTTAATTGATTAATGAAAACTTTGGATTTTTACTTTATTCATAACATCATGGCGAAAGTTCGTCTGCGCTGTATAAAGCTGAATAATTAACGAAAATTAATCCCTGGACAGCACATAGATGATTTGATAGAACGACTTGTGGAAAGCTTGTCCGTTCAGTTCAACGCCACATTTAGAGACAACGTGAGTATATTTATGCTTTGTCAGTCTTAAAATAGTGTTGAACGGATCAGTCTAAACATTTCATTATTAGGTATTTAAGTTCCTGATTGGTAGAGGTACGAAAAACTATGTAAATCGTAAATTGCTTTCTGAAGATAATGAATGAATGAATGTCCTGTTAGGAGAGACACGCGGAATTTTATCTAAGGCAATATGAAGATGAGCACAGGCATATTTCCTTAGTTATGTATGGCGCATTCAGACAAAAAGTCCGAACAGGCAGACCTTTCAGAATCGCTGCTTTCACCGTTGAGTTTCATGAAATTCCACAAAGTTTGCGAATAATGAAGCAAGAATCGATATCTCCGATAGTTATATGCAGAAGGCTGTGTCGAAGATTGATAAATGTTTCAGTAATGGCGGAGATAAGTGGAAGAATAGTTTGACATGATATGTAAATATCCGTCTGAAGTTTGACGTTTACTACAAAACTCGAAATCAACAAATAAATTTAACTTATGCGCGATTAACTAGTGCCTTATGATAACGTAATTTCTTCTGGAAAATTTCCATGTTTCTTTCAATTGTGTTGATGATTATGACACCCGCTAGCACCGTATCTGGGAGGCACAACGAGGCAGGGCATGAACCCAGACCCCCACGTAACGGCCGTCCCTACTGCGGTTTTCCGCAGCCATCATTGCGAATGCCGGGATTTCCCCAATCTCCGCCTCATAACTACACATTTCATGAACGAACTTATCACATACAGAACGTAGTTATACATCTCGCAGGCCGAGCGTGGTGGGTGAGCGGTTAACGCTCTGGCCTCGCATTCGGGAAGACACGGGTTCGAATCCCCGTCCGGACATCCAGATTTGGGTTATCCATGGCTTCCCCAAATCACTCCAGGCGAATTCAGGGATGCTTCTTTCAAAAAGGCCATGTTCCTCGTCCCAAGCCCCATCCCGCCTCTAATGATCTCGACGTCGACGAGGTGTAAAGTCATAAGTTAAAAAAAAAAAATCGTAGACAGTTGGCAGCACTTCACATCCTGCAGTAGTACGTAGTACAACCTGACAATGGGTATAAAATGTTTGGCGTCAGGAAGGGCATGCGGTAAGCTCCCAATTTGACTACACCATTGATGTGTAAAACTTATCATAGGCTGTCGACGCCTAGGTTCGAACAAGATAGTGAAGAAGGAGTTGATGATTGTGACCTGTTGCGTTGATGAGGTTAACCTGAACTCGTATATACGATTTCCACATTCAGTTGGCTGCAATCGCGTACCTAATACCTTCTCTTCACACTAGCCATTCGGACCGATTTGCCTGTAACTGTGTGCTTCAGACTAGTGATTGTCCGCGCTTCTGCAGATTGAATTCTCGAGCGGTTCCGCCGTTTCTCTTGAAGTGCCAGAGGTCACGAAGAGACCGCCACTTTCTCCCGCTGTGTGTTCGCAGCGTAACGGGCCATCCAATCCTCAGGCAATACCTTCCTGGTGATATCTCTAATCTCTGCCCCAACACTATCCCGTTTTCCGCAAAATATTAAAAATAAATGTAAGATAGGTATCCGAGACCTACAGAACTTTAACTCCTTTTTGATGTTTCGATGCATGGTAGATCCGGCAATTCTAGTTTTGCCCAGTGGTCCTTTCTTTCGCAGAGCTATCGCGTTTGATTAGGATGAATTAAGAGTATAGGGTTAACCCGTTTATTATTCCGTTTTAATCTTCCTGCAACATCGGTTCGGGAAAACGATAGAATGATTTGTAAAGACAGACCATGTCAGATTTGCTTCCCAGTTCATTGGGATTTGGACGAGGAAGTCGAAAAGTAAATCTTCCACGATTGTTAGCATTCAAAGTTTCGTTGTATTCCCATATCTGAGGGGCAAATATTTTAACATCACAATTTTTCTGAAAGGTAATATCGAATATACGAGGATTGCTAAGGAGACTTTCAAGTGGCTGAGTGGCTGAGTCATCTCAAGAAGAATATCAATGGTTTCTCAGCAATGTGACATGTTTGCTTAGGAACGTTAAACTTGGTAACTATATCAGCGACGAAATGAGTACACGCGAAACTTAAAATTCCATTGACCACTTCTTCATAACTTTTATGTCAATAATATAATTACTTCAAGTTGTTTTGTTCCAAAGAAGTCCACTCATGCAGATATTTGTTCGAACAGTACTGGGTGGTATTGATAGGCTTGATTTCCATATTTTATTTGTGTATTCTGCACAACGAGATCTTTGAAGTTGGCGGTTAATTGGCACCTTTGATTTTAGATAGCAAGAATTGACCCATGTAGAACGGGGCGATATTCACTTTTTCGGCAGAATGAACAACCGTTGTTCATTGCTTGTGATGTACATTGCAATTCGTAAAGCCCAAGTAAATAAATAAATACATCAATAGTTATCTAAAAAAAAGAATTGTTAAAATAACAATCCATGCGATGTAGTTTTTCTTTTCGTAATGGGGCGTCGATTAATTACGTGAGCACAAATAGGAGGGGGGGGGAGGGTTGCGACGAAATCTCATCAGGGGGGGGGGGTCTGTTTACAGAAAGCTCACGTCAACATTTCAATATTCAAGAACAGTAGTGCTCCACCAGATCTCTTACCAAATCTCTTACCAAATGCTTACCAGCGGGGGGAGGGAGAGGGGTATGGGTTCCCCACTAGATCTCTTTCGCCAATTTTCATGAAGGGGTCCAGATTTACGTAAGAAACTGTTCACGTAATTAATGGACGCCCCCTAAGGGTGTGGGATGAAGTTTTTTCGTAGATAACTACAGACTACCCTCATTACTTAAATGTGGTGGTTGAGTGGTAGAGCTCTGATCGAGCATTCGAATGCCCGTTCGGCCATCCAGATTTTGGCTTTCCATGTTTTCCCGAAATGAATCCAGGTGAACGGTTCCTCAAAATGCCATCGACCCCGTTCCTTCCCCGCCTTAATTACCTCGATATCGACGAGGCGTAAAGCCATTGACGAAAAAAGTACCCTCACATCCCTTTTAGCTTGTACGATAGGAATGTTTTTCTCGAGTTCTGCGGGACTGGAGCTAGTTTCTCCGCCCAGGCGCCGTGGTATGACGCACCTGTGCATTATGCGTGTGACCTCTGCTACTGTCCCACCTTACGCGGATCTCGTCCTTGGTTGCAGGAATGCTTTACAGGTGAGTCACTCAGGTTTCTCAGACCCTTCAAATTGCGGAACGCTTCGTCGAAGCGGGTTCACTAGTCAACAGGACAGAAATACCTTACATCGGATCGTGTCACCGATTCCTGTCGCCCTAAAAGTAGACCGTCGTCAGGACTCGGGTCCCGGGTCATTGGCCTGCTCGGTCTGTTTGTACCTGTCTTTCTTTACGCCGCATTCATTCAGGCGTATAGTGAAGAGACCTTGGTAACAATTCGTATTGTCTCTGTGATGACTCCAAATAGGCAGTTGCGCTGTATATCTGCATTCAGTAAATATTTCCTCTGCTGAACTATTTATACTTTTGAACTTTAACGTTCTGTGTTTGTACACTGAAAATAGCTTTTTTAAAAAATATATTGGCGTCTGCTATTTGTAGGTCGTTGAAACGACTGTTATATATATATATATATATATATATATATATATATATATATATATATATATATATAGATTTTCTGTGTTTGTATGTCTGTCTGTTCAGTTTCATGCAAAAACTGCTGGATAAATTTTGATGCTATTTTCACAGTTCGATAGCTAATATTCTAATATAAAATCAGAGGTACTTCTAATCTCACTACGTCATTTGGCAACTGAACATGAAATTAAAATCTGTTTTAATGATTAAACTCATTGAACTGTATTCGGGCTTTACTTAACGAGATTTTCGCTGCTTGAAAGCTTAGGAGCTTACTTAAAATCCTGATATGTATATATCATTATGTATCCATAGCCCAAGTCGTACCAGAAAATAAGACCTAATCAACACACTAAAATAAATAAATAAATCATGAAAATCCCTGGTAGGATCACTAGTAAATATTTAACGAAAGTATATTGCAACTTAATCCTCACGGTGGTATCTGAAAACATATAGTCGTTCACTACAGCATCCGGCTGGACAGCTGAGCTCTGGCCCCGCATTCGGGCGGACGTGCGTTCGAATACTCCTCCGGCCATCCAGATTTGGGTTTTCCATCCATGGTTTCCCCATATCACTCCATGAGAATGCCGGGATGATTCCTTTAAAAATGCTTGGCCGCATTCCTTCTCTTTCCTTGACCCCCTTCCTTTCCCGCCTCTAATGATCCTGACGTCGATAAGGACTAAAGCCATAAGCACAAATTAATAAATAAGATGGCTGTACAGTGAACTCTCGTGAAGATTTTGCTGGATCATTACGCCGGAATAGTCTCCCACTCACACGTAAAATATATTTAATTACATCATTACCAAATAAAAACTGATAATAGCTAGTTTTGAATTCCTATAATGAGTTTGACTTGTTTACAAACAGATCTGTCTACGCTGACGAAGTTACTTACAAAATATAATTCAAAATATGTTTATTTCGGTGTATTTGTTAATATTGTCCTTTGTAATCGTCAGAATGTTTTTAAATCACTTGATTTGTGGGATGCATTTTCTGGCCTGCTCAGTTTGGTTGTTATAGTTATCTAGAATCAAATGCAGTGTTCTCACAGCAGCAGACATTCGCCGACTTTATATTGCGCTCTACATTTTAGTTAGTTAACTTTTTAAGATGTAATTTTTAGTCATCCGTAGATCGCGCTCGTGGTTGTTCCAGTAACATCAGTGAAATTTAAACCCTTTTATCAAGTCCGTAATACATGCTCGGTTCTAATTTCAAGATAACCATGCATTTCGTCGCATTATTTGCGGTTTCAGGAACAAAATTCTCTGTTTCACTTTCTCAGTTGTGGATGTGTATGTACATCACGTATTATTTGATATTCACCAATGTTGTATACAATTATGTTGCTTGTGCTACTACAGAATTTTTCCGTTTAAGTCTGAAAGAATCTGAAAAGTAACACATTTGAATACTTAATATTAAACCTTTGTCGAATGAGCTATTCAGAAACGTTGTTATAATTGTTCACAGTATCTAATATTCTGTAAATTTATATTGCGATCAGTATATTAATTTCTGGTTTCTCCAGACCCTATTGGTTTGTACTTTAGTCGTAATTTGTAAATTTCTCGGAAATCAGGAGTAATATCAGTTAAATTTAAAACCATTTATCATGTAGATAACATTTGCAAAATCCATGCACAACTGTGGAAAAAACTGGCGACACATCTAAGTTTGAACTTACCACTTTTTGTTAACGGGTTTTTTTGTTGTTGTTGTTGATTTTTCTTATGGCTTTTCGTCTCCTCGAGATAATTAGAGGCGGGAAAGTAAAAATGACAGAGGGCAAGGAACGGGAAGCAATTTGGCCACGGTTTTATTCGCCTGGAGTGATTTGCGGAAACCGTGAAAAACACAAATCTGGATGGCCGGACGAGGATTCTAACCCACGTCCTTCCGAATATGAGGTCAGAGCGTTACGTTACGGCCCATCTACCACGCTCGGTAGATGGCTGATTGTGCTCGAAGGTTCTGTAGACATTTTGTGTGGTATAAGGAATCGAGAGTTGTCTACAGTTAAACAAAATCACTAATAATCATCTCTAAAACGTAACCCCTTTCATATGCTACCATGAAAATCCTCTGACGCTTCCTTACTCGGTTTAGGTCCCTAGGCAATTCCTCCAGTCTAGATGAGCTGTGAGGCCGGCGCCGCAATGCTCCCTGATCGCCGTGGGACCATATATTAGTTTCTTTGAGATCTTGTGCCTGAGCTGTGAAGGAAATGTGCGTCCCCTGGGCAGGAGTTATGTATCCGGAAGACCCCCGGGGGCTGGTTCGGTGTTATGAGCCGCCGTTTCCGCGTGCTGGGGCGTTTTTTCTCCGCGGCTGCCGCATAGCGCCACGCTGACGTCACGGCGACGCGAGGGAACCCGATCCCCCTGTGACGACGCTGGGATGCAGAACAGGCGTGCCACGTGGACCACGGAGTAAGAAGCCACTACATCCCTTAACTCCCGTCACACTGTGCTACTAGAAGACAAGCCTCTAAGCCCGTCAAAAATGACAGGTTAAAGGAATGTTCTAGCAATTCATTTGGAGGTGTCCATTAACAAGGTGATGTTTTTTTCCGGAATTCCATACCTTCCCCCTTTTCCTAAGTTGACGAGGGTGGTTATATCCCCTTCCCTAAAGTTGGTATGGGGGCACCCATAAATTACGTGAGGTGTTTTACCGGATTTCCGGTCCCCCCCCCCCCTGGTGAGATTTCGTGAGATCTGGTCCAAACCCCCCCCCCTCCCCATTTCTGGTAAAATCTGGTCCGGATGATCCCACCCCCGTCCTAGAAGTCGCCTTCGCAACTTTAAACGAAATAGTCCCCTAAAATCGACATACGCGTCATTTGTAGACTTTTTTTTTAACTCGACAGTCCAAAAAAAAATTCCAAAACCTCACTTGAGATTTCCGTTGACTCCCCCCCCCCTACTCCTAGGTAAGATTTGATGAGATTTCACCGGACTCTCCCCCTCCCCCTATTTCACCTCACGTAATTTATGGACGCCCCCTATCCGCGTAGTTTGTAGACCTGTAGACTTTTTTTTCTTTTAGATCTACTGTCTTATCAAGAATTTAAAAAGATGACGTGAGATTTCCCTGGACTCCCCCCCTCCCCCATTTCACCTCACGTAATTAATGGACGCCCCATTTCTTTGCGATTACTGAAATAAATATAATTGTTCTTATGTAAAGCTCATAACCTTACTTTGTAATGTTGTAGATATCTCGGTTGTAGTTTACACAGCGACACAGTTGGAACTTCTACTGAATTAATGATGTCAGATTTACGGAACCAATTAAACTGAAAATAAATCAGGAATCCTAAAACCTTATGCTATACAGCGTGATATTGTTTTTATTCCTGGTCCAGGCCTCATTCAGCATGATAAATACGGAACTACTTTCATCCGTATGAAGTAATAACTTCTGTAATTCGGCGCTTATTAATGTGAATTATTCTGTAAAAAATTGCGTCAGTTGTCATTTCCGTCCTGCCTGCATTTCGATAAAACTACAACTTCCACTAATATTGCCGCTCAAAAATCAGAGCTTTTATTACCTGTGTACGAACAGATTCACTGTATCGCTATCTAAATTCGACCCACTGATATAGTGACATCAGTAATATAAAGCAACTAATATATTAACTTAGAAGCAATACATAACTTAGAATATCATCATGTCTGGCCGTTGTAAATCCAACAGCGAAGGCTGGTTGCGTGACGTCACAGTATGATGTCGCCGCGTGAAAGCTACATCGTGACCAAGATTATCATTTTATGAGTATAGATGTTACAGCCAAGCGATAATGTCCGGACCTGGCATTCAGAGAGACTTGTGTCAAATAACAGGTCTATCCATCCAGATTTTGATTTTCTAATGATTTCTGAAATCATTTCAGATTTAAAAGTACCTGCTAGTGTGACTGGGGAAAACAAACTAGCAAAGCGATACAGTTTCCCGACTCATAAATATTATACACACACACACAAACGCTTAGTACAGACAGAACATAGTTACAAGTTTCGCAGACAGATGACAATATAACTTTCCTTCCCGGGAGGCGCCGCCAGGCTCAGCGACAAGCCGGCCAAATCCCAAACACGTAGCATCCTGAATAATGTTGACCCTGCAGTAGCGGGATAAGTGCAAAGAAGAAGAAGAAAAAGAAGACTCCAGACTTCAAGGTCATGGCGGATTTGTTCGCCGTTACTTACCCATAATTCTCTACGAGCTTTAAAGAGCTCGCTGTTGATGAACTTTTAAAAACCCTAACGCAAAAGTTAAACCAAAATTTTAAAATGAAAGCTGTTCCGAATTTTTTCTGTTTGTTTTTGCTGGGTTGGGTTTGTTGTGGCATTAATCTGCTTTGTGTATATGAATATCTTGGTCAATATTTTCATCGCAGGTGGTTCAGTTTCCTTATTTGACGCCTTCTAAGTTTATTTTTGTTACGAGACGTATCAAAAACGTTCGTTACGATAATTACAAAAGTAAGTAAACAAAGCTTTTGATATGTTAAAGCTATTAGACAGACATCGTATTCCTGCTTTGTTAGGTTCATATTGTCGACGGGATACGCCATTTAATCATGTTTGTGCAGCGAAATTCACCCTTGTTAAAATAACACGTGATAGTAAGAGCATACATATTACTTAATGATTAAACCTATAAAGAACGAGGCTTTGTGTTTCCTTACTCTGATGAGCAACATCAGAAAACGTAAATAAAGAAGGGTTGTTACTTGTTGTAAAGAGCTTTGGTTTGTAACTTTTTTTTTTTAAATGGCCTTTGTCAACGAAGGCCGTACAGCCAACTCAATGTAATTTTGTAGTTTTTCAGTGTATAAATCATCATCCAGTGTATATTGTATTTTCCAATGTATAGACGCCACAGGACGGACAGGACATTCACACAGACACACAACACTTAAACATCCATGTCAGTGGCCGGATTCGAACCGGCGGCCTTCGGCACGCGGAGCTAGCACTCTAGCCCCTACGCTACTGAGGCTGGCAACTTGTGACGTTCCCTCCCGCATCTTTTAATATTTTCCGGCTAATTGTTCACTTATTTGCTACCGGACTTCGTGGCCGGAGATTGACTGAATTCAGATTTTAAATAAATCATTTATCAATGGAAAGTTAGTAGGGACAGGAACAATTACAAAGAATAAATATAAGTGGATAAATGATGTACCACACGAAATAAGGTTATATTCTGTTCTGTACGCAGTTTGTCTCGAAATTTGAATACCTATTCAATCCAACAAGTTCATAACAGTTTTCCATACGCACTTTCTCAAATCTTAATAGTCACTCAAAAGCAGCTATGCACATCATCTTAATCTTATTAATTTACTTCCCTACGTGAGTGTAGCGAAAGTGAGGTATGGCAGAGACACACACAGAGAGAAAAAGAAAATGGTCTTACTTCTTATTGGCAGGCCGGTGGTTCAGACAGTCACTACTCTCAATCACTTTGAAAAACTGGACAAAACTGAGCAACAGTGAGGACCCTATGGTCTCGTTGGGGCCTTATGTAGTCAGGGCCGGCTTAAGGAATTTCGGGGCCTCCTACTTATTTTCTAGATGTACTTTTGCCTACACTTTTGATAATCTTCGTGACTTTACACACACACATATATACAGTATATATATAATCTGTGTGTAGAGCTCAAACAACAATTAAAGAGACGGACAGGGTTTCTCTAAATCTGTGTCACGGGCTTACACTAGTTTCGTATAAATTGATGGAACCACAAATTAATAGAGATTTTGCAACGCCTGTAACTACTGAGCGTTTCAACGTAACTTTAATTTTTTTTAAGAAGCAGAAAGTGGTTGGCTCAGCGTTGGTTCCGAGCGAAACTATGTTAACCATTCTGGACTACTATAACCATGGAAAATTAGGCATATAGTATAACAGCTGATTATGTCTAACGCTAAACAAAAAACCTGAGAAAATCCTACCGAATTAAAAAAAACATTACTTTAAAAGATTTATTTTTTTTTTTATTTTTTTTTTTTTATTTGGCCTTTGGCTTTTGCCATACAGCCATCAAACTCATACATCATAAGGTGTACGTCTTATACATCGTGTACTGTTTACAATGTTTATGACAGTTTCTAGTATTAGTTTCCATTCTTCAGTGTTTACAGTAATGTAAAATTATTTATAGACATTTACTTAAAATTTTACAATAATAGTTACTATACTTCAATATTTACAATTACATAAATTTCCGGTCATAGTTACGATATTTCAATGTTTGTAATAACTTATAATTATTTATAGACATTTAGATAAAATTTACAATAATAGTTACAATACATCAATGATTACAATAACTTATAATTATTTACAGACATTTATATAGGGTTTTACAAATATATTTGCGCAAAT